>CM042559.1:7432500-7487500 GCA_023630585.1 Cranoglanis bouderius
TTGGTCGACCACTACCTGGGGAGGGTAACAACGGTCTTAAATTTCCTCCATCTGTCTGACTGTGGATTGGTGGAGTCCACACTCTTTAGAGATTTTATAACCTTTTGTAACCTTTTCTAGCATGATGAGCATCAACAATTCTTTTTCTGAGGTCCTCAGAAATCTCCTTTCTTTGTGCCATGATACAGTCATACAAACATGTATTTTGAAGATCAGACTTTGATCGATCCCTGTTCTTTAAATAAAACAGGGTGCTCACTCACACTTGATTGTCATCCCATTGATTGAAATTACTTGACTCTTATTTCACCTTCAGATTAACCGCTAATCCTAGAGGTTCACATACTTTTGCCACTCACAGATATGTAATATTGGATCACTTTCCTCAATAAATAAATAACGAAGTATAATATTTTTGTCTCATTTGTTTAATTGGTTTCTCTTTTTCTACTTTTAGGACTTGTGTGAAACTCTGATGATGTTTTAGGCCACATTTATGCAGATAGATAGAAAATTCTAAAGGGTTCACAAACTATCAAGCACCACTGTATGTGTGTGATGTACATGTGTCCATCCAAATGCAATTTAAAAATTAGTGCCTATTGTAGTTGTAATCAAGTATCAATTGGCAAATGAAATGCAAATAAAGCTAAACTGGAAATCAAATTCAATGCCCCTGTCAGTGCTTGTAAAGCTAACAAGATGAAACATTCTTTTTCTGTATCAGTCCAGGCAAAGAGGAATTAACATGGCAAAGTCTGTGACAGTGAGTCATGAATTGAGTCATAAACTGAGGAAATCTAGATTTAACATTCACATCTGAGTAGCAATTTTTTTTTTTTTTAAACAGACACTCTGAGTTTCACAGGTACAACAACAAAATTTAGCATAGTAACACTTACAGTAACACTGCCATAATTAAACCTGTGCTACAACATTTAAAACGTTTCTACCACCTGTGCTACCTGCTCAAAAGGTATACATGTACAGCACAGACTCCCAGGGTGTGCTTAGCTTTCTTTAAAGCTCTACCGGTTTCCTGCAATGTCCTGTAGTTGGGCAAGACAACTCTGGTCTTACACATCAGAATCACAGACTCTGAATCATAATGCTATAATATCCATTTACAATGTAACATATGGTACATATTTTCCAGGAAAAATGCACCCCATCCTCACACAGTGATGTGAAGGTAACATAGTAATAGTAGTAGACAGTTTTAGAGACTGAAGCATGCAAGGCAGTCAAAGTCTTGGAACAGCCTGCCAGCCAATTTTATTACAAAACTGCACAATACTTTACCTCAAATATTGATGGTGTTTAAATGGTAAAGGTTCACCAAATATTAATTATATATATATATTTTTATTACTTACTGCACATTATAGTACATGTTTAGACACTTTTCATTTCCTTATTTTTGAAAACACATTCACTTTTGACAGTTCACTTTCCATGATTCTCTGCCTAGGCACAAGGGACTCTTATAGGGAGTATTTCTGGGTTGCAAGGCAGTATTTTAACTAAAACGTAAATAAACATGTTGCAGTGTTGTGTATGTATGTGCATTTATGTCAGCTAATACTAGAAATAAAGTAATAGTGGTGTGAACAGTTATGCCTCTAAACGTCCACACGGTGCTTAGTTTATTGTCTGGCCCTCCTTTTGTCAGGTATTAAGGCTGAGCCCAAAGCAAACAAAAGCTGGACGAACAGAACAACAGGAATTCAGGATGAAGTTGAGAGCTCAGTATTCTTCCCCAAACTCACTGTCATCATCAGTAACCAAGCAGACACCACCAAGTGTCTATGATAAATAGTGGCGGCTAGCACTATATGAGGGACGCTTAAATTCAAACATATTCTTATTCCTGTTGAATTGAACGTGGTTTTGGAATTGCTGAATTGCTGAATCTGTGAGTAACTTTGTTCTCTTTCAAAACTGTGGTTTCACAAAAGTTGGACCCTTGGTTCAACATTGTGGTCTGACAATGGGCATTAATGCTCTCTGTTCTGCCATACAGCATTGGTGTTACTGTGGAAAAAATGTGCTACATCTGTCACCAGGGCTTCCTGTTGAAACGTAGAACATCCCAAAGCAGATGAATCACATTCAGCACCTCTCCCACTGACAAATCGCCTCATGTGTTTTTCTGTTTGCTCTTGAAAACATCTAGTTAAATCCCCAATGAGAACAAAAGAGTATCATCTCTATACAGAATTTATTCTGTTTATTAATTAGTCATTTGATACTGTAATATCACACCATTAAAGCTATAGTCAGAAATGTGTAGATAATTGGTGAAAATTCTCCCCGTGTTCAGTGTCCAACCTTCATTTGTTTAGTTTTGCACTAAAATGAAAAGGCTTGCGTAGTTAATAAGTAAAGTTATAACTTAAAGCTGCCAGTTTAGCAAACTGCTAAACTGCAAACTGCATTCATCACACACTTGCCCCAAATTGTGTTGTTAAATAATCTAAAACAGATTTGTTTTGTGTGTTTTGGTTTCTGACACTGAATGACTTCTTGAAGCAGAATCACTTTTTATCCTCAGGTAAGAGTTGTAGAGAGTGCCTAAATGTGGAATTATGTGAATTGTGTGGATTGTGTAGTTTTATGTTAATTATGTTAATTAATTATTGTACAGATTATTTCCATACATTGGGCCAAATGCATTTTGAGACAAGCGCATGATGATTTAGAAATTATTTTTCTTCTCAGTTTGGTCATTTACCAAATTCACTTTTCCGAACAAGCTCTCCCCATCACTTTTCCTCCCACATCAGCTACCAACCAGGGACGCTAAAGGCTATTCCTTCTTATTTTTCATTGTTTATTTTAAATTTTCCTGTTTTACTTTAAATAAATGTTTTCTTAGGCAGAATGTGGCCATTTGCAGAAATATCTACTCCAGTATATAAATGTGCTCCAGACAGAGGATGTGATTTTTCTTACTTTGATAAGGTTAGCTAAATATCTGATATGTGAGGAAAGGCATATTTGTCTGCCTGCGTAAAAGCAAGATCTATCTTATTTATTTTTCCTCCTCCTTTTCACAGTTCTTCCGCTTCTTTGAACTGTTTTACTGGTCAAAAACACAGCTCAATATTTTATTAGTCTAAATATGGACCCAGTAATGATGACATGTTTTCCTCTCTGTAGCTTCTTTTGTCCTATCTGTTAGACTGTACACACAGAGTATGCATGAATGAGTCTAAAATAAAGCAAAGTACAGTGGGTATAGAAAAAAATCACCCCCACATTTTGTTGCTTTTCAGCCTGAAATGAACAGGGACACAGTTTTTGTTGTATCCAGCTTTATTTATTCAGTGCAACTTATAACATCCAAGTGTAAGGTATAACACCAACATGTCAGAATTTTTTTTTTAAATAAAAAACCAGAATCACTGAGTTGGAAAAAGGATCACCCCCCTCCTAAAAATGACTTGTAAACTCAATCAGGTGTAGCTAATCACCTTCTCAAAGGCACACAAAGCCATTTGACTTTCAACTGTGATCAGCTGTGGTCATTTTGATTAGCTCAGCAGGAAAAGAACTTTCCTGGAGCATTTTGTAGTGCAATTGAAGCAAACAATCAACTATGGGTGGCAAGGCACTGTCAAAAGATCTCCGGGATAAAGTTGTGGACAGGCACAAGTCAGAAGATGGATACAAAAACAATTCAAAGGCTTTATTAATGCCTAGAAGCACAGTGAAGTCTATTATTAAGAAGTGGAAGGTATTTGGTACAACACAGACCCTCCCTGGATCAGGACGTCACTCCAAACTGGATGAAAGAGCCAGGAGGAAACTAGTCAGAGAGGCTACCAAGAGGCCTACAGCAACTCTGAAGCAGTTGCAGGAATTTATAACAAAGAGTGGTCACTGTATGCATGTGACAACAATATCACAAATTCTCCACAAATGTGGCTTGTATGGGAGGGTTGCAAGAAAAAAGCCACTCCTCAAGAAAGGCCACATGAACGCACCTTGAAGATTCTGAGGCCACATGGAAAAAGGTGTTATGGTCAGATGAGACTAAAATGGAATTATTTGGCCTCAACACCAAACGATATGTCTGGTGGAAATCCAATACAGCTCACCATCCAAATAACACCATTCCTACAGTAAAGCATGGAGGTGGTAATATCCTGTTATGGGGGTGTTTCTCTGCAGCAGGGACTGGAGCACTTGTCAGGATAGAAGGAAAATGGATGGGTCAAAATACCGTCACATTCTTGAGGAAAATCTGCTGCCCTCTGCCAGAAAGTTGTCGATGGGAAGAAGATTTAACTTCCAACATGACAATGACCCAAAGCATACAGCAAAACTGACCACACAGTGGTTGAAGGAGAAAAAGGTGAATGTCCTTGCATTGCCTAGTCAGAGCCCAGACTTAAACCCCATTGAAAATCTATGAATTGACTTGAAGACTGCAGTCTACAAACGGTCACCATCAAATTTAACTGAGCAGTTCTGAAAAGAAGAGTGGGCAAATACTGCAAAGTCTAGATGTGCAAAGTTAGATGTGCAAACCTTTTCCAACTCAATGATTGTTTTTTATTTTTTAAAAATTTTTTTCTGACATGTTGGTTATATTTTTCACTTGGATGTTATAAGTTGCACTGAGTAAATACAGCTGTATAAAACAAAAACTGTGTCCATCTTCATTTCAGGCTGAAAAGCAACAAAATGTGATTATTTTAAAAAAAAAGGGGGGGGGGGGGTGATTCTTTTCTATACCCACTGTATATAAAGAAAATGCAGTAGTGGTAGTTATACAACACAGTGCATAATAATATCTCATATAGTTTATATTATTTTTTGGGCCACCATAAATGAACATTTATTTACACTGCTATCATTAATTTAATCTTAGAATGTGTGCCAATATATTTATCTTCCCTCCCAAATCAAAGGCATGCGTTTATGCACATTGTGCACATTCTGAAAACTTCCTCAAAAGTCTCTTTTTGATTGGAAGGCTCACCGTGTACGATCTTAAGCTGTGTGCCATCTTCTCTGTTCTACAGCTGGCTCTGCTCTAATTTTATGAGTTCTCTGAAACTGTATCTGTGTGTAGCTGTATATTTGGACTGACAGCTTGTTGCCACCTTGTCAGGCATCAGGTTGGCAATGGTTGCATCTGTCCTCATTTGCTTTCTCTTTTTTTTTTTTTTTTTTTTTAGTGCTTTAAGTTTCCCTCCTCTTTGGGTCTCTTCTAACAAATGGGAAATTTGGTCATGCCTGTCTCGTCTTGATCTGTGCAAACTGGCACAGGCTCTGAGGCATACAGAAATGTTATGGTGACGTGCAAAACAAACCAGAGAAATGCAGGCCAAGAAGGTGGAAAGATCACAACTGGCCTTGTGACTGAATGTTAGCTTCTGACTTTTAAACATGCACAAAGTAACCGAAAATAGCATGCATGAAAAAAGAAAACAAAGAAATGTTTTAAACCTGAGTGCTAAGTGCTCTTGAAGAGTTCAGCACTGTTCCTCATTACTGAGTGGTGTGTTTGCAGAGATTATATAAGGAGCCCCTCTATGTATGACAGTTCTGTCCAGGACACCATTAACAGCTAGTACACATTTGTGCAACTGAACATTAAAATCCTCAAGCAACACTGTAAAACGGTATCTCTCTTACAGTTGTAAGCTTATATATCTTCCTAGCTATTATGGTATGACAATAAAAACTATTTTCATTTTGTTGTTATACTGTATGAATGTACAAATTTTCACTGTTAGGAAGGTTTAACAGTCAGCAAAAAAGAGATTGTGTCTACTTCTTCAAATATACTATGTGACTATTAATAGCTATTTGATAGACTTACAGGAAAACATTCCTTGGATCCATCTCAAATGTATATAAAAAGTCTACACACCCCTGTTAAAATGGCAGGTTTTTGTGGTGTAAATCATGTCAGATCTTTTCCCATATTTAATGTGAAATTGCAAACTATACAAATAAAGTGAATCAGAAACGTTTTTAGGGGAAAAAAAGGAAAAATAAGAAACTTACAATAACCTAGTTGCATAAGTGTGCACACCCCTAAAATAATACTTTGTTGAAGCACATTTTAATTTTATTACACCACTCAGTCTTTTTGGTAAGAGTCTATAAGCATGGCACATCTTGTCTTGGCAATATTTTCCCACACTTTCTTACAAAAACATTCTAGATCCATCAAATTGTGAGGGCATCTCCTGTGCACAGTCCACTTCAGGTCACCCCACAGATTTTTAGTTGGATTCAGGTCTGGACTCTGGCTAGGTCATTCAAAAACATCGATCTTCTGTTGGTTAAGCCATGCCTTTGTTGATTTGATGCATGCTTTGGGTCAATGTCATGCTAAAAGGTGAAATTCCTTTTCATCTTTTCATCATTTCAGCTTAATAGCAGATACCTGAAGGCTTTGCACTAAAATTGGCTGGTATTTGTAGCTATTCATGATTCCCTCCACCTTGATAAAATCCACAGTTCTGGCTGAAGAAAAGCAGCCCGAAAGCATGATGCTGCCACCACCATGCTTCACCGTGTATGGTGGTATGGTGTTCTTTTGGTGGTGCTTTTTTGAATTTTGGACTTATTATACCTTTCAGAATTGGTCTCATTAGACCATAAAATATTTTGCCACATGGTTTGGGGTGATTTAATTGGTCTTTTTGTGAGAAAGGTGAGAAAGGGTTTCCGTCTAACCACCTTACCCCAGTGGCAGACTGGCAACAAAAAGCAGCCCGGGAATTTGCTGTAAAGCGGCCCCAATTTAATACACCAAATTCGAACTGACACAACATATTTCTCGAATCATTAATTAAAAATTCGTTGATTCATTTGTATTGTTTGTGTTAAGCTAATATGTAAAACGATGAAACCGTGTCGCTTCAGCTAAGATGACCTATTGAATATCTGTATATAGGCTATATAATGACGGGGTTAGGAAAAAAAGACCGGCCCTCACAAGACCGGCCAAAACTCCCAAACTACCCAATGGCCGGTTCGTGCCTGCCCTATTCCAATGCCCAGACATATGAATATGAGAGATTGTTGTCACATACAGAGAGTAATCAGTATTGTCAGTTATTCCTGCAGCTCCATTAATGTTGCCATAGGTCTCTTGGCAGCCTTACTGGTAAGTTTTTGTCTTGTCCTTTTATACAATTTGGAGGGACATCCTGTTCTTGGTGATGTCACCATTGTCACCATGATGTCTTGGTGATGTTGCTCCATTTTCTCAGTTTGCTGATGATTTCTCTGTTTTCTTTGTTGATGGTGGCCTTCACTGTGTTCCATGGTACATCTAATGTTTTGGAAGTTCTTTTATACTTTTCTCCTGATCGAATACCTTTCAACAAGTGAGACAGTATGCATGCTTTGTGAACTCTTTGCAGACCATGGCTTCAGCAGTTGGATGAAACCAAGAAGATGTGAAGAAAATCCTACAGAAACAGTTGGTCTTTATTTGTGTTTAATCAGAATAATTTCTTTGATGAGAAATTTGATGATAATTACTTTGAACATGAGATTGAATGTGATGGTTCATTCTGAACACATTTATAAAAGGGTGTCCACACTTATGCAAACAGGTTATTTCCCTATTTTCCCCTAAAATGTTTCTGGTTGTTTTTCACTTCATTTTTATATGCTGTAATTTCACATTGAGGGTGGAAAAGGTTCTGATATAATTTATCTTGGTTTAATTTTTTTTTTTACATCACAAAAACCTGCCATTTTAATAGGGGTGTGTAGACTTTTTATATCCATTGTATATTTATAATAATGGCTCTAATTACATAGTGAAATTGAAGATTTGGCTTGTAACATATACAGTATGAATTGTATATTCATGTGTAATGTTTTGGTTGTATAGCGTGACTGTTGCATAGAAATCAATTTGCATTGCTTGAGTTACATTCATAAGCCCTATTTTTAAAATGTTTCATTATATTATGTCGATATAAATTTCATTAAATATGGTGTAACTGGGTTAACACGAGCATGCATTAAGCAGTTAGAGTGCAGTAATTTTAAATCAGTCTTTATTATCCCTCTGTATTTATGCTGTGTATGTCTCAGTTTATATACATCTACATCTTATCTCCATGCTTCTATTTGAATTCTGTTGATGTTTGAGACCAGGGCACAAATAGATCATATATTAATGAAGTCAACCCTTTGCCATGGTGATAATTTTTGATTTTCTAAGGGAAAAAAGATTATGGTTCCACTGGGTGGTTCTGTGAAGCAGATATGAAAGTACAAAGTTGCAAGTATTTACAGAAATGCTTAGCAATGTTATATTTTAGTTTGAGTTCTTCAAAAGGCGTAATTGTTACGTTCCATTACTCTCCACAACTCCTGCAGCAAATAGATACGATTGAAATTGTGTATTATTCCAAGAAAATAGTTGTGCCTAGCAATTCTTCAATCTTGAACATGTTTATCATATGAAATAGTGTAGGATTAAGCATGTTTAAGCATGTCAGATCTTCTGTCATGGTGATTATGTATTATAAATACATGGGGGGGGTCTACTTTACTGGTTCCAGAGTTTAACGTATAGAAGATGGTATTGGGAATAATTCATGACAGCAAGGAAATGTATATTCTGGGCCACAAAGGAGTCAAAAGATTTTCACTTGATGTACAAAGAGCTTGGATGTCATGTCTATCTCAGTCATTACTTTAATGCACAAATAATTTCTGGCTTGATGGCAAGGCTTTTGGCGTGAGCTTGTGAGTCAGGCAGTAAAAACAAAGTGAAACAAAAGGTAGAACAGTTAATACAGGGTAGTTTCAGCCCTTGGACTGCTCTGTTTTCTGTTATATATGTCTGCTAAAGACTGCTGCCCTTTACTACTCTTGGTTATCCAGGTTTTGCAGCACTGCTCTCCTGTTCAGAGAAAGGATGTTAATGTCATATAAAATTATGGGTTAATTCAATACATTTATAGTTTTATTAGTGTAGCAGAACAATGATTTCAGAATAAAAGGTATAAGATAATATAAACCAATCTTCGAACAGTTTAATTATACACAGTGTAATTATGAATGATTCTTTCACTCTTTCACTCTCAGTTACAAGCACACACACACACACACACACAATGTAGCCCAATTGATCTAATCACTGCGGAGGATTTCAGGACATATTTGGGTCATGTTTTGGGTCAGATGAATCTGTGATTAGCCTAATCCTGCCGGTCTAACACAACTAGGCCATAGATTAGAGTGAGTTACTGGAAAGCTGTGCACAGACCTTCTAAGCATTTTTAAGTTGATGGGACATGCTTATAGCATAGCAAGAAGTAGTGCAGTCCATAATAAAACCGGTTGAAAATGAGGCATACTACTGTAGCCTGCTAAACAGCATGTCGAAATGGAGTACTCCACCTGTACTGACTAACCTGTGTACTATACGGGAGTATATGATTTAATTGGGACCTAGCCGATTAGAGTTTGGGAATGCTTCTATTCAAGAAGGTTCTTCGACCTGAGAGTGAACAGTACAGCGGGCGCGCGCGCACACACACACACACACACACACGCACACACAAGCGCGGAGCGGATACGGGCGCGCGCAGCCAGGGTGACATCATACCTTTAAAATCCGAAGGCGCGGTCGCATCGCCGTATAACGTCAGCTCTTTTTCACTGAGAGCGCTTAGATAGAAAAGGGTTGCCCTCCTCCTTGTCCTCCACCTCTTTGATACTTTACCAATTAAGGTTCTCGTGTTAAGGAGAGGAGAAAAGGAGATAGAAAAAGAACAAGAGAGTGTCACTCGCGTTCTTTCTGGAGTTCACCGAGCTCGCGTTTTCCCCTGAGGGAGACTTCAGTCCGGCAGGGAGGGTCACTGAGAAGATAGCGCACTTTTCTCCGTGTAACGGCGTGAAGCACACAGAAGGTACCATCTTAAAACGGAAAACAGCGCGAAACATGTAAGTCAGAAAGTTTTCGCTTTTCATATCACAGTCATAAGAAGTTGTGCGACTCAAACCGTATTGGAAATGAAGTGTACAGTTACAATGCGCTGATAGCTGTAGCCTGAAACAGCTACAGTGAAAATGTAAATGTTTGCACTGCTATTAAGCCATACTTGGTTAACCTTTTGCTTCAGGCAGCTTTGGCATACATAAGCGGTAACATTCAGAGGAGTGCGCGAATGTATTAACGGACGAGCTCTGATGCTCAGAGTCCTGTGTGTAGTTACTAAGATTTGTGTGCATCATCATTACTTGCTTTTTTTATTGATTATAAAACCACAGTTGGTCCCAGTACTGTGATTTCGGTCCCAGTATTTATGATTTGGGTTTGTAATCGGATGAACTGAAATGTTTAACTGAAATGTTATATGAGCTGCACATCTGTTGTACATTCAGATGTGCATAGTTGTTGTTTACACTTGGTTAAAAAGGGATCAAATGCGGGGCCCACATAAAGATAAGGCGTGTCTGAATAGGGCCAGATGATCACCGCTGTAGATGATCTTGTGCTCTTCTTTACACTGTTCTGTACACTGTACCAGCTCCCATTCCTTTCACACACACTCCCACTTTCCCCTCATGCATATTTCCTGTGCTTTAGCGTCGACATACACAAGCGTCGACATACACAAGCCCTGCAGCTCTCTACGGGGGTTTAAACATGTCGTAACCTAATGAAGCCCTCCTCACCAAATAAGGCAAACTATGGAAAACGGCGGCCTGCTTTCTCGCCTGTAGATCACTGTTTAACTTTGATGGTGGCGTGCGCCCCCCTCCGCTCACAGCGCAGTGTACACTGGGAAATCTCACCTGAGCGGACCAACAGCTCCGACTGATCACTGATCGCTGCTCAATAGTCGTTGGAAGCAGAATTGCACACCTTGGGGTCCTGGAGGACATGCGTTTAACACAGTTTAGTGTTTTCGATGCCCCGAACACCTTGTATCTAGTGTAGTAGGTAGCTCTTGTTAAAAAAAAGAAAAAAAGAAAGAAAGAAAGAACGAAAGAAAGAGAAGAGATGAGAAAAAAAGATTTTTTTTTTTTTATGGAACAACTGTTTGAACATTACTTTTAAGACGTCTTCTAAGATAACCTAGTGTATGCCCATTTAGTGCTCAAGATAGCCTACTTGGTGCATATTCATTTGTTTTTATATCTTGCATAGAGACATCTTGCACATGCTTGAAGTAACCGGAAAAAAACATATTATCCAGTGCTGTAATCTGTGTTTTTCATTCGCCTGCGGTTGACAGCTATACTATGTGGGTTAACCACAAGGCTCCTTCGACTGGAGGTGGTGGTGCGCATGCGCTGTGTGCCCACTGTGCGTGCATGGCACTACTGTTACATACATCCTGCTGGCTTTGCAGATGATGTGAAAGTATCAGCGTAGGGACTTGCTTTTCCTGTACCTTTATCACCTGTTAATCAGACAATTGGAAAGGTTTTCGAAGTTATTTCTCCCATTTGCAGTTCCATATTGGAAATAGACAGCTATTAGTTAGCGTTTACAAACTAAAATATGTATCAATCTGACTAACATCTGAGGTACATCATAATTTAGCATTACTATAACAATGACTCAAAACATCTGATTTATGGTAGGAAATTCAACTTCATGTCGATACTATTAGGTCTAAGTGCTGTAGATGGCGCCAAAGTACGAAATGAGATTGGCATGATAAAGTAGCAGGATTTGCTTGTTGCTTCGAGCAGCTCTTCGAGTTACACTTTATGCATGAAGTTTAAAAGCATTTACATCAGACACAAGTGAAAACATTATGTTGTAGTGATATATCTATTATATACCTAGTGTTGAATTACTAAACTAACTACGTGTTTAAATCGATATCTTTGGACAATGCTTATATGTATATTTTAGCCCTTTATTTTTGTATTTGTTTGTGTGTGTGTGTGTGTGTGTGTGTGTGTGTGTGTGAGAGAGAGAGAGAGAGAGAGAGAGAGAGAGAGAGAGAGAGAGAGAGAGAGAGATGGACAAAAAGAATGAAATGTTTAATGTTGTGGTTTTATGGAGGGGGTGGGGATTAGTGGGGTCAAGGGGCATCAGTAGTTAGATGGAGGGCATTCCTCAGATTCTTTTGGAGAGAAAAGTTCTGAAAAAAGGCCAAATGGAAACATTCTTTATGCTTAACATCATTTACCACAGTTTTGGCCATATTTACGTACAAGTCTGGGTTAATTCAGTAGTCTACTGTCTGCTAAATTGAATGATACAAACAGGACAAAAAAAAAAAAAACCTGCCAAGGATTTTATGATATAGCCTATACTTTGCGTATTCAACTTAACATAATTTGCAAGTCCCCTACTGATCCACTGTGCGTTGTTTTTCTAAGGGAAGGGGTCTATATCTGCTCACATTCCCTCCCACAATGCATTCCCCAACCTAAGTAGACTATACAAAGTGATTCACATCAGATTCATAGCGAAGTGCATGATGAATGTTTTCAGGCAAACCAAGTGCTAACTTCAACCTCCTTGGATATGAAAGAAACACCCAGGCTTTGAGTTTCATTCTTTACGCCAAGTCATCCATAATTCATAATTAATTAAATCTTTTTGTGTGTGTGTGTGTGGACGTCATTGTCGTAGTTTTCAGAGACATCATTTGATGCGCCTGATGAGAAACAAACTCTCAAACGTCGAGGTCGAGATTTGTGTTGAATAAAAACTACATGTTTTGTTTATTCTGTCTTGGGTGAATTTCCTGGTTTACCATATCGAGAAGAAAATGAGAGCAATTATTTATGTCTATTTTTTTCGCAATCGTGTAAATGAGTGAAGTCAATTTACCGTTTAAATTACATTATAGTCTTGGGAATCGGCTCGCCTTAAGCCACATTAAGTTACAGGCGCTGTACCAAACACGCCCAACACACACACACACACACACACACACACACAGCATTCTCTTTAATCTTATAATCTCTTCAAACACTAGGGTTTATGCTCCAGTGTTCTTATTTAAAAATCAATTCTCCAATTCCCTCAGTGGCATGTATATATATATATATTATATATTAGGCTACTAGACACCGTTTTTCTCGAGTTTATTTCTTCATTTCTCTTCTTTTGCAGTTAAAAGAACTCAGTACAAGAGCATAAAGCTCTCCCCAAGACTCCACCCTAAAAAAAAAAAAGAAAAAAAAAAAAGTTGAGAACCGTAGCGAGGCCGAGCGGAGAGCATAAGAATGAGTCAACACCCACGCCTGCACCAGTCGAGCGCTGCCTCAGCCACATCCAACGCCTCTCTCGCACCGGACAAGGACGCCGACATGCCCGCCACGGAGAAAGATCTGGCCGAGGACGCGCCATGGAAGAAGATCCAGCAGAACACGTTCACTCGCTGGTGCAATGAGCATCTGAAGTGCGTGAATAAGCGCATCGCAAACCTGCAGACTGACCTGAGCGATGGTCTGCGCCTAATCGGGCTGCTCGAGGTGCTCAGCCAGAAGAAGATGTTCCGCAAGTACAACCAGCGGCCCACCTTCAGGCAGATGCAGCTGGAGAACGTGTCCGTGGCGCTGGAGTTTCTCGACAGGGAGAATATTAAACTCGTGTCCATAGGTATGCGCTTTTCCCTCTATTACAGTATGTTTCCTTTCTGCCTTGACCGCTAACTTTCCAAAAGTTTTTCCAACTGAATCCTGAAGTCGGCTAGTTTCCACAGCACAGCCTGCTCCACCGGCTGTTTTAAACTGATTATTTAAGTTTTTTTTTTTTTTTTTTTTTTTTTTTTTTTCTTGAGTATGTTTACATCTGAAACAGTTTGTATCGATGAAATTCCACAGTAATGAATGAAAAGTGGTGTTGTCGGTCGTATATTCAGCTTTAAAACATGATTTAGCTACTTTTAATTAGCCTACATATGCTGAAGGCACCAAACACTGTAGGCCACGGGATAACGGGAAAGTGGATATTGTCGCTAAAGTTGGGCCTAGCTGGAATCTCCCACTATGTGTAAGCATTTGATCCTCAAACCGCATTTAAAGTTGAAACAACTAAGCACATTCTCTCTTCATTCCCGGTTTTTAAAAAAGGAGAATTCCGAGTAAAGATGTGAGTAACAGGTCTTGGTCTGAAGGTCCACTTTCTTTATTATTGACCAGTTGATGAGGGTTTTTTTTTCCCTCCTTTCACAACCAAACGCCGAATGTCCACGTTGGCTTTAACTACCGGATCTTGGCAAGTCTTGTGGACGCTTGTGTTGAGGGTGTGGAACTAAATTCTGTTGGCAAGATTGTTGGCATCATCTCAAAGTCATCCATGCAGCTTCAGGGCAATCCTCATATACAGCCCAGTTTTAATCCGTGTAAAGCTGTGTCCACAAAAGTTGCTTTTGTGCATGTGTGGGTGTGTTATTGGTCAAGCCTTGAAGATCTACGATGAAAAACAATCAATCCTATATGGCCTCATGCAAGCCCTTTCCAAAATATTGTTGACCAAGTCTGCCCATCCTCCCTAATATCTTGGAGAAGAGATTCATAACAATACCTCTGGTGCACACCTCCAGATCAAATTGGCTAGTGAGTGCTCGGAGCATGCTGATGAACTCATAAATCCAGTGAGTGAACCAGCTGTAGTTTTCCTGATTATAAGGAACCATTTTTATAATGCTGGGCTTGAAGTATGATACAGGCAGCAGTGCATGTTTGCCTTTGTAAAGCATGTGTTTAGCTTACAGTACTATAAAATAAAATAAGAACTTTAATTGGACTGAAATATGCAGAGAATGTGATATGAAGGTCATGTCTGTATGATGCAGTGTCCTTCAGAATTTTTTTCTAGGACTCTCTGAAGATTTGAGGTGATAGGCGGTTGGCCAGTTGATCGCGTCCTATCTTAAATACATATCCTATTTTCACATAAGCCATCCACACTTCTAAATGTCACTAAGATATCCTAGACTACTGTTCTCAATCTTGGGTCTCTAGTACCTTTGGCCTCCATGTTTTAGTGCTTTCCGTGTTTCCAAAACACACTTTATTCTTCTCATCAACTGATTAACAAGGTTGAACTAGGTGTGTTTGGGCAGACATTATATTAAATGAAACCAGGGCCAGGACGAAAATGAACTGTTCTACATCACCTCCTGGTTAACAGCGATAGTTCTGTGGACACGTGTCCATCGAGGGAGGATACTTGTATGCTCAGTACATGGTTTGTGGTCTGCATTACTGGTAAGTAGATATACTTCATCTAGTTGAGAAAGGATTCTGAAAGGATCTGTCTGTGCATGGCAGTGTTTCTCAAGAAGCCCTGAAGGAATGAATGAAGCATATTTGTTTGAGGTGTTTTGAGCCAGGGAGTACAACAAAATTAGGTATTAAAGCCTCAGGTGATGCAGTGCAACATTTATTCCATCTGCTTGCACTTATCACAGTAAGGATTGCAATTGGCGGTAGTAATCAGCTCAATACTGGCTTGTATTAACCAATTTTGACCTACGAGGTAAAGAGGTTTGGTTATATACCATTTGATGTGTTGGTCTTTAAACATTATACAGGTATATCCAGAACCTTGGCTATAATGATAACTGGAACAATGTTCTCTGGGTTACCACTCTAATGGAGTGATGGCAGTTGGCTATTTTATGCTAAGGTTTTTCTTTTCTCAGGGAGAACCTGGCTAATGGAGATTTTGGAGATGTACATAAAGTGGAGGTGGGGTGTGTTCCTCCTGGCTTGGCAGGTTTCATTTGCAGTTGCTCTTACAGATGCAGCATAGATAGAGGTCAGGTAGTGGAAGGGTTGAGGACATGCATCTTGGGTGTGGTTCTGCATGATGTGCTGTGTTTTGGTATTGTATTGCTCAATCTTCATCCATGAGTCCTAGTGCATAACAGTCAGGACAGGACTTGAGTCAGGCATGCTCATCTCTAAATAGAAGTAAGCATATGTCTGAAAATAAATTAAACCACTTATGGAACAGTCTTTCATAATATTTGAATGGACCTGAAGTCATTACAGGCAGGTTTAATGGCTAAATGATTAACAAGTTTAGAAGTCAATATAGTTTAAAGTTGATTTACTGGTAACTGTTAGCATTTAAAATATTTTACTAGTACACCATGACATTAGGAAGTGGGAAATGGACAGGAAGAAGGGATCTACACTGTTGAAAAAGGCACTATACATGTGTATTTTTGGTTTCCAAGAATGTAGATGTTCCCTCCAAGCCCAGAGGTGGTGCCTTTTAATAAAGTTTTTTTTTTTAATTTTTTATATATATATATATATATATATATATATATATATATATATATATATATATATATATATATATATATGTGTGTGTTTCTACCTAAAAAGCCATATTTTGTACCTTTCTGCCTTACAGAGGGAAAGGTAAGACAACTACAGTTTGTGTCAAACTAGGTCTGTTTGATGTGACAGTGACCAGGATAAAACTCTGTTTTGGAGAAAATGCGGTCAAAATACTCCTAAAATAAGCTTGTTAGGACAAATAAAACTTGTGAAACTTTTCAGACATTTTCAGCCCCGGTGTTGGTGTTGCTGTGTGTAGATTATTATTATTATTATTATTATTATTATTATTATTATTATTATTATTATTATTATTCATGTATTTATCTATTTAGCAGCTTCTCTTCTCCTGTTGGTCTTCTATTAGATTTGTAGAGACTATTTTCTCATATCTCCCCCACCCCCCACTAAATTGGGTAGTTTATATTGTTTTCTTATTATCAATGACTTTTCTTTAGTGATGTTTTTTTCTTTGTCAGCACTATAGGTTCGAGTATTGTTTCAAAGTGATGTGCAAATTTGTTTAACTTGTTGAATGATGCCCCTCCCATGATCCCTAATGCCTTTTGGGTGCAGTCTGTAGAATCTCCTGGAGGCCCCTTGCTAATGCCAGGATTTCCTGCTTATTCACAACAGGGAACTGATGCAGTTGTGAAAGGAAGGGTTGGTGTAAGTAAATTTGGAGTAATGCAGACAAATGAGTCTGGTGTGTAGTGGTTAGAGTGTTGAGTGTTTTTAGGTTATCATGCAGATGACAGTCATGTGTATTTCTGTGCAAGTGCATGGCACCCTGTACCAACCACACAGGGAAAGAACCTTGTAGCGTGATACTCAAGAACTTTCCTCTGCCCCCCCAAAGATTGATTCTGCAACTCTAGACTGTTTTCAAAGTAGTCATTTGAATTCTTAGTACAAGCCGGATTTGGCACAAATGTCTTCCACTGTGACTCAAATGCAGCAGTGGCAATTTTTAGGTGAAACCTTTTAAAAGGTTTCTTTAAGGACACTGTGATTCACCAAGACAGCAGCTGCATAAACCACATGAAGACCATGGCATGCTTCTCGTTTTTCTGAAAAGCTTTGCAAAGTATGTGGATCTTCAAACCTCACTCAGTTTTAGTGGAGGTGTGTGTGTGTGTGCACAGGGACAGGATGTGAGCTGGCTTTAAGACTAGCAAAAGGACACTTGATTGTAGTCTTCCTCTGTTCTACTGGGACCTCTGTGTTTTAATTTTTGGCGATCCATCTCAGCAGATAAGATAATTTACTCTGGCACTACTTAAGATAGTGGTTAGGGATGGTATGCTTTTGCAAAGCCTCCAGATCGGGGCTTTCCTTCACTTTGTACAGTTTGAGGGAGGGTGTTGTGGCGGGTCATTGAGGGAGAGGTGCAAGTTAAGAAAAGGGGAATGAAAGTATTTTCTGGAATGGAGGTGTTGCCCAATGGATGAAATAACTGAATAGAACGTCTCTAAGTAATCGTCAAGAATTATACATGTGTACATATTGCTTTTATGAGGGACCTGGTCAATTGCATCCATATGTACTTGAGATGCAATGGAATGATTAGGGTACCCTTGGGTTTTATGGTATGTTGTCATGTCCTGTGCTATTAGGCGCCAAAAATGTTAGCCCATCAGATCTCAAACAGCTAAAGCATAAAATCATACTTTGACTCTGCTGAGTAAATGATTCTGCTGAGAAACAGTTTGTTTCTAGCTTATGTTAATTGATGCACAAATGCTGATGCATTAATCTCAAGACATGGTGTACCTGCAATATGTTTAAATTCATTATAGTTGCCTTGTTTTTTAAGTGGAGACTAAAGTACACAGACATCAACTCTTTACTTCTATTTAAGTTTGTGGATAATGTGGATCGTGTGTTAGAGTGGATAGAGTATGTGTGTGAAAGAGAGAGTGGGAGATGGATAAGTGAGGATAGAGTGAAGGAGCTTGGCATGGAACAGTTAGCCACAGAACAAGGGGAACCAAATGACAATCCAGCTCTGTCAGTATGGGGTTTTACAAAAGTCTGAACGCAGCAGTTTTCTCTGTTCAAGGCTTTTTGCTCTCTGCCATTCCCTCCCTCCTTCCCTCCTCCCTCTGTTCCCTCCCTCCTTGTAATCAGAAACCGCTGTGCAGGGAAATGGGTGGCCTGCCAGGATCAAGTTTGCTTCTGCCCTTTTAAGGCTAAAAAACCAGGGGGAACATTTCCAAAAGAGATGGAGGCAGGCTGAGGAGGAGGGAGGAACCACTGGAGGCAGCAGAAATGAAAGAAAGAGGAAGCTTGCTTATGAAGTTCATGCTCTTAAGAATGTATGTTGTATATGCTGTGTATTTCAGAAAGCTTTCCTGCATGTGGCAATATAGCACCCGTCAGTGTTGCTGCACCACTTGGTTTTTTAATTGGAGCTTTTGATGCAACAGTTCAACAGATGCAACAGAGATCTTTGAGTCTTCTCATCTATCTGCTAAGCTGAAATACATGTGGTATTAAACCTGGGTGCACATTGAAGGCTACATCCATCACCTGGGCTGGGGCCTGAGGGGTATAAGCACCCATTGGGGTATAAGCATGCCGTCCCTGACTCATTAAATAGCCATGTGGGTGTTTGTCCAGACTTGGTGATAAGACTTACTGGAATGTGTGCAATTTCCTACATGGATCCCCCCCTGCTGCCATGCTGTTGCCCTTACTGCCCCCTCACTAAGTTTAAATTGGGATTCTAATGATTCTGAAAGTGAGTATAGACAACATTTAACTTGACTGGGACCTATATGGGTTTTTACCACATCCCAGCCCTTAAGTGATCTTGGCTGATAAGTCATTCCTACAGGATTAGTAGGCTGTGTGAGAGCGTCTGCAGTCGTGGTACATGTCATGGTGCATCAGAGGTCTGGGTGTGGGGTCAGAGGGGAGTGCTGACGTCAGGCACTGTTGTTTATTTGAACCCAGAGAGATGGTGAGTCATGGGAATGTGTAGTCTAGATTATCTGTGCTCCTATCCAAAACTGATAACTCTGCCTTCTGAAATAACTTATTATGCCCCAAATACTCAACCTACATAAAAAAAAATATCTCCCTGGGTTCTTGCTCTGTCTGTCTCTCTATCTGTTTTCCCTGTCCTCACATGTACCCAGCTTGGCATTTCTTCGCAATAAGGTTATGCCTGGTTTGGGAATTTAATGGCCAGCCCTGACCATGTCCAAAAAAGGCCTGAGCGTAGTGGAGAGGTTGTTACAGATTCCTGTCATGTTTTATGTTTGCTAGTCCATGGTGTATTGGCATGAGAGTTGGAGAGTCAGTGACACAAGGGTTTCTGTAGCACGTACCCGGTGGTTCCCAGGATTCTTCAAAAAGAGCAATCTGGTTGGTTAGTAAGAGAAACGTGATTAAGAGGAGGTACAAGGTTTCCACGTGTACCTTATGGATCTCTGCTGAGACCACAGTAATTCCAAAACTAATGCCAAGATCACACTTCTCCACACTTATTATTTTAATTTATTTTTTATTTTTTAAATAATCATTACATTTCACCTGAAATTGGGGCTTTTGGTGGCTTTGATCAAGACGTATGAGGCAGAGAATATGGCCAAAGCTGGTTTGATCAGGAGTGGCATGGTGGCCCAGAGGGTAGCATTGCCTCCTCACAGCTCCAGGGTCTTTAGTATGATCCTGAGCTCGGAGTACTGTCTGTGTAGAGTTTTGCATGATCTCCCCATTTCCACATGGGTTTCCTACAGGGCCTCTGGTTTCCTCCCACCTCTCACAAATTTGCTGGTAGGTTAATCGGCCAAAAAAAGAATGAATTCACTTTACAATTAAAGCAATGTAGTGTGTTGTAAACTCAATGATTAAAGAGCAGCTTGATGTTTTCAATTTTTTGTGTGCTTTTACATGTGGAATGGCTGCTGGGTGTGGGGGTGGCCACACCCTCTGTACTCAACAGCTCATCATATAAATGCCTCTGATTCCTCTAACAAGTGCTGACCCGTTTAACACAAACAGATCTCTCTCTCTCTCTCTCTCTCTCTCTCTCTCTCTCAACACACACTCTTTCTGTCTCCATATAACTTTGTCCCCAATTAATAATCACATGAGTTGTCAAGGTCATAGGAGCCTGTCTAGTCTGTCGCACTTTTTTTTTCTTTTCTTTTTTTTTTTCTTTTCTCTCTCGTTTGATTGTTTTTCTTTTCTGACCACCTTCTTATGTACAACAAAGAGAGACTAAACTGTCCAAAGTTGTGCTTCTTAAGTGCACTGTTATACCTTTTGGAAATGTTGAACTAGAAATGGCCCCTCTCTCTTAACCACTATCCCCCTGGGGCTCTGAGAATAATGGTACCCTACATTCTGTTTTTTGGTACCCTACATTCTGTTTTTCACCCTGAAAGAAAATGGATCTAAGATTCTTCAATAGTCTAGTTTAATTTGCCAGAAACCAAGCTGAATTCCAGCAAACTTTGGAGAGGTTATTGTGGTTCCTAAACCACACTCTGGAGAAGGCAAGTACAAATATATTGTTTAACATGGCAACAAGAGTGTTGAATAAGTAGAGTGAGGGGCATGAGCAGGATGAAACGTTATGAGATCTTAAAATATACAGTGCATTTAGGTTTCTATTTAAGGCTGTTTTGTCTACGTTTTCCTATGTGCTAATGGGTTGAGAGTGCTTTTGGCTCAGCTTGGTGAACATTGCTGTTTGGTAATGAATCTGGAGTGAAACGGCATTTACTGATCAAAGGCAGCTCTAGCTACACTAGGGCACACATGCATGGGCTTGCATGTTGCTGTGGACAAATGTGTTGTGTTGTCCACTCTGCTGGAATTCCATAATGATGATTGATCATTTATTTGATCAATCATCATTCATTTGACCCCATTTATTACTCTATTTGGGAGGGAAGCACTAATGTGGAGTACTGAAGGGGGGGGAGTACTGAAAGGGTCTCATCTATAGAGATTTAAGTGTTCTCAAGCAAACATGCGTCAGTTGAAACAAGACCTCAGCCCACTCCAAAAGTATGGGTGCACTGAAATCTGGAAGTCACTGAAATCACTCATGCTATCTAAGAAGCTTGGGCTATATACATCTCTGTCAAGATTAGATAAGAGGTTTTTTTTTTTTTTTTTTTCTTTTTTCTCTTGTAATGCTGCATTAATGCTTGCAACTGGGGAACATTGTGTCTCTTTGCGCTGTGATGGGTGTGTGCTTCATTTGGTTCAGAGAAATGGAGAAGTGTGAGTGCTAAGCATGACTAATGGTTGTCATGGCCAGTCTTTGCTGGGTTTAGACCTTTGTGTATTTATTTTAAAACTGGGTGGAGAAGGTTAACAAGTTTTGCCTCTCTGCTGGTACATCTGCTGACATTTCTGGTGGCCACTGTCACATGATTTCTTACAAAGATGAGAAAAGGCATTTTGTCTTTAAAATAATCTGCAGGTAGTTTCATGCCAAAAATCTGCATCATTTAATGTGTGGCTTTTATTCCTGATTTTAAAAACCAGTTTAACTGAAATCATGGCAGATTTGGATATGTGAGAAAAATGATGTGCAGATGGTGAATACTTCCCTTCTTTAAAAGCATTTTTGAGTTATTTCTGTCATTAAAATAAATTACACTACTTTATAAAATATAAAATGGTTTTCATCTGTGGGAAAAGGCCATGAGAGAAAATGACCTGCAGCTTTGACTATAACTTTTTTTTTTTTTTTTTTTTTTTTTTTAAATTATGACCACCATTCCTTCAAGGACACTTTTTTTTGTTGCTTAGTATATGTAATCGCTTCTTTCTCTTTGCCTAATCTCACCC
Organism: Cranoglanis bouderius; assembly: GCA_023630585.1. Classification (NCBI taxonomy): domain Eukaryota; kingdom Metazoa; phylum Chordata; class Actinopteri; order Siluriformes; family Cranoglanididae; genus Cranoglanis; species Cranoglanis bouderius. The sequence continues at coordinate 7,454,590 of CM042559.1, forward strand.
CCACCCCACTATCCCACTCCCAGACAGTAAAGCCATTGTGGATGGGAACCTGAAGCTCATCCTAGGGTTGATATGGACCCTCATTCTGCATTACTCTATCTCCATGCCCATGTGGGACGAGGAAGAGGACACGGACGATGCCAAGCAGAAAACACCAAAGCAGAGGCTCCTGGGCTGGATCCAGAACAAGCTGCCCGAGCTTCCAATAACCAACTTCAGCCGCGACTGGCAGTCAGGCAAAGCTCTGGGAGCATTGGTGGACAGTTGTGCCCCAGGTAGGTCACTGAGGTGGGTGGGGGAGATTGGAAGAATTAAAAGCTATCTTGGTTCAAATATCTGGCTGTCTGACACCTCAATCAACTAATGGCATGACTTGTTTACATTTTTGAGATAGTTCTCATAATTCAGTTATTTGAATTCGATTTGAGTTGGTAGTATAGAGAGAATTAAAAATACAGCAATTACAAATCATTCAAAAGCAGGGATATTGGAAAGGAGACAGCATTACATTGAAGAATTTAACTTTTTATTAGATGTTTTGTAATCAACAGTGTAAACACTAATCTAATTGCTAGTTAATGATTTAGAGCAACCATATATGAAAATAATTTTGTTAACTCTTCAGGTCTGTGTCCGGACTGGGACTCCTGGGATCAGACAAAGCCGGTGGACAACGCACGTGAGGCAATGCAGCAGGCTGACGAGTGGCTCGGTGTTCCTCAGGTGACTAATTTTTTCATTGTCTGAGTTTAATTCTCTGCATCACTAGGGCTAAAATGATTCAAGTAATTTGAATGAAAATAATTTATTAAAATTCTCTGCTTCCAAGCTTTTATAGGATGTGTATGTGGTCTGTACAGTGGCATGCTCAGACTATTATTACTGTTGCATGAAGCGCTCACCTTTTTGATTTCATAATTTTCATACAGAAAAGAGTCGGGGGAAGAGAGCAGTTGACTAAACTGATTTTTGCTACTACAGAAATGAAACTGTCCAATGAAGTTTTGAAATAGGCTTCTTTTTTTTAAGAAGGTCTGGTGCATTGCGTGCATTAAGTCTGGTGCATTGCGTGCTGTCGGTTACAAGTGTGGTTGGTAAAGTTTCCTGCTGTCGCGTGCTTTGTGCCTACCAACTAATGCCACAGACTGGCATGTGGTCTGTAAGGTGCCTGTCTCCAAGGTGACAGTCTCTGTTATGACTCACTTGCACAGGCAGAGTTTTCCCTTTTGGGTGTCGATTCATCTGCTTACTCTTGTTTCTCTCTACCAGGTCATCACTCCAGAAGAAATTGTTGATCCCAATGTGGATGAACACTCGGTTATGACATACCTGTCACAGTTCCCTAAGGCAAAGCTGAAGCCTGGCGCCCCACTGCGCCCCAAACTCAACCCCAAAAAGGCTCGTGCCTATGGACCAGGTACACTAACATTTATCAAATGTTTTTTCCCAGTATAAGGCTCATAGAAAACAACTGTTGAATCATTCAATAGATATCCATAGGCATTGTATAGAACTCTCTTCCTCTGTTCAGGCATTGAGCCCACTGGTAACGTAGTGATGAAAAAGGCTTTGTTCACTGTGGAGACGATCAGCGCAGGCCAAGGAGAGGTGCTAGTTTATGTAGAAGACCCAGCGGGCCATCGCGAGGAGGCTAAAGTCACTCCCAACAATGACAAGAATCGCACTTACTCAGTAGTCTATATTCCTAAAGTAACTGGGCCACATAAGGTAATTGGGTCCTATCTGAATATAATCAAGACTTGATAATAGTCATTGTCTAGTAGACATATTATAGGATGATTTCTACATGTTACAGTCTCGATCAGTGACCTTTATCTTGTATTATAGGTAACAGTGCTGTTTGCAGGCCTGCATATTTCAAAGAGCCCATTTGAGGTGGAGGTGGGGATGGCTCAGGGTGACTCCAGCAAGGTTACTGCCCAGGGGCCAGGTCTTGAGGCTGTGGGCAACATTGCAAACAAAACCACCTACTTTGATATATACACTGCTGGTAATCACCGAAATGCACATTAAGCACTTTAGGCCATTTATATCAGACTTGTGTTAAATGGCTCTCAACAATCAGTTTGGGGTTATAGCATTGAAGAATTTGAAGAAGAGAAATTATATTTACAGAAAATTATCTATTGCACTTTCATTTTCAGGTGCTGGAGTGGGAGAAGTTGAGGTGGTCATTATTGACCCCAGTGGCAAGAAGGACACAGTAGAGTGCCACATTGAGGATAAAGGCAACAGCAGCTACCGTTGCACCTACAAACCCACCCAGGAGGGCCAGCACACAATTTACATAACGTTTGCTGGGGGGCAGATCTCCAAGAGCCCGTACACTGTCAACGTTGGAGAAGGTGAGGAGCCAGTGGGGAAAAGATAGTGGGTGTGTGGGTTGCAGGGACGAAGAGCAAAGAGTCCTAGAAAATGCATTTATGTCTTTTACTGCACATGTTCTATCTTTGTGGTGTTTTTCTTTTTCTTATATTTCCTGGGCTGTTACTTTCTTCCCTGATGATTCTATCTCCCTCCTGAAGGACAACTGCGATCTGTTGCTGGTCTTTCTTCCTATATATTTTTGGATCAGCCTGTTGACCTCTGATCTGCTTTCCTGTCACCTTGGATCTGTTGGGTACTTTGCTTGCTGTTGACCTGCTGCATGTTTTCATGCGACTCGCTCATACTGTCTCCTTTGATAACCGACATTATTATATCATAGCCACTGCTTGGAAACTATGAGGCATCCCCATGACTCAGTGACCCTTTCAGCAGTTATCTTTTACAGAATATTAATAAAACGTTTTATCACTCATTACAATAAAACTCCCATTTCCTTTACTAATGCATCATGCTGCTGTTTTAGCCACATTTAACCATGCTTGGTACAGATATGTAGCTCTGCCTCTTGCAGTTCCTTATCTCCGCTGCACCATGCCTGGAGTTTCCTGACCATTTCTGAAAGCCCAACCATTCAGAGCATTAACTTGCATGTTTGAAGTGTGATACTTTAATCACTTTATCTCGTGTCCCTTTGCAGCATGTAACCCCAGCCTATGCAGAGCCAAAGGCCGCGGTTTGCAGCCCAAAGGCCTGAGGATCAAGGAGACTGCAGAGTTTAAGGTCTATACCAAAGGAGCTGGCACTGGAGATTTGAAGGTCACCATCAAAGGGCCAAGTGAGTGAAGCACATTGTCTGTGTAGCAACCATGCCTGATCGTGTTTTCGATTATAGTGATTATGATTTTTGTGCATGTGTATATGACAGAGGGTCTGGAGGAGCCCTGTAAGAAGAAGGATTTGGGAGATGGAGTCTATAGCTTTGAGTATTACCCCACCACACCTGGAAACTACATCATTACTATTACCTGGGGTGGCCAGCATATTCCTCGCAGGTTAGAATATTTGATAATCGTATTGATTATTGTGTCTATTCCCAATTCGAAGATGGCCAAAAAAAAAAAGATGTTCTAAATCTTATGTCTTTCCTTGTTCTCCCTTCCCGTCCCTGTGGTTTTTCCTGTTTCAGTCCATTCGAGGTGAAAGTAAGCAGTGAGGCTGGGCCACAGCCGGTGCGGGCATGGGGCCCAGGCTTGGAAGGTGGCATTGTTGGCAAATCTGCTGACTTTGTGGTGGAGGCAGTTGGAGATGATGTTGGCACTTTAGGCAAGTTTCAATAGCACTTTGTATTTCTGATTCTTAGGACACTTTTGTAGTCCTAAGTGTCAGTTGATGGATGTCAGCCCAATTCAAATATAATTCTTGACTTCCTGTTTAGGTTTCTCTGTGGAGGGCCCATCTCCAGCTAAGATTGAGTGTGATGATAAGGGTGATGGCTCCTGTGATGTGCGCTACTGGCCCACTGAGCCAGGCGAGTATGCAGTGCATGTGCTTTGTAAAAATGAGGACATCCAACACAGCCCCTTCATGGCTGAAATCAAGCCAGCACCAGATAGAGACTTTTACCCTGACAAGGTACAGAAAAGTTCTATGTCTGCTAGCCAAAATAATTGCTGGGGGAGGGGAGGGGGTCGGGTCATTTCACTAATCATCTTGCTCATTTGTATTTCAGGTGAAGGCCTATGGCCCAGGACTTCAGAGCACTGGTCTGGCTGTTGGGAAGCCAGCAGAGTTCACAGTGGATGCCAAACTGGGGGGCAAAGCACCTCTAAAGATCCAGGCCCAGGTATGTATCTGCATCCCTTTTTCGTGTTTGAACATAATTGAACATAGAAGGATAATGATTTTTTTTTTTCTCACTGTCAGGACCGAGATGGAAATCCAGTTGATGTGCAAGTAAAGGATAACGGTAATGGAACATACAGCTGCAGCTACACCCCTCGCAAGCCCGTTAAACACACGGTCATGGTGTCTTGGGGTGGAGTCAATATCCCGGAAAGCCCATTCAGGGTCAGTCAATGTGGAAAGACATTTCATGTTTGCACAGAAGATAGAATTGTACAAGGTTTTTATTACTGTTGTGGTTTTGTTGTTTGTTTAATGTTGCTGGATTCTTCTTTTTAAACCTGTAGATGAATATTGGAGCTGGATGCCATCCTAGTAAGGTAAAAGTATCTGGACCTGGTGTTGCCAAGACTGGTCTGAAGGCTTTTGAACCAACATACTTCACTGTGGACTGTTCAGAGGCTGGCCAGGGTATGACCATATTTATTTTAACACTCGGGACTTTTGGTTAATCAAATCGTTCTTCTTTGTCTCCATAATATCTCAAATACATGACTTCATGTCTCTGTAGGTGACATCAGCATTGGGATTAAGTGTGCTCCTGGTGTTGTGGGACCAGCTGAGTCTGACATTGACTTTGACATAATCAGAAACGATAATGACACCTTCACAGTTAAATACACTCCTCCAGGAGCTGGCAGCTACACTATCATGGTGCTGTTTGCTGATCAGGTAACACGTGAATGTGTGTTAGTGTGTGTTGGCATGCATATAGGTTGGTTCCTTGTCTCTGATGTACGTTTTGTTTTTTAGCCCATTCCAATGTCTCCAGTCAGAATTAAAGTGGATCCCTCTCATGATGCCAGCAAAGTCAAAGCAGAGGGACCTGGTCTTAACCGCACAGGTGACAAAACAAAACATATCACATTGGGTAGTATCTGAACCGTCAGAAATGTACAAGGAGGTTATTTAAGCTCTACACTCCCTTTTATCCTCCTCAGGTGTAGAACTGAACAAACCCACTCATTTCACTGTGAATACTAAGGGTGCAGGCAAAGCCAAGCTGGATGCTCAGTTTACTGGCCCCAACAAGGGCGAGGCAGTGCGCGACTTTGATATCATCAACAACCACGACAACACTTATACTGTCAAATACACTCCAGTGCAACAGGTAAGTACATAATTTTGTGGTAGAACATGTATTCAAAGTCTTTACTCAATAGCAAGTTGAGTTATTTATTTATTTGTTTGTTTGTTTGTTTTTAAAACCCTTGGCCCTCATTGATATTATTCTCTGTAATTTTTTTACATTTTTTTATTCAGGGTAATTTGGGTGTGAATGTGACCTATGGTGGTGATGCCATTCCCAAAACTCCCTTTGCTGTGCCTGTGGCTCCTTCCCTTGATCTGAGCAAGATTAATGTTGCAGGCCTTGGCGACAGTATGTCATGACTGTCCTATTTCTTTTGACCTTTTAATATGATGTTTCTAGAAGTGGTTATTCTCTGGTGCTTTTCTGAGTTGACTCTTGCATGTTGTTTTTTTCACCTCAGAGATGACCGTTGGAAAAGACCAGGAGATTACAGTCAAATCGAAGGGTGCAGGTGGTCAAGGAAAAGTTGCTGCAAAGGTGACTGGACCTGGTGGTAAATCTGTGCCCTGTAAGGTGGAACCAGGGTTGAGCCCAGAAACAAGCCAAGTTCGCTTCATTCCCAGAGACAAGGGACCCTATGAGGTGGAGCTCACTTACGATGGTGCTCCCATCCCAGGAAGCCCCTTCCCTGTGGAGGCCGTAGCTCCCACTGACCCATCTAAGGTGGGGCAGTGTTGCATTTCAGATAAATGCTCAGATGCTTACCCACTCTTCAACTACTGGATCTTTTTTCCTGACCTTTTTATTGCTTGTGTCTGCAGGTCCGTTGCTCTGGTCCAGGTTTGGAGCGAGCCAAGGTTGGTGAGACTGGCCAGTTTGTGGTAGACTGCACCAATGCTGGCCCTGCCGAATTAACCATTGAGATCATCTCTGATAATGGAACTGAAGCAGAGGTGCACATCCAGGATAATGGAGATGGAACTTATACCATTACCTACATTCCCCTGTACCCTGGCGCGTACACTCTTACCATCCGCTATGGTGGCCAGGATGTGCCAAACTTCCCATCAAGACTAAATGTGGAGCCAGCTGTTGAAACCAGTGGTGTGAAAGTCTTTGGACCTGGAGTTGAAGGCAAAGGTAGTTTTTTGGATCTGAATACATTTGAGGTTCCCCATCACCATCTTTTAGGATTGCCCAGTGTATTAGGTTTCAAGTATGTTGAGTATGAATTTGGATAAATTGTGAATTGTAGACAAAATCCTAACCTTTTAAAGATGTTTCTAATTTCCTTGGAATTGTTGTCTTGAAGGGGTTTTCAGAGAGGCTACCACAGATTTCACAGTTGATGCTCGTGCCCTAACGAAAACTGGTGGCAGTCACATCAAGACTTGCATCAACAACCCGTCTGGTAACTGCACTGAGGCTCTTATTAGGGACCTGGGAGATGGTACCTACAAAGTAGAATACACTCCCTATGAAGAAGGTAAGCCTTAGGTCTTGTGTGTACTTGTAATGATTAGGTAATTCAAGTTGAATCCGTCTCTTGGTCTTGATTTGATTAATTCAAGTTTAATGTTGGCCTAATAAATATTTTCTCTGGGCAGGTCCACATAGTGTAGCGGTTTCTTATGATGATGCCCCAGTGCCCAACAGTCCATTCCGTGTGCCTGTAACGGAGGGTTGTGATCCTGCACGTGTGCGTGTGCATGGCCCAGGACTGCAGGCTGGCATCACCAACAAACCCAACAAATTCACTGTGGAGACACGGTTGGTGTTCAGCAAGTAGTTTCTACAGTTGGAGAATTTGGTCTCTTTTTGTTTTTCTTTTTTTCTGGCATTTATTTCCTCTCGCAATGTCTGTTTAGTGGGGCTGGTACAGGAGGCCTGGGCCTGGCTATGGAGGGACCATCAGAAGCCAAGATGTCCTGCACTGATAATAAAGATGGCAGCTGCTCTGTAGAGTACATCCCATATGAGCCAGGGACTTACAACCTGAATATTACCTATGGTGGAAAACCTGTCACTGGTTAGTATTTTCTTTTTCTCAAAAGTTCTTTATTTTTTCCCCATTTGAATACAAGTGACACATTTCTTCCACTGTTTGCTCTTATAGGAAGCCCATTCTCTGTGCCTGTTCATGATACTGTTGATCCCACTAAAGTCAAATGCCAAGGCCAGGGTCTTGGGACCAATGTACGAGCTAATATCCCACAGGTCTTCACTGTAGATGCCAGCAAGGCAGGAGTAGCTCCTCTGCAAGTCCGAGTGCAGGGGCCCAAAGGTGAGAAAGGCTCCACCATTATAAATGATTCAACATGGCCTAGAATATAATTTTACCATTACCCAGAATATACTTATTTTTGCATGTGTCTTGTGTAGGTGTTGTGGAACCAGTTGAGGTGGTCGATAATGGAGATCAGACACACACCGTAAGCTATGTGCCCACAAAAGAAGGGCCATATTCCATTAATGTGCTGTATGCTGATGAGGAGATCCCACGCAGGTACACATTTTTTTCACAGTGATTCAGTACTTTGACTAGACTCAGCACTTTAATTAGACCCTGGGTCAGGTCCCATTGATGACAGCCTCACAGTCACACATTCTAATTGTTCCCTTAGTTCTCTAGATACTACTGAGACTTGTTAGTTGAGGTAACATAGGACAAGTTAACAATCTTGCAGGGTAGTGGTAACTGCTCTATTCTTCGTCATGTTGCGTGAACAGCAGTCCAGCAGAGATGCAGTAGTTATCTGTATGCCCAACCTAGAACAGCAAGTTTATAGTTACAACTGGGGAAAACTCAACAAGTTTGCTAGTGTTAAATGGAAGACTGTTAGCAAGGAGTAAATGTTTTCGTTATCCCTACTTCACCATTTGTCTGTCTTTCTCATACACATCCCCTCTCCATTATAGCCCTTATAAGTTGAAGGTTCTGCCCACACATGATGCCAGTAAGGTGCGTGCCAGTGGCCCTGGTCTTAACACTACTGGGGTGCCTGCCAGCCTTCCAGTGGAGTTTACCATTGATGCCAAGGATGCAGGAGAGGGACTTTTGGCTGTCCAGATTACTGTAAGTGCAAGAAAGGTTTTGAATTGTACTAGATGGAAAATGGTTGGATAGTTCTCGTTTTAATCCCTGTTTATTTCAGGATCCAGAAGGGAAGCCGAAGAAGGCCAACATTCGTGATAACCAGGATGGGACTTATCTAGTCTCCTATGTGCCCGATATGACTGGTCGCTACACCATCCTTATTAAATATGGTGGTGATGAAATCCCATATTCCCCATACCGCATTCGAGCTATCCCTACAGGAGATGCCAGCAAGTGCACAGTCACAGGTAGGCCCTTCTCCAACAACATTGACCCTCCGATCCACATTAGGGTTTCAGGGTTTTTTTTTTAAATAATGGATTCATGTATGTTCATCATGCACATTTTCCAGGTCCATTGTGATTGTGTAGTCCAGAAAGGGTTCAGTGTAAATATTAAGAGGTCTGTAGTCCAAAGCAGTATATTCACAATGAATCAAGAGGTTTGTTTCCAAAACAGAACTAAAAGTCTTTGTGAATCATGATCAGAAAAGCTTAAAAATATTTGGAGTACAATAGCTTGATTAATTCTGCCATAAGGGAACTGTTGTAAAGTATTTATTTGGCACGGGTTGGGTTTTTTTTTTTTTTTTTTTTTTTTTTTTTTTTTTTTTTTTTTTTTTTTTTTTGAGGTTTGGAATGTCTTAACTTGGTGCTCAAGCTGGACAGTTTAGAAATCCATTAGAAGTAAATAATTTTGTTTGGTGTTTTTGTGTGTGGCTCCCAGTCCTGTCATCCACTTGGACACATCACCTTTTGTGCAGAGCTGCTCACATTCCCAGCACACTCTATTCACCACTTGATTTAAATGTTTGTTTGTTTGTTTGTTTGTTTGTTTTTTTCTTTTTTGAGCACATTTTATTGTATTTTGTTCTGACTTTTACTTTTCACTTTTTCACTCTCTGCTTCTCACGGGCTCACAGTCTCAATCGGAGGTCACGGTTTGGGTAAGCGCTTCGATAAATGTCTTGCTCTGGACTCGACTCTTTCTGCATGCAGAATGGCGCCATAATTCTTTGGCAGTAAACCCTGTTTTTATAAATATATAGTTTGTTTTATTGAGTCTGCTGAAGTCTTCCTTAAAACTAATGTTTAACAAAGGAGAATAATTTTATACATTTTAACACACATTATGAGGACAGCTGTTCTTGGGTCAGGGACTTGGTCCATCCTCTTCGTCTCTTCCCTTTTTTAATGGCATAACAGACAGCATGTCCTGTTACTGAAGAAAGACTAATGACTAACTTGAGCCTGACTTTCCTATGGCTGAACAGTGGAATGTGCCATTAAGGTTACTGAAATAAACATTTGTATAAACATTTAAGGATTTTTTTTTTTTTTCTCCCTCTGACAAATTCTGCATTAATGATCTTTATAATGGGCCCATACCAGTTAGACATCTGAGGTAACAGACACATGAAAGGCTGTTTTCAATAATAATTGGTCAAATCAGCAGGCTGCACAATTATGTGTAAATGCAGATTTATTACACTTAATCACAAATGAGAGCTGCTCTTGTTTTCACTTACAAATCTGCCAAATTTAGTGTATTAAATCTCAAGATTCACTCAAGATTGTGTGATCTGAGGTGTGTAATTGTGCAAATGCCACAACAAAACATTCAGCTAGTCTGAATTTCAACCTTCACTTCTTCCTCTGTCTGTTGCCACAGTGTCCTAGGTTCATGCTGAGGCAGAATGCATGGTGGAATGAATATTACTATAGATGGATAGATTTAAGCTAAGAGGAAAAACCCACAGCTGCATCCACAGACTTTGAAGGTAATTTTTTGTTTGGTGTCCACCAGGTGCCGGAGTCGGTCCCACTATACAGATCGGGGAACAGACGGTCATCACTGTGGATGCAAAGGCTGCTGGGAAGGGGAAGGTGACCTGCACAGTGTGCACTCCAGATGGTGCAGAGGTGGATGTGGACGTAGTTGAGAATGAGGATGGAACCTTTGATATCTTTTATACAGCGCCTCAACCTGGGAAGTACGTCATATGTGTGCGCTTTGGAGGCGAACACATTCCTAACAGCCCCTTCCAGGTCATGGTATGTAGACATTTTTAAAATTTACTTCCACATCTACCTTAACTTTGGAAAGAATACTCGTCTTGTTCAAACATAAATCCTCTTAAACACTCACAATAGGCTTCTTTAATTAAATGAACCTTTTTAAAATGGCTTTAGAATAGAATGGCTTTAAATACCTTTAGTGGGTTCAGGTAGTTTAAGGTTTGTGGTATTCTGGTGTCTGAGACTTCTTTAACATTGCAAACCAAGTCCGAGACTTCATACTTAATAAGCAACTTCCCAGACCTGATCTTTACCAGTATAATGCCTAAGTTTTAGGATTATTTCACTCTTGATTGTGTCATCCTGTCTCAGGCTTTGGAAGGTGCCTCCCCTGACCAACTTATGCAGCAGACGCAGGTCCCGCAGTACGCCTACGCGCCCAACAGGGGCCAGCCATGGGTACTGACACTTCCCCCTCCACCCCCTTTCCTCCCTATCCATTATGTCCACCCTCATTTGTCCCTCAATTCTCTCTCATCTCCATTCTCCAGCTCCATCTCCATTCTTGTCCTGTGGGTGTAGGCCCTACCCTGTTTCATCTAACTCCTAATTTGTTGCCATTCAAATAGTGTCTGCCATTTTGAAAGCAATAAATGTGGAAGTCTGCATTTAACAAAATGGCTGGATGTGTGTCAGACGTTAATGCTGTTTGTCGGGTGCTGCTATTTGCTGATTGTAATGTGGTTTTGTTCAGATTATTGGTTCTTACCTGTGGTGTGTCCCCCATGAGTCACCTGTGTCCTGTCTGCTTAGCTTTCACTGCTATTGTCCAGACTTGCGAATCACAGACATAACTTGAGCCTTTATTCTCCTCTCATGATGTCTTCACTCTCACGCAGTGTCCATGTTGGTGGCTACATCATCCTTGTAATCATTACCATCATCTTTTCCTTTTTTGGGGATGTAATTCTCACTCTACCTTTTTTGAACCATCAAATCTTTTCTTTGTCATATTTAAAATTGTTTGAATTAATGATTATTTAAAAGGTATCAGTGGTTTTCATATTGTGATATTTTATTTCTTTCTGTAAATTCTTATAGATAATAGCTATCCAATTGAGCAACATTTCCAACCAAATTTGATTATATTTCAAATGTATTGAGAACCATTTATGGTTGAATGCTGAATTGAAGCTAAATCACTTGATAACTTTCAGATTTTTATCCTTTCTCTCTGCCTCCCAGGCAACAGACAGGGCTATGGGAATGAACGGACTGGACGTGGCTGGACTGAGACCTTTCGACTTGGTCATTCCATTTACCATCCAGAAGGGAGAGATCACAGGTATGTTTTATTTTTTTTCTTATTATTTTTTTTTTTTCTTCTAAGATTTTATATTCTCTTCTTTGGCCTCAGCATGTAAGAGACATGTCTGGGGATAGTCTTTAAATGTTGATACCTGATCATCTTCAGGTGAAGTGAGGATGCCATCTGGAAAAGTGGCCAAGCCAGACATTGCAGATAACAAAGACGGCACCGTCACTGTGAAGTACGCTCCCACTGAGGCTGGACTGCATGAGATGGACATCAAATATGATGGAATACACATTCCAGGTACAGCATGCATACTATGAACTTTAGAAAGTACATTCCGAAAAATAACTTGGCCTAACCCCAACTGACTTTATTTCCCTGACAGGAAGTCCACTGCAGTTCTATGTGGATTATGTCAACAGTGGTCATGTGACTGCTTATGGTCCTGGCCTCATTCATGGCATGGTCAATAAGCCTGCAGTTTTCACTGTTAACACCAAGGATGCTGGAGAAGGTACAATAGTATTGTTTCCACACTTATGGAACTTGTTTGTGGAACATTTGTGGATAGCAGGAACTGAGCTTGTGTTGAATTACTGTGCTCTTTATTAGGTGGCCTCTCTCTGGCCATCGAGGGACCCTCAAAGGCAGATATCAGCTGCACTGACAACCAGGACGGTACTTGCACTGTGTCTTATCTCCCTGTTCTGCCTGGAGACTACAACATCCTTGTCAAGTATAATGACAAGCACATTCCTGGTAGTCCTTATGTGGCAAAGATCACAGGTCAGTAACTCAGCTAAGCAGACAGGGATGGAGAATCTACCTTCGAGTTACCCATTTAGTGATGTAATGATGGGACCATGGAGAAATCAGTACAGTGCGCTCATGCCAGTGTGTTTGTCCACAGGAGATGACTCCATGCGCATGTCCCATCTAAAGGTGGGCTCTGCTGCTGATATCCCATTGGACATTGGAGAACTGGACCTGAGCCAGCTAACTGCCTCCCTCACCACTCCCTCTGGTCGTGAGGAGCCATGTCTGCTCAAGATGCTCCGTAATGGACATGTTGGTAAGTGTGCCAATAACCTTGGTCATCACTTGGTTACAATATTTACTGTAGGAGTAATTGCAGGAATTAAAAATTCTTCCATTCAAAGTTTCACCTGTCGTCCATTTTAATATAGTAAAAATCCTTGGATTAGGTGGACAGTATGTGGTAAACTATAAATGCCCTAATTTCCGGTTTTTCTATTGTCAATCTTTCCCAGGTGTCTCCTTTGTGCCTAAAGAGATAGGAGAGCACCTTGTGAACATTAAGAAAAATGGCCGCCACATTCCCAGCAGTCCCATTTCAGTCATGATCAAGCAGTCAGAGATTGCTGATGCCAGTCGTGTATGTGTATCTGGCCAGGGTCTTAGCGAAGCTCGCACATTTGAGCCAGCTGAATTCATCATCGATACCAGAGATGCAGGTAAATTTCTTTGAAAGTACTTAAGGTAATTTGTGGTTAGATTGAATGAAGTCCTTGATGTTAACTGACAGATGTGTGATTCTGTTTGCCTAGGGTATGGAGGCCTTAGCTTGTCCATCGAAGGGCCAAGTAAGGTGGACATTAACACTGAGGATCAAGAAGATGGAACCTGCAAGGTCACATACTGCCCCACTGAGCCAGGAAATTATATCATTAATATCAAGTTTGCTGACCAGCATGTTCCAGGTGTGTCATATTTTATAAACTGATTAAACTGGTACAAGTAAATATGCTTTTCTAACCCCTTTTTTCCTGCCTTGTTCCACAGGCAGTGCTTTCACAGTGAAGGTGACTGGAGAAGGCAGGATGAAGGAGAGCATCACTCGCAAGAGGACAGCTGCATCTGTTGCCAATGTCGGCAGCCAATGCGACCTGAGCCTGAAGATTCCCGGTAAACGCCACCAAACCTTCTTAAAACTGTTATTTTTGAGCTACCAGTTTACATTTGCTCCTTTGGTCAGACACTTTTATCCAAAGCAAAATACAATTGAGCCAAGTTATACTGTGTAAAGTGACCTTGAGCTTTGGAAAGGCACTATATAAATAAAACTTCAAGTGTCACAATTCTCAATTCAGAATTCTTCACAATTGAGAATTCAGATGACTGTGGCACTGGTATTTGATCTCACATACTAGTAGCCTAGAGCCTTAACCACTGAGCCACCACTGGCACTGCACCTACTTCAGTTACTGAATGTATCTGACCTTTCTAACGTCTGTCTTGTAGAGATCAGCATTGCCGACATGACAGCCCAGGTGACTAGCCCATCTGGGAAAGTGCACAAGGCGGAGATCATGGAAGGAGAGAACAATACTTACTGCATTCGTTTTGTTCCAACTGAAATGGGTGTTCACACGGTTAGCGTGAAGTACCAGGGGCAGCATGTACCAGGATCACCATTCCAGTTCACTGTAGGTCCTCTGGGAGAAGGAGGGGCTCACAAAGTCCGTGCAGGAGGCCCTGGACTGGAGAGAGCAGAGGCTGGAGTTCCAGGTGGGTCGACCAATGCAATTAGCAGAAGGTGGATACAACTGAGGGGGGACAGCACATTACTAGCCACATCTGAGTCCAGATACTGAATTATTGTGATAAATTAACTCACCTTGTAGGGCCTGGTTAATCATATTAGACAAATTCTGAATATTATAATATGTTTGCATTGTGGGGGGGAAAATGCATTGTTTAGCATACTGGCACTGGAATTGGTTTTTCCAGGCATTTGCATTGCATCCATGTTCGACATTAATACATGTATTTCTATCGCAATTTCAGTTCTTTTTTTTTTTTTTTTTTTTTTTTAATTGGCTATTCCCCTCAAGCAGTTAGTGTAGTTTCACTTATTTATTTGCAAAACTTGACTGCTGTATTGCATGTTTTTAACATAAAATAAATAGAGTGTACTCTGGTACATTTTAAAATGTAAGGACAATTCTTATTATTACAATTATTATAATTCTATATATTTGTGAAGGGGAAAGAAATTGACCTTTTCTCATCCTGCTTCCTTCAGCTGAGTTCAGCATATGGACTCGTGAGGCTGGAGCTGGAGGTTTATCCATCGCTGTGGAGGGACCCAGCAAAGCAGAGATTGCCTTTGAAGATCGTAAGGATGGCTCCAGTGGCGTCTCCTACATTGTCCAGGAGCCTGGTGAGAGAGTGGCAGAGTCCTGTTTAATCTGTTTAAACCTTGCACCCCTGGGTTTTCTTATGACAAGCAATATAATGACTGTTAGTGATTTGTATATAGCTTACATTTTTTTGGACTTGCTTTGCAGGAGATTATGAAGTGTCTATCAAGTTCAATGATGAGCACATCCCCGACAGTCCCTTCGTGGTGCCTGTTGCCTCACCCTCCGATGATGCTCGTCGTCTTACTGTTGCCAGTCTTCAGGTGAGGCTTCGAGGAAACAGACATTTGTCCACCCCAAACAAGTCCCAGGCGACACTCAGCACAGCAGCACAAAAACTCGGGCACAGCACTTGTAGTAAAATCATAGGGAGAAGGGTGAAATGTTCTGAAAGATTTAGTTTGTTGTTTGCTATAAGCAGACATTTGATCTTTGTTTATTTGTTTACTTATTCCATGTGAGCAAGCAGTAAGAAGGAGAAGAATTGGGTTGAATTTTAAGGTTTGATGGAGTTTCTTTCTTACATATCCACATGGGGGGAAAATTGCTAGCTTAACATTTAAACAGCAAGATGGAATGTTGATAACTCTTTTTAGATGTTTTTCACTCCGATATTCATTGTAATGTTGATGGTAATTCAGTGAAGATGTAAATCTAAGGGTCTCTATGAGAATGTTTTGCTGCTGCTGTGTTGAGGGTTGATGGGGTTTGAGGGATACTGCAGGACTGTTTGTATTTCTCGTGCCTTGTCCTAAAGGCTCCCAACAGTCTCACTCCCTCCCTACATGGCCTGCAGGGATGGAGGCCAGGGGCTAAAGAGTTAAAGAGAGCTCTTTTCTCCCAGTGTATTTACATGTCTGCTCGTTTCTGCAATAATAATAATTGTCTTTATTGGGACTTGTAGTGTTCTCCTTTAGCCTCTCTTTAACTCTATTAGCCTGAAGGTAAGCAATGTTAGTCATACTGCTGTAGAATTTTTAGCCTAGTACTTAATGCTATATCCAAGGGCTTTTACTGTACCAGCCCTACAGTGCTGTGCTGTGTATTCAATGTCTAGTTGATTTGTGAAGTGTTATGTGAATGCAGGAGTCCGGTTTAAAGGTGAACCAACCTGCTTCTTTTGCTGTGAGTCTGAATGGAGCAAAGGGCGTCATAGACGCTAAAGTTCACAGCCCATCAGGGGCATTGGAAGAGTGCTGCGTCACTGAGATCGATGAAGGTAATAATCATGGACCATGGAGCTCGGCTGTCTTTGAATGAGTGAAATCTTTACTCTTCAGTAAAGTATTTTACAATGTAAAAGTGCTATGCTGTTTGTTGCACATCTGTAGGACTTCACACCCAAGTTTTTTATGAAATTCTCTGTACTGTCATACATGCAAAATTTTAGGTTGTTTTTTTTAAATGGTTAAAAAGGCTTTTGGTCTTGGACTAATTATTAGCATTTACTTTTGTATAGAAGAGCATGACATGCTGTTCAAAGTATGCTTTACTGATGATCAGTCAACTGATTGCACCCTGCTTCCCTCGGGTTTTTTTTTTTTTTCTTTTTTCTTTTCCTCTTTGCTCTCGCAGATAAGTATGCAGTGAGGTTCATTCCCAGGGAGAATGGTTTGTACCTGATCGATGTGAAATTCAATGGCTCTCATATCCCAGGAAGCCCCTTCAAGATCCGTGTGGGAGAGACAGGCCAGGCTGGAGACCCAGGCATGGTGTCTGCTTATGGGGCTGGTCTAGAGGGAGGCACCACTGGTATGTATATTCATCTTGTGTATATGTTCTGAGAAACCTGCAGGTTGAGTTTGACATTTGTAACAAAGTATAAAATTAGACTTTTAAGTGCTCCTCTTTTTCCTCCTATGCAGGATCACCATGTGAATTCATTGTGAACACAAGCTCAGCCGGTCCTGGAGCACTGGCTGTGACAATTGATGGACCCTCAAAGGTGAAGATGGAATGTCAGGAATGCCCAGAAGGATACAAGGTCACCTACACACCAATGGCTCCTGGAAACTACCTAATTTCTATTAAATATGGTGGACCCTACCACATTGTTGGTAGCCCCTTCAAAGCTAAAATTACTGGTGAGAAATGTAGATTTAATCTGTTACTTTTTCCCAGTAAAGTGCTTTCCCTTAAAACAGATATTTTTTTTGTAAATTGTCTTGCTGGATGTGTTGCATTTGTCTCCTAGTGGTGTTATTTTGCTTTTTTGCATTTGTCTACTTGTAGTTTCAATGATTGTTCTCTTGATCAGGTTCCCGTCTGGTCACTAGCCACAGCATGCATGAGACCTCTTCAGTATTGGTTGATCCTGTGACCCGCAGCGTGTCCTCCACCCAGCAGGCAGCACCAGGCTGGGGCAGCTCCGATGCCAGTCGTGTGGTGGCTAAGGGCCTGGGGCTCACAAAGGGCTTCATCAACCAGAAAAATAGCTTCAGTGTGGACTGTAGCAAAGCAGGTATGTCTTGATATGACAGTCAGGTTCACCTACAATAGGAATTTGGCTAAGATGGACTTTAGTCTCAAGATTAAACAAACTTCAACACTTACTGAGTTACTGTATTTTCCCTTACTTGACAGGACGAAACATGCTTCTGGTTGGAGTGGATGGTCCTAAAGTACCCTGTGAAGAGATTCTGGTTAAGCACCTTGGTAACCGGCTCTATAATGTGTCCTACCAGCTGAAAGAGAAGGGCGAGTACATCCTGGTGGTGAAATGGGGTGATGAGCATATTCCTGGGAGCCCATACCACATCACTGTCTAATGCCAATGCCTCAAGTATAAGCAGCCATCCACTGCAAAACTCCTGCATCCCAAAGATACATAAACACTGAATGTTCTCTTGCTGTCTCATTCTTTTCTCCTTTAGTTTGTACTACTTTTTTTTTTTTGTTTGTTTTTTGGTTGGTTTTTTTTGTCTGATTCCATATTCTTAGCACAGCCAGTCTGTTTTTTTTTTTTTTCCTCATTGCATTCAGCAGTACTGTTTAAGCAGGTGCAGGTTATGGTGGCTCATATTCTTCAAGGTCTACACCAGTGAGTTACTGATTGGACTTAATGTCACTGCAGCAGTGTGCTTGCCTGTTTTAGGATAAGAGCTAAAATGACATTAGTAGCAGACAGGAGGAAGTGTTGCATCCTTTGAAAGAGCACAGGTTGGCTTGCCAATGAGTGACAGGACAATAGTACTTCATAATACCGCTTGTGCCTTTTACACAACGGGTTCAGAACTGGTGCCAGTTTTGTGGTTTTGCCCATTTTCTTTGGTGTGTGACTTCTATTTTCCATTGCACTTTGTAGAGCTGAGCACTGTCACCTTTCAATGATAACCTTATGACATCAGACTGAATTTTAGGACATCTGTGCCAATCATAAAGTAAATAAAAGGGAAATTGTAGATTAATTGGGCCAGAGAAATTAAAAGGGACAAGGATTTTGTCAAGAATTATTCTTGATTTATAAAGGCAAATACTCAAGGTTTCATTTTTCCTTTGGAAACATTTCTCCCTGTTGCACTTGCTCTCACTCATCTGACCCATTTGTTTATGTCCTTGTATAACCAGTATTGCAGAAATTAAAAAAAAAAAAATCAATGTTTTAAGACTGTTACAGTATTTTGATAACCAATAAAGTTTTGTCCTAAGTATTTTTGTCAATCCAAACTTGCAGCTTGTCTTGCTTAAGACATTTCTTTGACAGGCCCACAAACACTATAACATTTTCTCTTTTCAGTTTTCAACTTTTAATACTGAATTCACCATGCAGTTATGAGTGGGGGGGAGGAAAATCACTTGCATTTAAGATGGATTTCCTCTTACTGTAATTAGCACATAAATACTGATCAATTATCCAGGCTCAATTAATCGCAAGGAAAACAATATTACTGCAACCATCTGGCATCCCATCCATGCCCAGTGTTCTTGTGGAAAAGCTCCAGATCGAAGTGGTAAGAGGGAGTGAGTGAGTGAACACAATATTGCTAAACAACAACCCCTGGCAAAAATTATAGAATGACCATACTTTGAGGATGCTCACCTACACTTCATAGCAAATGAACAAATCACAGATATGACACAAAACAATTTTTATATAATAGCTGAACATTCCGGCTTCATGAAACTTGCCTCAAACAAATTAAATTAAATTGTCTTAATGAGATTTTTTCTAGATCAAGTAGAGTAAAAATTATGGAATCAACAAAAAAAAAATCACAATTACAAACCCCATTTCCAAAAAAATTGGGATTTTTTTCTAAAATGCAATAAAAACAAGAATCTGTGATTTGTCAATTCTCTTGAAACTTTAACTGACAAAAGTACAAAGAAAAGATATTCAATGTTTTCACTGACCAACTTAATTGTATTTCATAAATATAAGCAAATTTTGAATTTAATGCCTTAAATACACTCAAAATAAGACTGAAATGTTTATAGAATATTCAAGAAACACCATTTTGTAGGATCAGGTTAATTGGTAACTGGAGGGTATCAGGATTGGGCATTAAAGGAGCATCCACCAAAAGCTGTCTTTGCAAGCAAGGATGGGTCGTGGCTCACCACTTTGTGCCAAACGTCGTGAGAGAATTGTCAGTCAGTTCAAAAAGAACATTGCTCAACGTAAGATTGCAAAGAATTTAGGTGCAGTGCATAATATTTTAGTAAGATTCAGGGAATCTGTAGAAATCTCATTGCGTAAAGGGCAAGGCTGGAAATCTCTGTTGAGTGTGCATGACCTTCGAGCCCTCAGGCTACATTGCCTGAGAAATCGTCATGCTATTGTGATAAATATAACCACATGGGCTCAGGAGTACTTTGGAAAACCATTGTCACTTAACACAGTCCACCACTACATCCAGAAATGCAACCTGAAACTCTATTACACAAGGAGGAAGCCACACATCAGTAGTTATATCATATACTTTATGTCAAAAAAATGATTTATGACCCTCATGTCAGTCTGATTGACAGTTCAGCCCAACCTGTAATTTATGACCCCCCATGTCATCCTGATTGACAGTTCAGCCCAACTTGTAATTTATGACCCCTCATGTCAGTCTGATTGACCGTTCAGCACAACCTGTAATTTACGACCCCACCAGTCTTCTGTCTGTGTGTATGTATGCGCATGCGTGCGTGTGTGCGTGTGTGTGCGCGCGTGCATGCGTACATACGTGTGTGTGTGTGTGTGTGTGTGTGTGTTAATGGTTTTTACACCCCCGCTATGTGCGTGTTGAAAAAGCTATTGATTAAATAAATATCTGTGGATAAAACATAGAAGAGGCTCCGTAACACCCACACAATGTCTGGTCCACGAGGTCCCAAACCTTTAGAAGGACGATGTGTATTTCACCAAGAATACGTGTTGAAATGAGTGGTGTCGGCTTTTGTGTCAGTGGGGGAAAACAGGGTGTTATCAAAAAACCGAAGACCATCCCTTAAACCCTCCCCACGAACGTTTCTGTAAGGTACATAAATCACAAAAAGCTCATGTCACTGTCATAAAATGTGTATAAATTATGACTCTAGTGTCAGTCGCGAACGTGTGTGAATTATGACCCCCTTGAACTGACAGTTTGGCAAGCGCTGTAATTTATAACTTTTTTCCCTGTATCCTGTCTGTGTGTGTGTGTGTGTGTGTGTGTGTGTGTGTGTGTCTGTGTGTGTTTCACGACGCATTATATGATAATGAGATGAGTTTTACACCCCTGCTATGTGTGTTGTGGCCTGGGAAAACCGATGTTTTTATGAAAACGTGGTCGGATCAAAGTTTTTGTTAATTTGATTGTAAAAGTGTTTCATGAAATGGACAAACTGATGTTTGTGAAATTGCTGAAACATTTTGTTGATTACATTGTAGAGAAAAACACTTGTTCTCTTTTACTGAACTGAAATCCCCAAACATTTAAAAACCATCTGAGTTTTTCTTTTGTGGAATCGAATCTGAATATCCTGTGTCATTCTTAACTAACTTTAGCCAATAATACTTTATTATACACACATCACATTCAATAATACAGATAACAACATGATCAAAATACGAGAACATGCAAAAAAAAAAAAAAAAAAAAAAACATAAAAATTTTTTAAACTTAGCCACTGACTCCGGTCATGAGGGATGAACTGAATACATGGTCATCTGGGTAATTTGAATGGGTTGATGGTGAACTAGTGGGCGTTTTCTGTTTTAATATCTTCTTAGACGAGAGCCAGATAGCATATAGTAATGGCCCGAGCTCGGCAGCCCCGCGGTGCCTGCGGCTCAGACACGGCATCAGCATGTATTATCCGGGGCCGAGTGTGGCCCACGGCTCGCTCTGACACGTGTGTTTTTGTTACGGCGGTAAAGTACTGGGGGCCGATTCTTGTTCACCATAACTAACCCGGATCTGGCTTTAGAGTCTGGGCCACTTCTGGCGATGACTCGGCTTGGTTCAATCAGATGCCCTAATATTTATAACAGTAGCAAATATATTTAGATATAATGCAACATATTCTTTTATATGCTTTTATTTATTATAAACGCACGTCGTTGTGCTCTCAGGTGATTTCATCTCCACTCACACAGCAGTGGGAGGGGTCTTGTACCTGTAGTAGTGGGAGATGGCAGCCGTGTTTGTGCGGGTAGGACGCGAACAAAACAAGAGATATGGGACCATTTAGATAAAACAATTCGGGTAAGCATCGATTCACATTTACGTTTCGAGTATTGTACTTGCAGATGTTCATAAAGGACCTTGTAAAAAGTGAATGTTCACGCTGCACTAAACTTTGACGAGCAGCACTCTGACCCGTGTACAGCCGTGGCCAAAAGTTTTGAGAATGACACAAATATTAATTTTTACAAAGTCTGCTGCCTCAGTTTTTATGATGGCAATTTGCATATACTCCAGAATGTTATGAAGAGTGATCAGATGAATTGCAATTAATTTCAAAGTCCCTCTTTGCCATGAAAATGAACTTAATCCCAAGAAAACATGTCCACTGCATTTCAGCCCTTCCACAAAAGGACCAGCTGACATCATGTCAGTGATTCTCTCGTTAACACAGGTGAGAATGTTAATGAGGACAAGGCTGGAGATCACTCTGTCATGCTGATTGAGTTAGAATAACAGACTGGAAGCTTTAAAAGGAGGTTGGTGCTTGAAATTATTGTTCTTCCTCTGTTAACTATGGTTACCTGCAAGGAAACACGTGCAGCCATCATTGCTTTGCACAAAAAGGGATTCACAGGCAAGGATATTGCTGCTAATAAAATTGCACCTAAATCAACCATTTATCGGATCATCAAGACCTTCAAGGAGAGAGGTTCAACTGTTGTGAAGAAGGCTTCAGGGCGCCCAAGAAAGTCCAGCAAGCGCCAGGACCGTCTCCTAAAGTTGATTCAGCTGTGGGATCGGGGCACCACCAGTGCAGAGCTTGCTCAGGAATGGCAGCAGGCAGGTGTGAGTGCGCCTGCACGCACAGTAAGGTGAAGACTTTTGGAGGATGGCCTGGTGTCAAGAAGGGCAGCAAAGAAGCCACTTCTCTCCAGGAAAAACATCAGGGACAGACTGCTATTCTGCAAAAAGTACAGGGATTGGACTGCTGAGGACTGGGGTAATGTCATTTTCTCTGATGAATCCCCTTTCCGATTGTTTGGTGCATCTGGAAAAAAGCTTGTCCGGAGAAGAAACGGTGAGCGCTACCATCAGTCCTGTGTCATGCCAACAGTAAAGCATCCTGAGACCACTCATGTGTGGGGTTGCTTCTCAGCCAAGGGAGTGGGCTCACTCACAATTTTGCCTAAGAACACAGCCATGAATAAAGAATGGTACAAAAACATCCTCAGAGAGCAACTTCTCCCAACCATCCAAGAACAGTTTGGTGACGAACAATGCCTTTTCCAGCATGATGGGGCACCTTGCCACAAGGCAAAAGTGATAACGAAGTGGCTCGGGGAACAAAACATCGACATTTTGGGTCCATGGCCAGGAAACTCCCCAGACCTTAATCCCATTGAGAATTTGTGGTCAATCCTCAAGAGGCGGGTGGACAAACAAAAACCCACAAACTCTGACAAACTCCAAGCATTGATTATGCAAGAATGGGCTGCCCTCAGTCAGGATGTGGCCCAGAAGTTGATTGACAGCATGCCAGGGCGAATTGCAGAGGTCTTGATAAGGGTCAACACTGCAAATACTGACTCTTTGTATAAACTTCATGTAATTGTCAATAAAAGCCATTGACACATGAAATGCTTGTGATTATACTTCAGTAACAGTTAGTAACATCTGACAAAAAGATCTAAAAATACTGAAGCAGTAGACTTTGTGAAAATTAATATTTGTGTCATTCTCAAAACTTTTGGCCACGGCTGTATATACAAGTAGAACGAGCAGGTCGTTTGTATTTGTATTTTTACTTTCCACACTCTTCTTATTCTTATGAACGCAATTGAATTATGCAAACGTTGTTTTTATTCCATATTTCTTCAAGGACAATAAAGGTTTTATGAGAGTTACGAGGATTTGTTTTTATTATTAAGTAATAGGCTATTATATACTATAGTAGTATACTATACACATTTTTTTTTTCAGTGGTGGCTTTTAAGCTGGGGAGATGAACGCTGTCTGTATATTCAAACACTGGTAACCTTTGTTATTACACATATATTTCACAGAAAGACTTGTGTAAGTTTTAAGTTTACATTCATACTGAGCTTGAAAATGGTACATAGAGGACTAATTTCAAATCTTGCATAACACTGATGTATTTCTGTAGCCGGTGGAGACTGATAAAGGTGTCCACGCCTCGAGGTTCCGGCTCATCATGTGGGTTTTGGAATTCAGTCAATTTTACTGTTTAAAACATTATTCACAGTGTTGCTGTAAAGTTTAGTTAGGTGACCGTTTTTAGGTGAACTGATATAAGCCTTTTTAAAAACACGACTGAAATGAATTAAAATGGATAAAAGGTTTCTATAAAGACAAATTGGCATTTTTAGTTCCCCAAAGAACCTTTTTAGTAGTTGTTAAAAATGTAACTATTTAGGACTCTTTGATTGTACAGCAAGGTTCTATTTGTTTTATTTATTTATTTTATTCTTATTTTTGTTTGTCAGCTTACAGCAAACAATCTTGTTTATCATGCAGCTTCATGTTAATATATAAATAGACTATTTTTCATGTTAGTTGATGTTCATAATGTGTTAACTAATGTTAACATTCAGCTTTTAAAATAAAAATGTTGGTAACACTTTGCAATAAGGTTTTATTTGTTAACATGAAATAACGATGAACAAAACCTTTTCAAACACTGTATCTGTTATCATTAGGTAGAGTTCATTACCCCGCCCCGCATCTAGAAAAAAAAGTTTATGCTGTTTTGCAAACCACACTTGTTTTTACCTATTTTGGTCATGCTGAGTTCAAATATGCCACTGAAAATTCCCTATCATGTCCTGTTTTCCCACAAAATAAGAATGAAGTTTTTTATAATTTTGCTATGTTTATATTGCTTTCAGGGTTTTATTTAAATTGGTAGAAGCTGTCAAATTTCACTATTATTATTTATTAATTACAACAATAGGTACACAAAACATAATACTTGTTTACAACATGAACAGCAGACAAATAGTCTGTGAAACGTTGTGTTGTTCTAGAGCAAAACTAACACCATATCTGGACTCAGCATCTAAGTATTAGTAAGAAACAACTATCAGATCCTATTCAGCAAATCTGATGCAGGGTGGCGTTATGAATTAATATGAAAGAACAATTGTATTTTTATTAAGTAGTATTAACCAGGATGAATAAGTTCTGTAAAAAAAATAGTTCTTTGTTAGGTCATGTTAGTCAGTGCGTTAACGAATGGGACCTTATAGTAAAGTTATGCCAAAGGTGTTATTACAAGCAGGCAAATGCTTGGTTTGACCTAATAGAACAGATCCAGATTTCAGATGTTGTTAAAAAAGATCATGCAGATTGTATTATTCCTGTATTGTTTGAAGAGCCCTGTTGGGCAATATGTGAAGTTGTGAAGTGAATAAAATAATATTTCATGTACAAAATTAACTTTGCATTGTTTTTAGGACCATGTTCTCACATAGTGTCCATTAATGTACGTGTGAAAAGTACGATATTTGTCTTTCAAATGTAGTTAAGGTAAAGTCACAGGTTTCCAGAAAAAGTACAGATACTCAAAAAGTATACTTCAGTACAGTACTCAAGTAAATGTACTTTGTTACTGTCCACCTCTGAAAAGAACAAAGAGGTCAATATATTACGTATATTATAAATATTTATTTATTTATTTAATGGTATGATAGGTACAGTTAGAGAGATGATAGATACAGATAGGTTAAAGTTTTTGAAAACCATACTGCATTTGCATTCGACAAATTCCTTATGTCTATGTGTGAAATTTCATATGTCTTACATATGCCAAAACAGTACTCAGATTTATGTGGGCAAACTGACATGGGATCATCTTGAAAATTATGCTTATTGATGCTAGCTATCATTAATTCCCACACCCAGAAAATAATGCTATAAGGGGGTCAGACAGTAAATCTAAATAAAATAGCCTATAGCTGACAAGGCAGAAAGGGCGTGAAAAAAGAAAAAGAAAAAAATGCTCTGGTCTTTTTATGTATTTTAAACAGTTAACTGCTCTACACATGCACACCTCATTGTTTACATTTAAACAACACCCTGAAATACGTTTTTCATGAACTCCTTGAAAGAAACACTTGAATGAGCGATACTTCTACAGCATCTACTGATGTTGTATCTGTTAATGTTAGTTGAAGCAATATGAAAAACACACTAGTTAACATACTAGTTAGTTAAAAATTGTTCAAGATGAATAAATGCTGTAAAATACATTGCTCATTGCTGGCTGATGTTAGATAATGCATTAACTAAAGTGGATGCATTAAATAACGTCAACAAATTTGTCAGTGTAAAGTGAGAGGACGCTGGTGTGTTTGTTAAAAAGCCGGAATAAAGACATAAACAGCAAACTATTTCATTGGTTATGAAGCAATTAGTAATTAAAGGACTGAAAAAGCTCAAGTATGTTGAAAAGTTATCAGCAGTTTATTCTCTGCAGTGGCCTGAGTCTAGTGGTAACATTCCTAAAATGGTATACATTCACACTTTGAATAATAAACAACAGTCTGCCATTGGCAATAATCTGCACACACTGGCAAAGACTGATGTACTGCAAACCAGCCCCCATTATGTCAAGCTCTATGCAGACATATAGAAAGACTGATGTACTACAAATTGCCCTCTCTTGTGATTTATCTATTTTATACTCACATTTTACACCATTTTATACATGATCATGAAATCTGG
Organism: Cranoglanis bouderius; assembly: GCA_023630585.1. NCBI lineage: Eukaryota > Metazoa > Chordata > Actinopteri > Siluriformes > Cranoglanididae > Cranoglanis > Cranoglanis bouderius. The sequence continues at coordinate 7,480,810 of CM042559.1, forward strand.
ATCTGTTCTATTAGGTCAAACCAAGCATTTGCCTGCTTGTAATAACACCTTTGGCATAACTTTACTATAAGGTCCCATTCGTTAACGCACTGACTAACATGACCTAACAAAGAACTATTCTTTTACAGAACTTATTCATCCTGGTTAATACTACTTAATAAAAATACAATTGTTCTTTCATATTAATTCATAACGCCGCCCTGCATCAGATTTGCTGAATAGGATCTGATAGTTGTTTCTTACTAATACTTAGATGCTGAGTCCAGATATGGTGTTAGTTTTGCTCTAGAACAACACAACGTTTCACAGACTATTTGTCTGCTGTTCATGTTGTAAACAAGTATTATGTTTTGTGTACCTATTGTTGTAATTAATAAATAATAATAATGAAATTTGACAGCTTCTACCAATTTAAATAAAACCCTGAAAGCAATATAAACATAGCAAAATTATAAAAAACTTCATTCTTATTTTGTGGGAAAACAGGACGTGATAGGGAATTTTCAGTGGCATATTTGAACTCAGCATGACCAAAATAGGTAAAAACAAGTGTGGTTTGCAAAACAGCATAAACTGTTTTTTCTAGATGCGGGGCGGGGTAATGAACTCTACCTAATGATAACAGATACAGTGTTTGAAAAGGTTTTGTTCATCGTTATTTCATGTTAACAAATAAAACCTTATTGCAAAGTGTTACCAACATTTTTATTTTAAAAGCTGAATGTTAACATTAGTTAACACATTATGAACATCAACTAATATGAAAAATAGTCTATTTATATATTAACATGAAGCTGCATGATAAACAAGATTGTTTGCTGTAAGCTGACAAACAAAAATAAGAATAAAATAAATAAATAAAACAAATAGAACCTTGCTGTACAATCAAAGAGTCCTAAATAGTTACATTTTTAACAACTACTAAAAAGGTTCTTTGGGGAACTAAAAATGCCAATTTGTCTTTATAGAAACCTTTTATCCATTTTAATTCATTTCAGTCGTGTTTTTAAAAAGGCTTATATCAGTTCAGCTAAAAACGGTCACCTAACTAAACTTTACAGCAACACTGTGAATAATGTTTTAAACAGTAAAATTGACTGAATTCCAAAACCCACATGATGAGCCGGAACCTCGAGGCGTGGACACCTTTATCAGTCTCCACCGGCTACAGAAATACATCAGTGTTATGCAAGATTTGAAATTAGTCCTCTATGTACCATTTTCAAGCTCAGTATGAATGTAAACTTAAAACTTACACAAGTCTTTCTGTGAAATATATGTGTAATAACAAAGGTTACCAGTGTTTGAATATACAGACAGCGTTCATCTCCCCAGCTTAAAAGCCACCACTGAAAAAAAAAAATGTGTATAGTATACTACTATAGTATATAATAGCCTATTACTTAATAATAAAAACAAATCCTCGTAACTCTCATAAAACCTTTATTGTCCTTGAAGAAATATGGAATAAAAACAACGTTTGCATAATTCAATTGCGTTCATAAGAATGAGAAGAGTGTGGAAAGTAAAAATACAAATACAAACGACCTGCTCGTTCTACTTGTATATACACGGGTCAGAGTGCTGCTCGTCAAAGTTTAGTGCAGCGTGAACATTCACTTTTTACAAGTTCCTTTATGAACATCTGCAAGTACAATACTCGAAACGTAAATGTGAATCGATGCTTACCCGAATTGTTTTATCTAAATGGTCCCATATCTCTTGTTTTGTTCGCGTCCTACCCGCACAAACACGGCTGCCATCTCCCACTACTACAGGTACAAGACCCCTCCCACTGCTGTGTGAGTGGAGATGAAATCACCTGAGAGCACAACGACGTGCGTTTATAATAAATAAAAGCATATAAAAGAATATGTTGCATTATATCTAAATATATTTGCTACTGTTATAAATATTAGGGCATCTGATTGAACCAAGCCGAGTCATCGCCAGAAGTGGCCCAGACTCTAAAGCCAGATCCGGGTTAGTTATGGTGAACAAGAATCGGCCCCCAGTACTTTACCGCCGTAACAAAAACACACGTGTCAGAGCGAGCCGTGGGCCACACTCGGCCCCGGATAATACATGCTGATGCCGTGTCTGAGCCGCAGGCACCGCGGGGCTGCCGAGCTCGGGCCATTACTATATGCTATCTGGCTCTCGTCTAAGAAGATATAAAAACAGAAAACGCCCACTAGTTCACCATCAACCCATTCAAATTACCCAGATGACCATGTATTCTGTTCATCCCTCATGACCGGAGTCAGTGGCTAAGTTTAAAAAATTTTGATCTTTTTTTTTTTTTTTTTTTTTTTGCATGTTCTCGTATTTTGATCATGTTGTTATCTGTATTATTGAATGTGATGTGTGTATAATAAAGTATTATTGGCTAAAGTTAGTTAAGAATGACACAGGATATTCAGATTCGATTCCACAAAAGAATAATTCAGATTGTTTTTAAATGTTTGGGGATTTCAGTTCAGTAAAAGAGAACAAGTGTTTTTCTCTACAATGTAATCAACAAAATGTTTCAGCAATTTCACAAACATCAGTTTGTCCATTTCATGAAACACTTTTACAATCAAATTAACAAAAACTTTGATCCGACCACGTTTTCATAAAAACATCGGTTTTCCCAGGCCACAACACACATAGCAGGGGTGTAAAACTCATCTCATTATCATATAATGCATCGTGAAGCACAGACACACACACACACACACACACACACACACATACACACACACACACACAGAGACAGACAGACAGACAGACAGGATACAGGCAAGGTCTGGGATTATTTAATCAATGTTTAAACATCAGTTCTCAGGACGCGCACATATAGCAGGGGTGTAAAACCCATTAACATATAATGCTTTCGTGAAACACACACACACACACACACACACACACACACACACACACACACACACACACACACACACACACACACACACACACACACAGACAGGATACAGGGAAAAAAGTTATAAATTACAGCGCTTGCCAAACTGTCAGTTCAAGGGGGTCATAATTCACACACGTTCGCGACTGACACTAGAGTCATAATTTATACACATTTTATGACAGTGACATGAGCTTTTTGTGATTTATGTACCTTACAGAAACGTTCGTGGGGAGGGTTTAAGGGATGGTCTTCGGTTTTTTGATAACACCCTGTTTTCCCCCACTGACACAAAAGCCGACACCACTCATTTCAACACGTATTCTTGGTGAAATACACATCGTCCTTCTAAGGGTTTGGGACCTCGTGGACCAGACATTGTGTGGGTGTTACGGAGCCTCTTCTATGTTTTATCCACAGCTATTTATTTAATCAATAGCTTTTTCAACACGCACATAGCGGGGGTGTAAAAACCATTAACACACACACACACACACACACGCACACACGCACGCATGCGCATACATACACACAGACAGAAGACTGGTGGGGTCGTAAATTACAGGTTGTGCTGAACGGTCAATCAGGATGACATGAGGGATCATGAATTACAAGTTGGGCTGAACGGTCAATCAGGATGACATGGGGGGTTATAAATTACAGGTTGGGCTGAACTGTCAATCAGGATGACATGGGGGGTTATAAATTACAGGTTGGGCTGAACTGTCAATCAGACTGACATGAGGGTCATAAATCATATGACGGGGGTCATAAATCATTTTTTTGACATAAAGTATATGATATAACTACTCACATCAACTCTTTGCAGAAACGCTGCCAAGTTTTCTGGGCCGAGCTCATCTCAGATGGACTGAAAGGCAAGTTCTCTGTGCCAAAGATGAAAAAGACCAGACTGTTATAAGTGAAAGGTACAAAAGCCAGCATCTGTGATGGTACGGGAGTGCATCAGTGCCCACGGCATGGGTGACTTGTGTATGTGTGAAGGAACTATTGACATGGAGGCGTATATTGGGATTTTAGAGAGACATATGCTGCCATCAAGGCAACATATTTTCCCAGGAAGTCCATGGTTATTTCAGTAGGACAATGCCAGGCCTCATTCTGCATGTGCTACAACAGCATGGCTTCGTAGACACAGAGTGCGTGTGCTTGACTTGAGAAATTGACAAATCATAGATTTTTGTTTTTATTGCATTTTAGAAAAAATCCCAACTTTTCTGGAAATGGGTTTAGTAGTTCTTTGTTGCTCCTCCTCTGGCTTTTATCAAGGCCTGAATTCTTCAAGGCATGGACTTCACCAATGAAAAACAATATTCTCCATCAAGCTGCTTCCAACTTTCTCATATAGTGTTTGACAGATCAGCTTTGCAGGATGGAGCCGTGTCATGGAACAATTTTTTAAATTTCCACTATAAATTTTCAATCAGATTGAGATCCGGTTTGCTGCTCATGTCATTGAGTTGATCTGCCTTTCCTGAAGAAAAGCTTTAACACTCTGTGCTCTGTGGCAAGATGCATTATCATCCTGAAAAATTACCTCATCATCACCAAACCTATTTTCTATCGATGGAATGAGAAAAGTGTCCAAAATTTCAATGTATCTGTGCACTGACTGTTGAGGTCTCCCCTGGTCCTTTACCTCACATGCAACTCCATATCATAAATGAGTGGGGAATTTTATTGTTTTATTCAGGCAAACATATTTATATGTTTCATTAGAACAGGACCCAACAAAAGTTCCTCCTTGGCCAATGCAGATTTGTGATTCATCACTGAATATCACTTTCATCCAATCATCCACAGTCCATGATTGCTTCTCTTTAGCCCACTGTAAGCTTGTTTTCTTCTGATTAGGTGTTAGTGCTGGTTTTCATTTGGCTTTTCTATATGTAAATCCCATTTCATTTAGCCGATTTCATACAGTTCTGTTACAAACATTGACTCTTGTTTCACCCATTTGTTTTTCATTTGTTTTGTTGTGCATTTTCTATTTTCAAGTTTTCTATCCTGGCGCTTTACCATCTTCCTTGGTCTACCCATGTTTTCCTTTTATAAACTTCACATTTTGTTTATACTTGCACCAAATTTTAGACACAGCTGACTGGGAACAACCAACATCTTTTGCCACAGTCCATGTTGGCTTTCCTTCTTAAAGGAGTTTTATAATCCTTTCCATTGTTTCAATTGACAACTCTAGTAATTTTCCAGCTTCCTTTTTAATTGACTAAATTGAATTCACTAGAATTCTTTAACATACTATCAATAGTCAGTGACTCTACCTTGGAACTGCAGCTCAATTTCTCAGCTCAACCATAGACAGTCTGTGGTTACACCTAAGCATCTAATTACCCACATTTTAGTCCAATCCCCGCAGCTGTGGAAATATTCTCTCTTCTTCTTCTGTATGTTCTTCTTCTTCTTCTGTATCTCGCAACCAATGTTAATATTATCTCTTCCTCATCCACGATTTGAAAAATGCGCTGTGCTGCACCACGGCCGAACGTCAAAATAAATGCTTCTTTCAACAAGAGGTGAAATGAAATGTCAATCAGCATCAAACTGCGAGTAGCGAATTAAATTTTTAAGTGGCACCTGGGGTGGCCAATCAGATGTCAGTGGTGTCCAGTGCCACCCTGGACACCCCTCTGGCTCCGCCAGTGATTCTTTCCCCTCTCTCTTCGATCTTGGGCTCCACTATTATGGTTATAATGGAAAGGCGTTCTGATACCTTTGCCAAGTAGGCTGCCAGGCTGGGAAAAAAACAAATAAGCAAAGCGATGTAAGTGGACTGACCATTAGGAACTTCTATATCACCCAATGAACTAATGAACATCCATCCATCCATTTTTCGTACCACTTATCCTACGCAGGGTCGCGGGGGAGCCTAGAGCCAATCCCATGGAACTCTGGGCACAAGGCGGAGGATGGGTCGCAGGGCACAATCACACAAACCTTCACACCCATTCACACACTATGGACAATTTAAGAATGCCAATCAACCTACAACGCATGTCTTTGGACTGGGGTAGGAAACTGGAGTACCTGGAGGAAACCCCCAATGCACAGAGAGAACATGCAAGCTCCACACACTCAGGAGGTAGGATTGGAACCCCCAACCCCAGAGGTGCGAGGCAACAGTACTAACTACTAAGGCACTATGCCCCTGAACTGATGAACAGAAGAATTAATATTCTACGTCTAGACCTCCTAGGAAAAAACAGGTTTTTCATGATCTGCCAAAAAGGTAATAGAGTATCTCAAAATATAATGAATTTTGATAAATATAGAATGAACATTGATATATACACTCACTGCCCACTTTAATCTGTCCCTCCTGCTCATTCATGCAATTATCCAATCAGCCGTTCATGTGGCAGCACCACAGTATATGAAATCATGTCAAGAGCTTAAAGTTAACATTGTGCATCAGAATGGATAATGTCATTTGTCAGCCTTTTGTACATTGCACAAATTACTTTAATATGCAGAACTTTTCTCCCACAAAACAGAATTTCCCGAATATCAATCCTGGAGGAAAAAAAAAACCCGACGCGCGCACACACACACACACACACACACATACAGGTGCATCCCAATAAATTAGAATGTCGTGGAAAAGTTCATTTATTTCAGTAATTCAACTCAAATTGTGAAACTCGTGTATTAAATAAATTCAGTGCACACAGACTGAAGTAGTTTAAGTCTTTGGTTCTTTTAATTGTGATGATTTTGGCTCACATTTAACAAAAACCCACCAATTCACTA
>CM042559.1:7492500-7497500 GCA_023630585.1 Cranoglanis bouderius
TGGGACAACACTGAAGAAATGACACTTTGCTACAATGTAAAGTAGTGAGTGTACAGCTTGTATAACAGTGTAAATTTGCTGTCCCCTCAAAATAACTCAACACACAGCCATTAATGTCTAAACCGCTGGCAACAAAAGTGAGTACACCCCTAAGTGAAAATGTCCAAATTGGGCCCAAAGTGTCAATATTTTGTGTGGCCACCATTATTTTCCAGCACTGCCTTAACCCTGTTGGGCATGGAGTTCGCCAGAGCTTCACAGGTTGCCACTGGAGTCCTCTTCCACTCCTCCATGACGACATCACAGAGCTGGTGGATGTTAGAGACCTTGCACTCCTCCACCTTCCGTTTGAGGATGCCCTCAATCATGCAGTTAGATGCCCGTTATCATGTTGGAATACTGCCCTGCGGCCCAGTTTCCGAAGGAAGGGGCTCATGCTCTGCTTCAGTATGTCACAGTACATGTTGGCATTCATGGGTCCCTCAATGAACTGTAGCTCCCCAGTGCCGGCAGCACTCATGCAGCCCCAGACCATGACACTTCCACCACCATGCTTGACTGTAGGCAAGACACACCTGTCTTTGTACTCCTCACCTGGTTGCCGCCACACACGCTTGACACCATCTGAACCAAATAAGTTTATCTTGGTCTCATCAGACCACAGGACATGGTTCCAGTAATCCATGTCATTAGTCTGCTTGTCTTCAGCAAACTGTTTGCGGGCTTTCTTGTGCTTCATCTTTAGAAGAGGCTTCCTTCTGGGACGACAGCCATGTAGACCAATTTGATGCAGTGTGCGGCGTATGGTCTGAGCACTGACAGGCTGACCCCCCCACCCCTTCAACCTCTGCAGCAATGCTAGCAGCACTCATACGTCTATTCTGCAAAGCCAACCTCTGGATATGATGCTGAGCACGTGCACTCAACTTCTTTGGTCGACCATGGCGAGGCCTGTTCTGAGTGGAACCTGTCCTGTTAAACCGCTGTATGGTCTTGGCCACCATGCTGCAGCTCAGTTTCAGGGTGTTGGCAGTCTTCTTATAGCCTAGGCCATCTTTATGTAGAGCAACAATTCTTTTTTTCAGATCCTCAGAGAGTTCTTTGCCAAGAGGTGCCATGTTGAACTTCCAGTGACCAGTATGAGAGAGTGTGAGAGCGATAACACCAAACTCAACACACCTGCTCCCCATTCACACCTGAGACCTTGTAACACTAACGAGTCACATGACACCGGGGAGGGAAAATGGCTAATTGGGCCCAATTTGGACATTTTCACTTACATTGTAGCAAAGTGTCATTTCGTCAGTGTTGTCCCATGAAAAGATATAATAAAATATTTACAAAAATGTGAGGGGTGTACTCACTTTTGTGAGATACTGTAAATACAGACATTGTTTCCTTTTCTTATTCATGCCTCATACCTTGGAGTTATCTGCATAACAGCTTATGGCTATGGTCGGAGCTGCAGAGAGTCTGTTCTCCAAAGATGGCGATAACTCAGTCTATGAGTTAGCTACTAACTGTTCTGCTGCTCACTATGACCCTCTCTTCTCAGTCCCTCACTGGGTGCAGTTTTCCTCTGGTCCCCTGGTCTGAGTTTGCTTAATTATTGAATGGTCCTCCCACCTCATGGTGTGCTCTCCAACAATGAGCTTGCGAAGTTAGCTGCACTCTGCTTACACTCATACAGGGGCCAGAGTTGAGTATCTCCACTAAGTTGGGTCTTCCTCTGTACTTTGGCTTAGTCGCAGACCTCACAGACTCCTGACTACGACCCCCCACAGACCTCTGACTACTGGGCCTGTGGCTAAGCACAGCTAATGCAGTCGAGAGGGTATCAACTGCCCACTGAGCTTGAGATATTAGCCAAAACACTAGTGCACTAGAACCACTTCACACACCATCATTCTCCGCACGTCATCATTCTCCGCACTGGGAAGGGTCTCCCTCTGCATATCCATTAATCTTTTCACAAGTCTCTCAGTCTAGCCGACCAGCAGACCTGTGGCTCAACAATGCTAGCGTGTTTAGGCTGGAGTTGGATTACTCCTCATTTTCTCAATAAAGCAGTTCCTTTCCCAGCTCACACACGTCCTAGCATCCAAAGACTATCAGGCTTTGAGTGACTAATGAGCCAGGCTGCACTTTCGTCTGCTTGCAGATTTAGACCCTGATTCAGAGTCGAATCAGGTTCAGAGTTGCAACCTAAGCAGCCTTTTAATCATTAATGCCTATGCCCGACAACAGTTGATAAGCAAAGGAAGAGGCCAAGAAAGCTATAGGACTGGGGGTTATTTCCAGGTTGGCAGTAAATTGACAGTTAAACTGTGATGTTCACAGTTCAACACAGCTTCAGCAGTGCCCAAAAACAAATCACCGTCAAGCTCTAAACAGCCTGTGACACGCACCCTTAAAATGACTGTGGGCTGCATTGGAATGGATGCTGATCTGCAGCCCATAGCCCCCAAATGCAGCTGACATGCAGCCCATATCCCCCAAAACAGTGCTGGTCAAGGATTTTTCTGTCCCATAGTGTAAAGATTTCATTGAGGGGGTTAAAGGACACTATACAGCTATATTAATCATCAGGGAAGCACAAGGATGGATGGTCTGCTATGCCTTGAATGAGAGCTCCTTAGGTGAGCCTATCCATGGACACATATGTCCAGGGGAATGACACCTGCAACCAGAATTGGTGTCCCAGATTTGGGAAAAGTTTGGCAAGGCACAGAATGAAGCCCTCACCAATGCCAAATCGACCTTTCATTGACTGTGGGTCTTGCTGACGTAGCTGGACAGTCTGCTTGGTCAAGATGCACTTGCCCATTACTGGCTTCAGAATTCAGCAATCAGGCCACAGAATCCTGTTTTATGGCTCCAAAGTAGCCATAGACTTTAGTTTCCACTGATGATCTCACTAATGGTCAGAACACCTAGGCAATTTTCTCTGGGAATAGATTTGTTGTCCTAAATTTGTGGAAAGATTTGCCAACCTGTGTGGCCTCTCTGAGTGAAGTGCAGGTTGAGAACTACAACTGAGCAGTCCAGGACTCACTCCTGAAAGCAAGACAAACTAGTATACTGGCCTTGTATGTTCTCAGGTGGAAATGTTCTGTGAATGATGTGGACCTCATCATCTGAATCCAGTGCACTGCCCAGATCCTAGAGTACTGGCCGTCCTGCAGGGAAGTCCCTATTTATGCTAAACGACGTGTATGTGGCACCCATTGCAGTACATTACAGCACTGTGGATGGCATCTTACTGGGGGCTTATGAACTTATGCCGGACTCATGGGGCTTCTTTCTCCCTTCAGAGAGGTCGTAATGACATCTACCACTAGTGCTGGCCTCCCTTAAGACAGCTCCTTGTGATCCCATGCAGAATGCCGAACAGAATTGGAGGGGAAAACTGTATGCCATGCTGATAAGCTCACCTTGCATGCATAGGTGGCCATTAAACTCCAGTGTACCCTTGTGGGTGAACCCACAGTTTCTGTCATATGACAAGTTTTGTTAACCTATCAACTGACCTTGAAGTATTCCATGAGATTGAACCTGTGAGAGTTTCTTGGACCTTGCCCAGAAACTTGCTTTTTCTAACGTGTATAGTATGTATGCTGACATTGTTCTCTGTTTAGATTCTACCAGGAAGCTTTACGAGAAGAAGCTGGCAGAGGCCATGGCCAAAAACACCAAGCCGTCTTCTGACAAGACATACTACAGAGAAGAACGTAACAGCTTAATAGTTATTAAACATACAGTTAAACATCATATTCCAATTTTAGGAACTTGCTCTGACCTGGTTGATCCATTTTTTGTTTTTTTCACAGAGGAAGAAATCACATATGTTACTTATCGTCCACCAGTAAGTTTGAATAGCAATATCTTGGGTACAGTTGCATAGCTCTTCTAGTGATTTGTACATGCGTCTAATCTCTAACATATTGTCAGTTGCAGGTGCAACATGAAAACTTTGGAGATGTGTAAGTTCAGTGTGTATACTTTATACATAGATTTACGTATACAGTTTAACACAGTAATCAAGCTAAACTATTAATAGAGGCAGTTTTTATGGGTAAATGTTCATTCTACTGCACAAATAATAACACAGTAATACGTTTTTGTAGAACAAGAAGAACGAGGACCACTGAGAATGCTGATGACATTGATATTGCAAATGAGTAAGATTTCTTTGACAAGTTGTCTTGTCAAAACTCAAATACTATATCTTCTAATTTGCACATTTTAACACTGGTTTATATGTGTTTATTTAGCAGTTCATGTGTTGATTGGAAGTATGTCTGGCTTATCATATTGTTGAAAGCTATATCTGTGACCAAGTCTGAACCTCCTGGCAGAGGTTTATAAAAAAAAAAAAAATTAATTAAAAAAAAAAAAAAAAAAAAGATTAACATTAATACATTAGTTTTTATGCAGTGACAGAATGTGATAATTGGCAGTAATATTGTTATTTAATTACCCTGTTATTTAATTAAGCCTAGTTAAGAGTTCAGTAGTAGTGTTAGTAGATTGAAATGCTGGAAAGAACTAATTTAAAATAACCTTTTCTTTGTATTTAATGTATTTTTAAAATAACCCAAACTAATTGATTAATCAAAAAATAATCAATAGAATTGAATAGCAAAATAATTAAGTTGCAGCCATATTTAGCAGAACTCATGATGGAATCAATTTTCACAAGAGCCCCTGAGCTACAAAATGCCATAACACCATATAGTACAGTGGGCACCAGGTGCTTTTTCTTGTATGAAGTCCGCTTCTGTTGCCATGTTGATGTTGATGTTGGTGTTGCAGACCAACAAGTTGATTTTGGTCTCATCTGACCACAACATACAATGCCAGCTGTAGTTCTCATCTCACAAAACTGTGCAACCTCACCATTCTCCTCCTTGTGTGGGGGGATGGTTGGACAGAGGAACTGTTTCAGGTTTATTAGGTTCCAAATTGCTTAATGGTATTTTAATTGCTTATGTATTTTT
>CM042559.1:7502500-7877500 GCA_023630585.1 Cranoglanis bouderius
TTGACAGTGTACCAGACAAAGGCTAACACACGACAAGCTTCAGTCTACTTACCTCTACATTTCCCAGTGTGTTCAAATGAAAGTCTGCTGCATTAGATATTTGCCTTTCTTCGTCCATATCATATACAAGAAAAATGAGAGCCAGGATTAATTTGACCAAAAATAATCCTCTGCTGCCTAGCTTAGTGTATTCAGATGAACCAACTTGCTGTTGTCTGTCCCTCCCACCACCACACCTACATATAAAGGTGAACGGAGGGATGAAATAGTGAGGACACTTAATATTAAAGTAAATATTAAAGAACAGCATAAGTGATCATGTTTGTTATAAATTATTTATTTTTATTTACAGCAGGGTTTTTCGTATTTTACCATAAACTAATTGTTTTTAGTAAAATAAGGTGACCTAGTTCATACAAAATATTTACATGAGGGAAGTACATTGGGGAAGCTGTAGAAACAGATTCTGAAAAAGACTATTATGAAGCTAAGACCTTAGATGAGTAAGAGTAGAACACATGTTTAAGCTGAAACAATAAAAATATCTTATGACTGGTGAGGAGACAAAAAAGCAGTGAATCTATTCTTCAGGGCCTCCAGTTGGTTGGCTGAAAAGAAACAACAAATACAAGAACAAATTAACAAACATTTCAGGAAACACAAATGGAATTAGTGTACAAGTAAAATAAAGCAGTGGAACTTATTTATTGGGGAAACTAAATGGTAAAAGCACATGCTTCCTCAAATAGAAACGGAGAGTACTCCATCAGCCAGCAGAAAAAAAAAGCCAGGTTCTTCCTCTTTTGTCATTTGTAATATGGTTATCTTCATTAATGCTCTCATAATTATTTATGTAAATTCGAGACACAGAAATGAATAGCACTCACGCAGTGTATGTTTTTCTCCATTAGCCCAAAATCGCCTGTCTGTCTGTATCTGCTTCACAATCCCAGTCACAGTGGATGAGGTTTTGGACAGCTGCTGCAGAGCTTCTAATTCCTATATGACAAAGACCATCTAAATCTACCATGTCTGAGTTTAAGTCACACTGTATGCATGTAGAGTTATTCATATAAAATTGAATCTTCATGTAAAATTGAAAACTGTAATCCTTGTGTGTGAAACTTCATCGAACTGGAACATTTTATAGAAAGTTAGACTGAATGTTAAATACAACTTAATACAGTGCTCTGATATATGGAACAGTACCATATTGCAGTGGTGCAGGAGCTGATGTACAGACTGGAAGACACATGCGTTCGGATTAAGGACAGGAGGTGCTCTCTGACAGTAGCCCCTGAAGTCCGTGTTGTAGACCTGACTGAAGGCAGTCATAAGCTGAGCCATGTCTGATATAGCCACTTTTAAAGCACAGGGTGACAGCGAGGCTGCAGGGCCTGACTCTTCCAACTGCAGGAACTCACACTAAGGAGAAAGATTTGTGAGGGTGTTTAAGAGAGGGACGGCAACAGTGGGAAGAAAGGGATAAGACAGAGAAAGTGCATTATTAAAAATATTTTTAAAATTATTAAAAAGCAATCTTGAAGCATGTGTTTTCCTGAAGGCTCACATCTTTGCGTAGCTCCTCCAATGTACACCGAGTGGACTGTAGCAGAGCAGTAGCTTCAGCTATGTTGTCATTACTAAGTTTACCACATCCTGAATCATGATGACTCCTTCAATACAAAAAGAGAAAGATCAGGATATCTTGTCTAGTGCACATGTATGTAGAGATAAGTGTAAAATGGACGCTGATGTACAATAACAAAGTGGTAGACAATAAACTCAAATGAAAACTATTAGAACGTCAAACAAAATGGCCTGTAGTGTATATTCAGCTTTCAGTACCTGCACAAAATAATGAGATGACTACAAGGAATGCTCTGAAGTACTTCAAAGCAATTCAAAATAGTTTATATTCCTCTAAGCAGAACCAAAAGTCCATACTCCTCCCATAAGCCTCATCCTACCCCTCACAATGCTGTATAATACAAACACACTTATCCAGGTTGAAGCACACTCTATGCCCTGGACTTCTGGCTCAACTCCACCCAGCTCCTCTCAGTGAGGAGGAGCTGGATCAGATCTGACTCCACCCCATTGTTTTTTTTGGGTTTTTTTTTTGCTGCAGTGAAGTTTAGTTGGAAAAAATTCCAGTCTCTGTAGCATTCCAGGTACTGTAAATGAATGAGGACCATCAACACCCAACTAATCAAGACATGATTCAAATTGCCTGTAAATTATGTCAACTTTCAATTCAACGCACCCCTTCATGTATTCTGACAATGTGATACAAATTTTTTTTTAATTTAATTTTATTTCATAATTAGGAAGGTTTTTTTATTGGTTGCAAACTGGACATAATGCATTTGCATAATGCATTTAGGACAAATTCCAAGTATGGGTTACCATACACTGGCCTTCACATGGCACTTTCACTTCACTTTCACTTAAAGTGTCTTTACAATATGCTTTTAATAATCCGGTAACTGTTGAATCCAGACAGGGTGGATGTAAACATACTCATCGGTTTTATTGCTGTTCGCCTTAGCCTGAGTTGCTTGTGTTGCTTTTAGGTATTCCTGGATGTGGGCAGACCAGGGATTGCACACAGGATTCAACATCTGGATCAGATCAGTTAGGTGGTCAGGTGACATCAGCTCCTTCAGCAGATCCTCCTTTGTCACGCTGCCACCTCCACAGGACTCACTGTGCACATCACTGGAAAACAGACAGATACTAATTAGTTATTTAAGCACAGTCAACATAGCAAGCAATTGTATGTTTATTCAGAAGTATTGTATACAGCAGGGGTTACATTTCCACTTAGATTACATTTTTAAACCTAGTCTAACACCACTCATCTTTTTTCAGTTTAATATTTAATAATAGTATTGACTGTTAACATGTGCTTTCGCATGGTGCCATGGTGCCATGGTCCTGATGCGTTACCCCCCCCCCCCCTGCAGTGTAAGAGAGTATTGGCTATATGTATCTATACATTTCTGTAGGTCTTGTTGCTAGGACAGTATTCAAAACATTTTTTGAACATATTCAACATAAATTTAATTTGACCGCAAACGTGTTGGATGATGGGTTCTGTGAAAACATACAGAGACGGAGCACTATTTCATGGTCCTGGATACACAGTGTATGACTATAATGGATACGATTCCACTGAAAAATGCACTTACTCAGATGATGTGTCCGGCTGTCCAGCAATCATTAAAAGCTGCTCCAAAAACAAAAGCTGCCGTAATGGTGTGGCAAAGCCCTGTACCCAGGAGAGAGATCAACAGAACAATCAAATAGGAACTAAACTAACAGTTTAAAAAGCTAAGTGAGGTAAAAATATTCACCAAACAAGTAACCTACAACACTTGGGAATAGTTTCAATTTTCAAGCTAGTGCCACCAACAGATGGCATTTGCTTACATTACTTTTCATTACCAATACTATCCTTTTTCCAGTACATGCCTTGGCATAACTTTTTTTTTTCTAAGGGAAATTGATTCAAACTGATCTTAAAATGACATACCTTGATTAACTCCTGATCATCCGATTTGCACAACAGCATTTCATGGCCAAACCGTGTGATTTCTATGTTTGGAGTGGAAAAATAAATAAATAAGTGGTTCTTTCTGTTAAGTTATATAACACTTGTATAGGTGTAAACAGAACATCTTTACCTTTTGCCACTTCTTCTATCTCTGACGATTTGATTGTTGAGAATTTGTCTCGCAGGGATGGGCAGATTCTTTGCAACACAAACAAATGTAGTTTTGCTTCAGATACATGCGCAGGTTTTTGTCCGAATCACCAGCTAACTCGTCAGAATATTCACTGTGTTCATTTGTGTTAACATACCTGGCACAAACCCATTTCAGTATGTCCATGCGGTGTAATGAAGGAGTGCAGAGGAGCTTCTGCATGCTGCTCGCTTCTCTCAGGTGAAGACCGTCCACCGAGGGACAGGCGAGCCTCTGAACACAACATACACAAGCACCGCATTCAGCCTGCTCGTTTGGGTAGCTAGCTAACTAGCATCATTCGGCTACATACGAGTAATGCTAATTCTTAAACGTTCTGTAAAAACAGCAGGTAGACAGTAAAACCGAAGTCAATGTCAACTAAATCACAGTTATGGGCAAAAAGCAACACGGGTTATGTTTTGTTTTAGAGTGCTTCTTATCTACTCAGCTAGCTAGCTAACTCGGCTACAAGTATCAGAGTTTAACATTACAACAGCCACTATAGCTACCGTTAAAAAGTTAAAATATACTACATACGACCTCATGTTCAAGTTAAATACAAATTTTTACAACATTAACATTACCAGAAGGCTGCTGTAAACACTCAGAGAGAGGTGTTGTTCTTTTGAATCGCCCGCCATAGTGTCTCTCTGTCTCTCTCTCTCTCAGCACTGCTCATTTCCCTGACTGTTCACTTACTCTTCTAGCTCCTCCCTGTGTGAGGAAAGGAGACGAAGACGGGACATCCGAATATGTCAAATGAGACGTCCTTTATATTTGTGTCTCTTATTATTCTAACATTTGTTGAAATCTGAAATATTTGGAGGAGGTGCGCAAGTCCCCGAGAGTGCATGAATTTAAAAATGGGCATCTGGGACATTTAACGCTCAGTTACACTAGTATCACAACAGTTTCAGTCATTCTCATTAGTAAACACGGGCATTAATCACATACATTGAGGGATGATTCTTCTGCGTATTCTTTAATACGTCGCGTGTGGATGCACGCGTGACCTAACGTCAACGTGTCCACTAGGGAGCAGTGTCGCATGACCCTTACCAGAAAAAGAAATAACAGCAAAAAACAAGAGAGAGTTCCGTGTTTCTCTGTAGGAATAATAAATGGAATGCAACAGAAGCGTAACTTTGTTTTGTAAAGTGCAGAGGAAAAGAAACACATTTCCGCCCATTCTGATGTTTGATGTGAACATTAACTGAAGCTCTTCACTTGTATCTGCATGATTATATGGATTGCGCTGCTGCCATGCTACATGATTGGCTGATTGGATAACTGATGAGCACGTGTACAGGTGTTCCTATTAAAGTGAACAGTGTGTGTGTGTGTGTGTGTGTGTGTGTATACAGGTGCATCTCAAAAAATAAATTAGAATATAGTGGAAAAGTTTTTTCATATATTCTAGATTCATTACACATAAAGTGAAAAATTTCAAGCCTTTTTTTTGTTTTAATCTTGATGATTACGGCTTACAGCTCATATCAGTAGGATCCAGTATCTCAAAATATTAGAATAAACAATTTATAATACAGAAATGTCGACCTTCTGAAAAGTATGTTAATTTATGCACTCAATACTTGGTCGGGGCTCCTTTTGCACGAATTACTGCATCAATGCGGCACGGCATGGAGGCAATCAGCCTGTGGCACTATTGAGGTGTTCTGGAAGCCCAGGTTGCTTTGATAGCGGCCTCCAGCTCATCTGTTTTGTTGGGTCTGGTGTCTCTCATCTTCCTCTTGGCAAAATTCAGGTCAGGCGAGATGGCTGGCCAATCAAGCACAGTAATACCATGGTCAGCAAACCAGTTACTAGTAGTACAAGTCCTGCTGGAAAAGGAAATCAGCATCTCCATAAAGCTTGTCAGCAGATGGAAGCATGAAGTGCTCTAAAATCTCCTGGTAGACGCTGCATTGACTCTCGATTTGAGAAAACACAGTGGACCAACACCAGCAGATGACATGCCACCCCAAATCATCACTGACTGTGGAAACTTCACACTGGACTTCAAGCAACTTGGATTCTGTGCCTCTCCACTCTTCCTCCAGACTCTGGGACCTTGATTTCCAAATGAAATACAAAATTTACTTTCATCTGAAAAGAGGACTTTGGACCACTGAGCAACAGTGTTTTGAGTGAAAAGGTGTTTTGAGTTAATTAGCTGATTAGAGTCTTCTCAGGTCGACATTGCTGTATTATAAATTCTTTATTCTAATATTTTTGAGATACTGGATTTTTCCAGTATCTCATTTCCATGAGCTGTAAGCCATAATCATCAAGATTAAACCAAAAAAAAGGCTTGAAATTTTTCACTTTATGTGTAATGAATCTAGAATATATGAAAGTTCCACTTTTTGAATCAAATTATAGAAAATTACGAACTTTTCCACGATATTAAATTTTTTTTAGATGCACCTGTATATATACTAAACAGCCGGTTAGTGTTAGTACTTAATACATCAATCAACCATAACTTTAAAATCATTGAGAGGTGGAGTGAATAACATTGATATTTTGTTACACTGGCACCTGCCATGGGGTAGGATATATTAGGCAGCAAGTGAAGAGTCAGTTCTCGAAGTTGATGTGTGGGAATGAGGAAAAATGGGCAAGCGTAAGGATGTGAGTGACTTTGATAAGTGCCAAATGCTAGATGACAGCATTAGGGCATCTCCAAAACAGCAGGTCTTGTGGGGTGTTCCCAGTATGCAGTGGTTATTAACTACCAAAAGTTCCAAGGAGGGACAACCAGTGAAGCTGCGACAGGGTCATGGGCACCCAAAGCTCATTGATGAACGTGGGGTGTGAAGGCTAGCCTGTCTGTTCTGATCCCACAGAAGAGCTACTGTAGCACAAATTGATGAAAAAGTTCATGCTGGCTATGATCGAAAGGTGTCAGAACACACAGCATATCACAGCTTGCTGCGTATGGGGCTGTGTAGCTGCGGACCCCCATGTCCCCATGCTGACCCCTGTCCACCACTGAGAGCACCTACAATGGGCACATGAGCATCAAAACTGGACCATGGAGCAATGGAAGAAGGTGGCCTGGTCTGATGAATCATGTTTTCTTTTACATCATGTGGACAGCCCCTCATGGCAACAGTATTCCCTAATGTCAGTGGCCTCTTTCAGCCGGAAAATGCGCCCTGACCCACTGCAAAAATAGTTCAGGAATGGTTTGAGGAACGTAACAAAGAGTTCAAGGTGTTGACTTGGCCTCCAAGTTCTCCTGATTTCAATCTGATCGAGCATATTTGGGATGTGTTGGACAAACAAGTCCCATCCATGGAGGCCACACCTTGCAACTTACAGGACTTAAAGGATCTGCTGCTAACGTCTTGGTGCCAGATACCACAGAACACCTTCAGAGGTCTTCTGGAGTCCATGCCTCAATGGGTCAGAGCTGTTTTAGGTGCACAAGGGGGACCTACACAATATTAAGCAGGTGGTTTTAATGTTATGGCTGATCAGTGTAATGGTCTGGAGTAGTACCCAATAAGTAGGTCAGTCTGTACAGGATTTCACAGAGTTTTTACTGATTGTTGTAAGTCTTAAATGTTGGATGTCTCCTCCCATTATTTACATTGGTATTGCACCACGTGGATGCATAGCAAATGACAATGCCCATTCAAAACTTCACTAACACACGTTCCTGTTGTACATACTCAACATGTGTTCTTGCATTATTGTGGTGGTTACAAAGCTCATAACTCAAGAGGGCGATAGAGAGTCTTTAAACCTTCTTGAAACATTTCCAGTAACATTACCGAATCATGAAAGTTGGAAAAAGCAAGTTGGGCCTTTACATCTCTGGAGGAAAGCAGCCTACGGTATAGGTGTTTTTGTGTGCCACGCTTACCCATAAACAACTTAACACAGTTAAATCAGTCACTTTTAGTAAACACAGGCATTGTAGTACGCTTTTAAGTGCTACTTTATTAAAAGCACTTGAAACATTTTTAACAAAGAGCACTTAGAGCACTTTTGTAAACTCGACTCGTACAGTTTTTTGCTGTACCAACTCATACTAACTCCTCTATGACAGATGAGTTTGAACTTGATAGTATTCTTAGACCCTGACATATTTCTACTAACATGACGATGTTCTTGAGAGAGACTGTAAGGCACTTAGGTTGCTCAGAATAAGGAGCTGCGCTAAATGCTATAAATGTACTTCATTCATCATTAAAAATTAGAATAAACTTCATTCATTCATCTTCAGTAGATGCTTTATCCTGCTCAAGGGTGCTGTGGATTTGGAGCCTGTCCCAGGAACACTGGGCGCAAGAGAGGGCAATTCGAATGCCAGTCTATCGCAGGGATATGCAGATAATTTAACACAGCCAAACCACCTACATGAATGCTGTTTTTGAAAATGAGAGCAAACTGGAGAACCTGGAGGAAACCTACATGAACACAGGGAGAACATGCAAAACTTCACACAGATAGTAACCCATGCCATCAATACACTCCTCTTGTATCCTGAAAATTGGTACTGAGTGGCCAGTTATCATCAGTGTATTCAATGAAAACTACAGTTTAGTGACAGGATACTATAAAATAATCAACCACTCTGTCATTAGAATTTATTTTCCAGTAATGTTATTGCTTCTAAGTTTGGCACAATTGTGTGACTATTATTGTTTCATGCATGTGTGTTCCCTGTTATTAAAGAAATAAGCACAGCCACACAATGAAACACAACCACAGACACTGGTCAAAGTTATTATTGTACAATACTTTGTTTTTTTTTTATACAGACAAAAAGTGTTGACTTATTTTCCCAGTAAATTCTTAGATTTCCATACAGTTTAGTCTACAGTATACAGGTGTGTTCTTTCATCATATATAGATACTTTTTCTCTTAAGTAACAGGCAGGTAATTATTAATATATTTAATAGTCTGGATTTTTTTTTCTCTTCTTTTTTTTGTCTTTTTTGTTCATTGTAGCGCAGTAATTGTATGCTCAGGAGAATGTGCAACTGTCTGTTTTTTTTCCATCAGTTGAAAGAGCACTGCTGGAAAAACAATAATAGTTATATAATCATAATAATAATAATCATATCATAATAATGTACAAGATGTTTAATTTAATTATTTTACAAAAAAGCAAAAAAGAGAAAATAAAGAAGGGAAGAGACAAAGAATAAAAGGGAAAAAATGTGCTTAAATTGTAAACAAAAGATGCACGTGCACATTTTGGCAAAAAATGTACAGCATTGGTGCAGTTGTACAATATTTTATAATTTTTTATATTTAATATATTATATACTCTTTTCACATTTTTTCACCTTACCTTGAGTGAACTTCCTACAACAAAATGGAAAAAGGCAGACAATGGAGTTTTTGATTTCATTTAAATATTCCTTCAACATTTTTGGAATTTTCATCTGCAGATAGTTGACTTGGAGAGGAGATATCCTACATATGATCTAATATAATTCATCCCTCAGTGGAGTTGAATGAAATTGGGGCTACAACTTAGATATTTAGAACTGACATCCTTCAAAGACAATTACAGCTTTTAAGACTATTTTGATGCAGTTAAGCTCTGTTTATGATTAGATAAGATATGGCAAAGAATACATCATAATCATGAGTTAAGCAAGTTTAGTGCTCATTTCTGCCTTCACTGGCCATTGTTTTAGTGAACTGACTGTGTCAGTGCATTGAAATGGGTCCATGCTTCCTCAAAACCTACCAGCGCTCTCAATTCATGAGACTCCACTGGGACTGTTAGTAACATGGACCCTTCCATTGGTTTGAACACATACGGATAGAGATAAAATATTTACCCCTGAAGTAATTAAAATGGGTGGAGAATTCACTCCTTTATATGATCAGGTGCCTGAATTTGAACACCCATCTGCTCCAAAGTCCTGATCACAAGTGGACCGGCCACCCATTTTAATCAGTGTATTCAATGACATGTAAGAAGCAGTAAGAGCCACCACTCCAGTCTAAGGCTCTGTTCTGAAGCTATATGAGAAAAAGGGCAGAGGAACTGGAGAAGAACATTTGCAGTCAACAGCACATCAATGACCATAAGGAGAAATGGATGTCCACCTATTGCTGAAGAGACAGTGAAAAATTGACCAGTGAAAATGGACCATCAACAGAAAAACTGTTGAAGTTTAACAATGATGGCAAGGTGTGCTATGATAATCAACACATGCTCTGCACAGACACCACTGAGCTATGCAACAACATGATCCATCAACATTCATGCTTGCATTGTACACTTTCAACATTTGCCAGTCGCTCACAACTGGGCACTCTAGAAAAGATTTCTATACAGATAAAGGATTTCTGAGAGCCCTATGTACATGTTATCAAGCTTATTTCACAGAGCTGTGGACAGGGCAGTCTGTTGCATAAGTACCGGTCCTATTTCCCAGATGATTGTATTGCATTGCAATGCATTGACTAGGAGCAATTTGATCTTGGTTGTGCCAACCCAGAATTTTATGGGGTACAAGAGGAATTTGTACCGCCTGGCACTCAGATCAATGGAACCTTAATGGAATGTACTCAAATATAGTGTTTTATTATGTATCATGGTGTCATGCTTGTTGTGGTATGTTATGAATTTTTGGTATCTCATTTCTGTCTGATACCAAAACATATATAGCAAAGAAAAGTGCATTTGCATTTTGTCAGAGTCCACTGGTGACCACAGGGATAATCGACCTTTAACCCAAACCAGTGAGCTCTGATCATGTGCAAAGGTGATGTCTATCTTATAGATTGTCCATCATTCATTTCTATGATATTATGCACATGATGAAAATCGTGGCAGTAAAAGATGAGCATTTCCTATTCTGGTTCAGACCCTGAAACCACAGTCTGCAGTCAGATGTTTGACTTGATCACAGATATTTAGCACTACTTGACAATGTTAAATAAAGCAAAACATGAACCAAAAAGCAAAAGTGACTATGAATGAATTTAAAGGGCCAGAAAGCGTTGGTTATGAGCGAATCATAGTAGTTCACAATGCTTTAAAGGGTAAATGCATTTTGTTGGTGAAATTTGCAAAACAAGGAAAAGGAAACGAAATTAACAGTCCTAAAAACGCAATGGAATGCTGATACTGGGCAAGTACACATCCACTGTAAGCTGTAAATCGGCCAATGTGATCACAGAAGTGATCCTCAGGTCTGTACTGATATGACCGAAAGTTGTCAAAGCCTGCTATCAATGGATATTCTGTGGGTATATGCCCAAATCTTCTACCCTGTAGCAAATTTCAAGCAATACATGTAAATGTTTTTTTTTTTTTTTTTGGTTGGTTGGGTTTTTTTTTTTAAAGCCAAAAGAATGGCTTTACATTTAAACAAATCTTACCTCCAATGAAAGTTTATCAGTTGACCTTAACAATAGGCAGCCAGTAAAATTTGCTTACATTTTCCACGAATATAATTTCATTTAATGGAAGAATGAATGGCAGTAATGTTTAGTTTTGTGTTGCTATTTGTAGACTCATTAAAATGTAATTACTCATAACTTTAAATTTAATGTATCTTTGTTTTGTTAGTACTTATTTTTGTTTTATTTTTCTAGTTTTTTTTTTTTGACAGACACAACACATACACACACACAGAAATAGACAAAGTGAGACTGAAAGAATGTTGAGCAGACAATAAATAAATAAATAAATAAATAAATAAATAAATAAATAAATAAATAAATGTGTTAAAGCTACTCCATAAAGCATTAGTTATATTGTAATAAAAGTTGTATTTTCAAATATAGTGATGACAATCTGAACACTAATAATGATAATAGACTGTAGAACTAGTTATGATAATAATAATAATAATAATAATAATAATAATAATAATAATAATGATGTTAATAACATCAATAAAAAGTGGTGTGATTTGACCTCTTACTCTGCCTGCATGTAATGCCTTTGCACTCTGGAAAGTGAAGTCGCAGATACGATTTTACCATTAAAAGTCCTCTCTGGCATGACACCTCTTTCCTCTCAGCATAATATCTATCCTTACATCTTAACATATTTGCAGCTTTTTATGTGAAAATAAACCATTTCTGTGTTGCTCACCTTCCTAGCCCTGGTCTCAGTTACCACAGATGCACAATACACTGGCCTCCTCTCAGTACAGTGAGAGGAGGCAGTGCATGTGTGAAGCTGTAAAACCAGACAGACTCATGGGACTTTTTCTGGGAAAGTGGTTTGTGGTGGTAGGAGAGAATGGGTAGATCTAGTGTGGTTTTGAGTTGTTTGAAGGTTGAGCAGACCAATGCTGTGTCCCCAGGAGTTCCCCCATCATATCACAGATCTGCAAATGAAGCAATGGTTATCTTGTCTCTGCTCTGTATCCAAAGTCCCTCAAGTGCCCTTCCTCTGGAGTGCAGGCAGTCAGAGTGAAGTCTCCAGGCTGAGAAGGGGGCACATCTGTCGGGAATGGGTGGTCCAGTGTGCGGTGTGTTCTGTGGGTTGGGCCAGGTGGTGCACGTTGCTCTGATTAGCATTGTTGTTGCGGTTTGGGGTAGCTGGGAGGCTGTACTGGCGATAAGGACGCGGTGGGGGACGGGATCGCTGGACCGGAGGAGGAGGCGGCTTGCGGAAGGCCGGGTGCAGGTGGTGATGGTTGTGCTTGGACAGCTCCGACTCATCGTCGATATCTGTGTCGTCGATCAGCGGGATGTTGTGCATGAAGTCGTTGATGAGAAACTCGGGATGTGCCATGAAGTTGTGGATGGAGTTCCTGGACTCAGGCTTCTCGATGCCGTCATAGAGGGAGCTACGGAATGCTTTCACCACCCGCATCTGAGTGAGAGGATGGGATGTGGAGAAGGAGAACGAGAGAGGGACAAAAAGAAAAAGAAGAGTGCAATATGTAGGGATTGAGAAGGGAAAGGACAAGAGAGAGAAGAGGGAGAGGCAAGAAAAAGGTGGAGTGGAAAAAGTAAGAAAAGACAAAAGGGTGTGTTTGGAGAGAGGGGTAGAAGCAAAGATATCTCTCAGTTTGTACCTGGTAGTCAGAGCCTTTTCTGGACATGCCTTATAATGCATAGACAGCTCAAGATCAAGTTGCTGCAATAGAAATTCAAGGCTGACAATTCTTAATGTTTAGGTAAACATACAATTTCTTCAATATCTTAAGTTTTTTTATTTATTTATTTATTTCCCAAAATATTTTAAGAAAGTGTAATCCATATATTCGTATCTTAGCATTATTTTGGTCTCAAGTGAGGCAGTTATGGTTTATCATTTGTCATCTTAGACATATCTTGCGCAACAAGATCTTAAGAGTTTCTCAAAGAAGGAGAAATGTCAAACAAAACAAAACCATAAGCGAGGTAGCAGGAAATGGACTCATCCAGTAAGTTTACCACTGTCAATCAGTCAAGACTATGGATGTTCATTCTCATGAACTCAAAATGGAACACACCAGGCTTCACACAGAGAGACAAATGGAAGCACACAAGTACAAATACAGCCAACACAAAATGAATGCTTACTATGTGTGGATACCAACCAATCAGAAGGAAACTAAGAGTGATAGACACAGGCAGACGCTGAGAGACAGGGAGTGAAGAAATGACAAAGGGATGCCTTAATACACACACACACAGATACACAGCCAAAGGAAGAGACGGGTTAAAATCTGCAACATCTGAGTTCTGAGTGGAGCATTAGAGGTGAGAAGGAACACAGACGAGTGACTGGGGTTCCAGCTGGTGGGATGGAGGGAGGATGCACCCGCACTGCACCCACAGTCAAAAGGAAGTATGACTGAAGCCTCATTTAGTCTATCAATAATCAGGGGTGTGGTTACATCACACATATGCAAATAAAGCAACAGCTCTTTAGTCACTGTGGCATCAAGTTGTAGCATGCATAGCCTAATAAAGCCATCAACCAATGAATGTTAATGTGAAGCGTTATGGAAGAGAAGAGTTATTGGATAATGTGATCCTGAAGTTAATATTATTAGCATTTTGTTCTTGGTAAGTGCAATGAAAATACTTTTTTTTAAGGGATGTAATGCGAATGGAATGCAATGGGCTTTGTGAATTGTATAAGTAATGTGGTGTCTTAAAGTCTAATTAGTAGACGACAGTATGCGATTGGCTACATTGTGATCTCACTGATCTCAATAATTCTAATGGATTAATTGGCACATGCCAATCCATGTGCTTGAAACCAGCTGCTGTGACAGGAACACTGTCATGCTGACAAGCTCAGGACAGGCCCAATAAACATTGGCTTAGCGGCCAAGCCTCCGAATACTTATTTAGTGGCAAAGCCTTTGAATCAGCGCCAACAGATCTAATATGGCTGTCTTTGTAAGCGACATAATTGATATTGTTCAGGACTTGGAGCCATTCTGAAGCATGCTAAGTAGTAGTGGACCATTTTGCATGGTGGTGTGGAGCAGTTCATTCAGGGAGAGAAACTGCGAGGGAGGAAGAGAAAGAGAGAGCAGAGCATCTTTTGACATGCAGCAGTACAGACAAGTGCAGAAGGGTGAAAAGAGGAGCTGATTTCACTGCAAGCTGAATAATCAGGAGAAGAGTGGAGCTACAGGAGCCAATATGAAACCAACACACACAGTGACGTGCTTAGTCCAGTGCAGCTGTCTCATTCTGTTACAGAAGCAAAAGAAAAGTGCATAAAGAAAACCAAAGGAAAGAGAGTGCATGATGATATGCAGCCAGTCCCATGCTGTAAAGACAAATAAAACAAAGCAGTAGGACATATACACACACATTGCTGATGTATATAACATTTAAAGATGAGAAGATTTAAGAGCACATTCCTTTGCTGTGGCCAGCAGCTGGTGCATCCCACCTCTCCCACCCCTCTTCCCCAGTCAGAAACTCACCCAGCAAAGGAAAAGAGGCTAAATGAACCAGAAAGAAACAAAGATTCAAACAACAGAAAACAACAACCAAACAACCAAACAGGAAGAAAAGGTCAAGCATTTGGTTAAGTGCTTATCTGTTTTTCCAAAGAGCCTGTTTGTTAGCAAGAAAAAAAAAAAGACCTCCTGCAAATCTTGAACAATTTGAGTATTGTTCTCGTTTTGTTGTTTTCTTTTTGCTCTTTGTTTTGTGTTCTTTATTTTTGCATGGATACAGGTAAACGTTCGAGTATAATGCCCACAGTAGAGGAATGGAGGAAAGCAAAAAATTGGGTGTTAAATGATGTTTTGTCTTTTCTCTGGATGTTAGCATGCCAGATTAGAGTCCACTGTCTCCCCACGCTGTCCTTCAAAGAAAAATGCTTGATGGAAAAACTCGATCATTAAAAAAAATAAACAAATTAATAAAAAAATTTAAAATAAATAAATAAATAAAAATAAAAATATGCTCTATTCACTAAATCTATTTTTTTTTCTCCCAATGATGTTCTGCAAATCATTTTCGGCTAAACAAGGGTTGCTGAAGCAAAAACAGAGTGAGTAGAAGCAAAGCAGAAGAAATGCTTAAAGAAGCTGTGATGAAAACTGAGGGTTAATGAGGATGACCTGTTAAATAAATGATCTCACATCCTGATGATCTTATGAATTCATGTCAAGTCCAGGCAAACTCCTGAACTTGCATTCTGAGAGTCGAAATCATCAGCATGACTTCATGGTCTAGAAGCTGTCCTAATGAAGGGTTAGTCAACCTTTACTTCATAAGTGAACCAATGAACGTAAACAAATTAGTTATGGTTCCAGTGGAAATCCACATGATTGTGACCATGAGGATGTTAATTGAAAAAGAAATTCTAAAATAATTCTCACTCTTATTAACCCCTTAAGACAAAGATGTAAAGGCCAGATTTACTGCAAGTAACCAAAGCTTCAAGCAACAGGAAAAGCTTTTATAACTCATGTTCAGTTATAAACATTTCCCAATGAACACCCTCCTCGGCACACGCACAGTGATTGACAGAGTGTATGTGCATAAGGCAGTGGACTGTTACCATACACGGTAAATGTTTGAACAAATGAGAGAGCTAGCAAGAGGTAAACATGAATATCCATCAGTGGCAGTGTCCTTTTCAGCCTCTGGTTCACAGTGTAAGCATGTATTACAAAACCCCACATGAAAACAACCATGATTTAGAGATCTGTACAATAAGCTATATGAAAATCTGTATAAAATAACTTCTCTATTTCATGCTATTAACTATACATTGATATATACACAGTATATTAGCACAGCAAGAAATTTCTCACATTTATAAATGACCTAATGCTTTTCTGATTGAGGGTGGGGGCTGAAACTGTTAGCATATAGTCTACATGCATCTACTTGCAAATCTTAATCTAGCCAGAAGAGAGAAAAAATTAGGTGAGTGACTGAGGTGACTTAAGAGCCAGGCACTTAGCGCATGAGTATGGAAGTCTTACACTGAATCGTAGACGTGAGAGGAAACTCACTCATTCGTGCACACACGCAAATCTAGATGAAATGGGATGGGACACATACATAGCATGAAGTGATATAGCATGTAGTAACACACAGAACAGACAGCTGTGTGGTATGAGGCGAGGAAATTTCTAACCTGCTACCAAAGTCAAGATGTGCAAACAAAGGAGAGATGGAGGGAAGAGGCCCAAATAAAAAATAATGGAAAAGCTAAAAGCACCTCATTGTTTGAGAAGCTTTTCGAATTCATTTTTAACACTATAATGTAACCCATGACAATAAATCTGAGGCAGAACTATTTCACTGTAATAACTATAGATGTTGTATAATTTTATACTAAATATTTAGAATGTATTTAATATTTATATTTTAAAAAAAAATCATCTTAATATTCCTGAAAGAGGTCTTGGAGTAGAACATGTAGCCTATAGAAAAAGGTAGAAGACAGGAAAAAGAACAATCATAAAGGAGCGATGAACCAATGGTACAGAGACAGAGAGCGAGAGAGAGAGAGCGAGAGAGAGAAATAGACTAAGAGCTGACGGACGGATCTGTGGAAGTAAGAAGTACAGAGACGTTAGGAGACGCTGTCACAAAATCTCAAACTGATGAACCACAACCTGCATTGTTTAAAATAACCATGAGAAAATAGAGAGAGAGAGAGAGAGTGAGAGAGAGAGAGAGAGAGAGAGATCAGAACCTTAGAGGGCTTATACTCGAAAGTTTACCCTTTGCACAGGGCCGGAGCAACTCGCCACACTTTTGTATGTTTAATTACAGGAAAAGCTTTTGGGTTTTAGCTTTGAGCCACAGAAAACCACGCTTGACAACAGAAACCTCCCGGAAAAAAAGAAGAAGAAGAGGGGGCTGCCATGTTCTCTCTGCATTTCCTCAAATCATTAATATATCATTTTCTCCTCTGAGAGCAGGAACAGTGGTTGTGCTACATGATCAGACGACAGCAGAATTCCTTAGCAAATTTTATGGTGTTCGATTTCTATGCACCGTCATTCTAGAGAAATATGTGCTCCAGTGTACAGAAAACTTTGCAGAACTTTGTGGAAGTATAGATTAGGGTGGCTACTTGAGCTATTGTTTCATTATGAATGATTACATATAGCTCTGAAGTGGATGCTGGAATCTGCATGTAACCCAACCCTAAGAGGGAAACTCTAAACTGCAAACATCTCCATGTCAGAGGAGCTGACGAGGCACATAACAGAGTGCATTGATGCTGTTAAGTGCTCTGATCAAATGAAAGCAGAGAGACAGAGAGAGAGAGAGAGAGAGAGAGAGAGAGAGACAGAGAGAGAGAGAAAGAGAGAGAGAGAGACAGAGAGAGAGAGAGAGAGAGAGAATGGCTTACTTGGCCCGTCTAGAGGATACAGAAAACAAAACCAAGCCCATCAAACAAGGAAAACCGAACAGCAAGAGGAGAGGACCAACACAGCAAGACAGAGGGGTGGGAGGGACACGCAAACAGCACTCCACACAATTACATAACCCAGCTTGCAAAGAGCCACTCACAGAAACCACAATAACCACTTTCCAAAGAAGAAAAAACAGCAGATATACAGTACATGATATACACTGCACAAGTGCAATGTGTGTATGTGGGCAAGCAGGCGTGCTGCAGAGTGTTTCTGAAACATTGATTGTGTGTTTGCCAGTGTAACTCTGTCAACAGTTAGAGGTGTGAGATGTGTGCGTCTGTCTCTGTGTATAATGTGTCGATGTTTCTATGTATAAAGTGTGTGTTGTGTCTGTCACAGGGAAAGCGGGGGACTCACTCCCAGGGGCGGCGCTTGCATTGGCAGTGGAGAGAACTACATGAGTGGGGGTAGAAATATTGGTTACGTCATGGAGCTGGCTGAGCACAGAGGAGCGCCGTCTCACTGCACCCTGAAACGAACCACTCCTCTTGAATGTACTCACTACCTCCATCTGCAGGAGAGAGAGAGAACCATAACACACACATATAGTTCAGAGAGACAGAGCAAGGACAGAGCAAGAGGAGAAATCCAGGAGGAGAATATATTTGTGGTAACACTGTACCAAGTGAAAATTGTTATGGCATATAAAATGGTTACCGCTCTTAGCCATTTGGACATTCACAACTAAGCAGCTTAAAATTACAGGCACAAACATTCTTCAGTATAAGCATCAGAACACACTTTCAAGCCCATCTGAACATGCGACTGTGTCAATCAATTCTGCTTAAAACAAGCTAAACCTGGAGCCATCAAAAATCTGGTACAGTCTTTCATTATGTACTAGGAATGTAACCAAATATGAATACGTTATTTGAATATACAGATAATATGTTCTAGACAGATATAAATACAGATGCAAATAGGAGCACCATTTGTTTTTTTGAGCATCTGGACAAGACTACAGGTGTGCATCAGGACTGGGATCACAAAGTTTAAAATAATTATTCAACCCCCATTGCAAATCAGGTTTATTGTCAAAATTTACAGACTTTCAGCTGTTTGCAATGAACAAATCAAACAAAAGCAAGTGAAATAGCTCAACGCAACAAATGCTTCAAGTGGTTTCCCCAAATTCAACTGAAAATGCAACTTATAATGACTTCTCCAGTCTCAAAATTATTCAACCCCTTCATGGCAAGCATTTTTGGTACTTAGTAGAGCACCCTTTTGCTGTTATGACCCGCTGCAAATGAGATGCATAGCCAGACAGCAGCGTTCCTGAGGAATCTTAGCTCATTCCTCATGAGCAATAGACTCCAGTTCAGTAATATTCTTGGGTTTGCGTGCTGCAACCGCCTTCTTCCAGAGATTTTCTATGGGGTGACTGATGGCCCTGTAGAATCTTCCAGGACTACTTCTGCAACCAAGCCTTGGTGGAATTTGAGGTATGCTTGAGATCATTGTCCTGTTGGAAGGTCCAATGACATCCAAGCTTCAGCTTCCTCACAGATGGCATGATGTTTTCTCCTAAGATTTCCCGGATACTTCAATGAATCCATCTTGCCTTCCACACGCGGCAGGTTTCCAGTGCCAGAGGATCACCGAGCCGCCTCGATGCTTTGAACTTTGAACTTGTGAACTATGCTTCTAATGGTGTCTCTAGGAACATTCAGTGCCTTCGCTATCTTTTTGTATCCTGTTCCTTGTTTGTGAAGGGCGATGATCTCTTCTCTCAACTTTTTGGACCATTCTTTTGACTTAGCCACATTTCTAACATGCAGTCAAATGTGACACTCAACAAACCCCTAGCCAGTTCAGGTATTTCATGTGTTCCAGCTCAAGCACACCTGGGACAACTAATGAAGCCCTTGATTAGTTGCATCAAGTGTGCTTGAGACAACACCTGTTTTGCATATTTGTGCTGTTGTGAGGGATTCTATTCAGGGGGTTGAATAATTTTGAGACTGGAGAAGTCATTATAAGTTGCATTTTCAGTTGAATTTGGGGAAACCACTTGAAGCATTTGTTGTGTTGAGCTATTTCAATTGCTTTTGTTTGATTTGTTCATTGCAAACAGCTGAAAGTCTGTAAATCTTGACAATAAACCTGATTTGCGATGGGGGTTGGATAATTTTGATTGCAACTGTATGATATAGCAAAAAAAGTAGCATGAGAAGATGTTTTTTACTTTCATGAGGAGCAGAGCAAGCAGTCAGATATGAAGCTTGCATGACAAACGCCACGTTCACATTAACGTTAACACGAGTCACTGCAAAATGAATTTACAGTGTTCATTTATTCATTCTTAGTAACTGCCTGGTCAGTGTCACGTTGGTTTAAATTAGGCTGTTAATTTGTTTGCATTTTGCAAAACACAACCAAATAAATCAATTAGATAATACTGCGGGCAAGTACAAACAAAAGTAATAACTGCGCAAGAGGGATTGAGAGAAATTATGAACTCAAGTGTAGCAGAGGTTGAGAAACTGTCAGAGCCAGAATTCATAGACTTTCAACAATGTTTTCATGTTAAGATTAGGGTTCATATTTAATTGAATAAACAAACAAACAAATAAATAAATAAATAAGCAAGCAAGCAAACCTTCCAGTTGTGGCCATGCCCACTTCGAATTTAAATCAGAAAATAGATATGGATATTTGGGGCATTTAACAGATACAGTGTCAATATGTTACACACCTACAGTATTATGTACAATGCTGCAGAGGGTTTGTGTGAACATCTACTGTCACTATAAAAGAATACAGTATTAGAAAGTGGCCACTAAATGCCTGTCTAGCCTGTCCAGTGCAAGTAGATGCTTAAAGACATAGTCTCTAGCCTTACAAAACAAATTCACCAAATGAATGACTTTTAGACTACAAAAATTATCAATTCACCCTTCAAATAAACAAAGGCAGGAATTACAGTAAAACCTCTTGTACACCTGCAGGGGAATCAGTGCTCGATTAATCGAATTATCTCTTTCAGAAGCGCAGTGATGACGGCTGGAGTGTATACTCTTTGCCAGAATCACCCTTGAATTAAAGCCTTGATCAAATTTAGCTGACTGATGATATGAGTCTTGCTGCTGTAATGTGTGTCGTGTTTTGCCAACTCTGTGTCAGGTGAGGAGAGGATCGATGCAAATCTTGTAAGGGGCTTTGTTAGCACTTCTGTTGATGCCACTCCTATGTTACATCCTGCAGTCTCCATCCATCATATTCACGTATATGTGGATTTTAGTAAGTACAGCAATAAATGAGGGACAGTTAAAGTGTTAGCAATCTCTAAAGAATGGGTGTGTCTGTGAGTGTGAATATGTGTTCATGGTAAAAAAAAAAAAAATTGTTAGCTTCAAGTTTAGTCAATTTTCATATTCTTTTATGATTGTGCTGTATTTGGCCTGTATTTAGGACTGGGAAACTCTTTTCCCTGCTAATGAAAAACATTCCTATGGTATGATGGTATCACCACCATGCTACACTGTGGGGATAGTGTTCTCAGGGAACTGAACATTGTTTCGTTTCTGCCAAATGTAACGTTCTGTACCAAGGATGCTGTTTGTTTAGGTAAACTCCCTGACAAACTCTGGGGCCTTCCAGGAACAGGTGTATTTATATTACGATCACACGACACTTTAATTTCAAACAGATTGACTCCATTCACCTAATTACAGTACGTGACTTCTGATAGCCACATGGTTGAACCACAACTAATTTATGAGTTTCAAAGCAAGGGGGTGATAACTTATGCAATCACAAATTTTACAGTTTTATTTGTAAATAGTTTTTTAAACTATATAAATTTTTCCCTCCACTTTAATATTATGGGCTACTCTGTGTAGATTCATGACATATAAATCCCAAATAAGTGCATTTCAGTTACAGTTGTATCACTACAAAATGTGGAAAAGCTCAAGGGGGATGAATACCTATACTACTCACTGCACATTTCCATTTTAATAAAATATATAGCAGCACAACAAGTTGAAAAAGTAAAGCAAATTGTGTCCCTTCCGGATATTTACTTATAGTTCAGCCTTCTTAAATAAAAATAAACTGGTTAATTGTATTTTGTAAACGTTTTCTTAAACTGTGGTGGGGCAAGAATATCATTTCACCATATGTGAAGACAAATTGTGACAATTATCAAAATTTGTAGGTTTGCTAACAGAGTGTCAATCAAAAAGAAGTGCAACAGTTTAAAAAAAAAATTAAATTAAATTAAATCAAGACTACAAAAAATATTTGTGTACAACTGATATTCTAGAAAATTGCATTGTGTTGCAGTTTATCACAATATTAAATATTATAAAATATTAAACTGTCATGTAATATAAAATACTGTTATATTCAAGAAAGTACCAGCTACGAAAATTTCATTTTTGATAACCAATGTAAATAAAAATATTTGTTTGAACTCCATAAACTCCCAAGACACATCACCAGGTCCAAACTTACAGTCCTCACTCTTGGAACCACTAGTTCCACTGTAGTTACTGAATAATTCATAGTAAGTACAGAATAATATGCTTTATGATGAATAATTGAACAATAAGGGACGTTAAGGAGTTAATGTACTCATACTACTGGACCCCACTGTTCATCCTTCCTGAGTCTGCAGATCCTTTATGAGCTGCAGTCTACAAATACTTAAGAAGTCTACACACATTTTTTACAGGGTTCTACATCCTGTCAACACTCTCAGTTGTGCAATCCTTTTTGGATTCCTCTATGAGCAGTCACACCAGCTCACTTTCTATCCTTCATTCAGCTTATTATCCAGGTCTGGTAAACCACACACTGCCTTCATGGACACCAATTTAACAACCTTACTCTGCAAAGTCCTAGTTAAGAGCCCACACACATCAGCACACATCTCCTAGTATCTCCTCATAGTGTCTTGAGGGGGAGAGACAGAGCTCTTCAAAGCACTTCTACTGTGCTCAGCTGTCTCTTTCCTACCTGTTCTATTACTGGTTTACGAGACAGAGAGATGGGAAAAGCACTGCTCCAGCAGTGAGAGCACATTCAGTATAACACACACACACACACACACACACACATACACACACACACACACACACCCACACACACTTCTGCATATACAGTACATACACAGCTATGACACCAAAGAGAACCTGGATATCCAAGACAACAATCAAACATTAATTAAACATCAGTCAGTTAGCACTGGTCAGATAGGTGACCTGCCTAACATTACAGTGGATTTATTGATGTATATTTAATAAAAAAAATAAATAAATAAATAAATAAATAAAAAAAAAACCCTGTATAAGAAAGACTATTTTGTTTGGTAAAAGAAGAGAGTGAATATTATATTAAAATAAAGTGAAAGCAGGGAGGTAGATTAATAAAGAGAATAAATGACAGTTTTGAATTCAGATGAAGTAAGTGTGGGAGCCCTTATAGTGGACGCTGAGGCAGAGCCGACTGAACCCCTTACACATCAGCATGCATCATGTTTACAAGGATAATTATAATTATTAAATGATTTTAAAAAATAAACTTTCTATAATCTTAGTATTATAGAAATAATCTTAGTATTATAGAATCTTAGTATTGTTTATATAGCAGTAGAAGGGCGTTCGACAGACCCCAACTGGATGGACCCTGTAGCACAGAGGCAAAGGTAAATCT
Organism: Cranoglanis bouderius; assembly: GCA_023630585.1. Taxonomy (NCBI): domain Eukaryota; kingdom Metazoa; phylum Chordata; class Actinopteri; order Siluriformes; family Cranoglanididae; genus Cranoglanis; species Cranoglanis bouderius. Next base: position 7,525,759 of record CM042559.1, read on the forward strand.
AAGCAATAAAGTCCTCTTCAGTTACAAAACAGAGTAACACAAATCTGAGCAGGAGAGGAGTTTTATAGATCACTGTCAGAGAAATCTATACTCATTTTAGTAAAGGGTCCCAAAGAGAACAAAACAAAGACAAACAGAGGTAAGGATGAGCTGATGTTTTGCTGACTTTTAGAAAGCATCTAGAGAGAAAAGAGAGAGGTAGACAGAGCAAAATAAAATAAAACAATATTATTTGACAATGATGATATTCTACTTTCCGTGAATATCAAAGCAACTAGGACTACTAACACTACTTCTACCAGTGAGAGGGGTCAGGGGAGAAGGGCTACGGGCGCACACACAGCACCTGAGTCTGGATGCGGTTGAGGCCTCTGAACCAGAGGATCTGGCCTCTGCGCAGCTCTCTTTCAGCATGGTCAATCTCCTCCTCATCCTCAGCCAGCTCATCCTCGGTCATCTCATCTGTGCCCGGCCCTGTACCTGCCTCTTTCAGACACTTCAGGTGACTGGTGGGCACTGTGGCAATGACCTGGAGCACAGAGAGAGGTGCTGACAAACATTAGAAATGGGTGACTGAGAAAGATGACTGTATGTTTAAATATATATGTACAACTAAGCCAAATTGATAAAAATGATAAATGATAAAAATTAAGTTACCATTTATCAAATGTTAATACTTTCACTTTTCACTTTTATTTGAGAAATTCCCGTATGAAGTTGAAATATATGTAAAGATTATTACAACATTTTTTGCTTCATATTTTGAAATTGTTGTCCAATTACAGTAAATACAATCACCACCAAGTGTAAAAAATTGCATTAAGCACAGGTGTTGCTAATAAAGTGACGAGTGTACAGTATATATGTGTGTATATTCTCATTCTCTCTCTCTCTCTTATATATATATATATATATATATATATATATATATTTGTGCAGTTTTATAAGGAAATTAGCTGGTAAGTTTTATTGAGCATCTTTCAGAACCAGCCACAGTTCTTCTGGAGACTTTCGCACTTGCTTCTTAATTTTGTAGCAAAACCCAGCAGCCCATTGTGTTTTTTGTCTGAAAAGTGTCTCTTACGTAACATGCTGCTTTCTTTAACAACATACAACAACATTTTTCTGTAACATTTAATTTTGTGCTAGAAAACTAATGTTTGGGAATCTAAAATGCTTTTTGTACTGACTTGATAATGTAGAAGTCATAAAATAAAAAATCTATAACAAAATTTTGTTATGTAAAAGGAAGGAAGGGCTGGATGCCAGTAATTTTTAATTTTTAATTAAAGAAGGTAGCAGGCGTAATGCACATCCTAAAACTAACTCTAATACTCCGCGAAGAAGCGGAAACGGAAAGCGGTTTAAATAAACAGAATAAACAAGGATTAACACAAAACACCTGCAACTCATAATCACACAATGAAAGGAAAACCAATGAACAAAAGGAGGCGGAGACATGACGTAAACGAAAACAAAAGCACATGGCGAAGGTAAACAAAGCGAGAGTCTATGAGCGATTCAATCCAGTGGAGTTTGTGAATAGAGCTTGCGCTACTCTCCGTAGCAGTGCGAAGCGTGGAATGCGGAAGTGGGAGTCAGTCGCTCGCTAAGCGAGGGGTTCTCTAACAGATCCCCCACCCCAAAGGCGCTGCTCCCAAAGCACCGAAAGTTCCAACCACTCTGGTGGACCTGGGCCCCTGGGCAGGTTCCGAATGTCTGCCCCCCCAGGACCCGAGGCTGGTAATGTCCAGTGTTCCTGAGCCAGAGAGGAGCTTGTCTGGTTGTCTCTTCGACCATGGATGAGAACTTGGCTTGGAACTTGGCTTGGAACTTAAAGCTGTGCTTGACTTGGTGCTTGATCTGGTGCTTGGCGTGGTGCTTGACTTGGTGCCTAGCTTGGAGCTTGACCTGGTGCTTGGTTTGAAGCTTGGACTGGAACCAGGACTGGAATCAGACTTAGCACCTGGATTGGAGACAGACTTGGAGACAGACTTGGAGACAGGACAGGGAACTGGACTGAGAACTGAACTGGGTACAAGACTGGAAACTAGGCTAGAAACAGAACCGGAAACAAAATCAAAAACCTGCCTAGGAACAGAACTGGAAACAAAGCTAGAACCTGAACTGGAAGGTGGACTTGCAACAAAATTAGAAACTTGACTGAAAGTTAAACCAGAAACAGAACTGGAAATGAATTTAGAAACCTGGCTGGGAACAGAACTGGAAACAAAGCTAGAATCTGAACTGGAAAGTGGACTTGCAACAAAACTAGAAACTTGACTGGAAGCTAAACTAGAAACAGAACTGGAAATGAAATTAGAAACCTGACTGGAAACAGAGCTGGAAACAGAGCTGGAAACTAGACTGTGACCTGGACTGGAAACTGGACTTGGAACTGGACTGGAAGCTAAGCTAGAAACTGGACTGGACTCTGGACTGGATTCAGGACTGAAAACTAGACTGGATACTGGATTGGAAACAGGCCTTGAAACAAAACCGGAAACTGGACTGGAAACAGGATTGGGAACAGTATTGGGAACAGGACTGAGAACAGAACTGGGGACAGAACTGGGGACAGAACTGGGAACAAAGCTAGCAGCATGGCTGAAAACTGGACTTGAAACAAAACCAGAAACTGGACTGAAAGTGAAACTAGAAGCCTGACTGTAAATGAAACTAGAAACAGAATTGGAAACAGGACTAGCAACTGGACTGGAGACAGAGGTGGAGACAGGACTGGGAACCAAACTGGAAACTGGACTGGAGTTAGGACTGGATTCTGGACTAGGACCTAGACTGGAAACTGGATCTGAACCTGAACTGGAAACTAAACTAGAAACTGGACTGGATTCTGAACTGGATTCTGGGCTGAGAAAGGACTCTGGGTTTGAACTGAGGCATGGACTAGAACAGGACTCTGGATTAGGGTAGGGATCTGGACTGAGACATGGACTAGGATATGGGTCAGGACAGAAACCTGGATCTGGTCTTGGACATAGACTTGGACTAGGACATGAATTAGGGCTAAGACATGGGCTAGGACTTGGACATGGACTAGGACTTGGAAAGGAGGTCATCCCGTGGACCTCAGACATGGACTTGGCTTGGGAGGAGGTCATCCCGTGGACCTCAGACATGGACTTGGCTTCGGAGGAGGTCATCCTGTGGACCTCTGACATGGACTTGGCTTGGGAGTTGGTCATCCCGTGGACTTCCGACATGAGCAGGACAGGAGTGGAGGTCTCCTCGTGAACCTCCAGCAGGAACGTGGCTTGGGTGGAGATCTCCTCATGGACCTCCGGCGGGAACAGGGCTGGAGCGGAGAACCCCACTTGGGTCTTCAACAGCAACAGGACAGGAACAGAGGTCCCCTCGTGGACCTCCGGAGGGCGCTCCGCTGGGGAGACCTCCTGCTGGGTCTCTGGCTGGAGCTCGAGGCTGGAGGTTGCCACGTTAACCTCCAGGGGCAGCTCCTCTGAGGAGACCTCCTGCTGGGCCTCCGGCTGGAGCTCGGGGCTGGAAGTTGCCACGTTAACCTCCAGAGGCAGCTCTGCTGAGGAGACCCCCTGCTGGGCCTCCTGCTGGAGCTTGGGGCTGGAGGTTGCCACGTTAACCTCCAGGGGCAGCTCCGCTGAGGAGACCTCCAGCTGGGCCTCCTGCTGGAGGGCGGGGCTGGCTGGCCGGGTGCATCCCTTGGTTGCGCACTCCTGGGTCCGGGGCTGAGAGGTGCAGGCCGCCATGTTTGCCCGCTCCCTCTCGCAGTGTTCCAGGAACGACTGGTTGGGGTCACCGGGCAGGCGCACATTGCCAAAGAGGGTGTTTAGGTCGTGATTGAATTCCGGGCGCCCGTATTCCTGGAGCAGGAGATCCACTAAACCCGAGACAGTGTTCATCTCCTGGTGTCCACTGCCTCCGCCCACCAGCGAGCCAAGCCGACCAAATGGGATTGGAGGAACCTCACCCATTGTTCCTCGCTGGGTTTCGCATCCTCCAAACTCACAAAATATCCCTGGGCCTGTAATACAAAATACTGGGGGTACCAGGAGATGCCATCATAGGCAGTAGGAGGAGGAAGATAGGCCTGAAAGGAAATTGAGTTCAGTGGGGTAACGAAAAATTTGGCACGGTTAGCCAAAATTATTTTCCCCGCTGCATCCATGTTAGGCGGAGTATTCTGTTATGTAAAATGGAAGAAGGGCTGGATGCATGCACAGGGGAAAAGTCAGTTTATTAGGAACAGTGGAATTCAAAAGTAATGGAACACAAAAGCATGGTTGAAAAAAGGAAACAAACAGTAATCCACAAAACAGTGAGACAGTAATCCAAAAAATGTAAAGCAATAATCCAAATAAACGGTAATAATCCAAATGGGCATAAATCCAAATGGGCATAAATCCGGGAAGAAAACAAAACAAAACATGAAAGGAGGCGATGGTCTATGAACAATGATCTAAGAGCTATGAGCTATGGTCTATGGGCGAGAGAGCGCGAAAAGGTAGCAGGCATAACGCACATGCTAAAACTAACTCTTATACTCCGCGAAGAAGCGGAAATGGAAAGCAGTTTAAATAAACAGAATAAACAAGGATTAACACAAAACACCTGAAACTCATAATCACACAATGAAAGGAAAACCAATGAACAAAAGGAGGCGGAGACATGACGTAAACGAAAACAAAAGCACATAGCAAAGGTAAACAAAGCGAGAGTCTATGAGCGATTCAGTCCAGCGGAGTTTGTGAATGGAGCTTGAAAGCGTGGAATGCGGAAGTGGGAGTCAGAAGAGCGACTCCGCGTGCGAGGGGTTCTCTAACAAGTTTGTACTAAAAAAATAGGGTGCCTAAAACCTTTGCACAGTATTGTATATATATATATATATATATATATATATATATATATATATATATATATATATATATATATATATATATATATATACACACACACACACATTCCCCTCTGAAAGTATTGGAAAGGCAAGGCCAATTCTTTTGAAGACATTTGGGCTTGAGATCAAAAGATGAATGTCAAATGTCAGATTTGTCCCAAATCTGCGGAAAATCTGCAGTAATTTTTAAAAATTACAAGCTCCTGCAAATACTGCAGGGTTTCCTTGATTTTGCACTAATTTCTGCGATCGCAAAATCCTCGAGCGATTGATCTAGATGTATTAAACAACTTGAATGATTGACTTGGTCAGCCTAAAACTTTCCACTTTTTTTCCCTGATGAAGTGCTTTGTTGTGTTAACAGTGTGTTTTGGGTCATTGTCTTGCTGCATGACAAAGTTCCTCCCAATTAGTTAGATGTGATACCTTCACCCCTGTTTGAGGGTGATGTTCCTGACTGCTGTTTTGGAGATTTTATTCGCTCTCACAATGTTTCTGTCATCAACTGTTGTTGTTTACCTTGGCCAACTTGTTCGACGTCTGGCTGTTAGTTCAACGTCTGGTTGTTGTCTGGTTATTTTGATCTATCATCTCATTCATACTTATATCATATTCATCTTCTGATCTCAAACCTAAATTTCTTCAGTGTATAGCAAAAACAAAAGAATTGGCCTTGCTGTTCCAATATTTTTTTGAGGGGACAAGTGGATGTCAGACTGGTCGACAGCATTATCAGCCATACAACAAGCAACTGCAGCATCAAAACATTTTAAAGTGTTTTAAAGTGTTTTGAAATCACATAAAGTGATTTCACTTTATGTGAAAGTCCACACAAATTCTTTTTAAAATAAATTCTACATGATAAACACAAACTTGTGAGTGTGCTGATTATTTTCCTCACTGCAGTGCATTATGGGATTGAGGTGAGAGTACAGGGTGCCGTGATCTGCATAATGACATAAAGATCATGAGTCTTGGTAAATGACATAAAGGTTATGGGTCAGATAAGTGCATGCTCAGCATGCCATTTCTGTGTTTCATTGTGAACGGGAAATATTTTTTACAAATGGCCTGAAGACATATAGAAAGTGAAACTTTGACTTTTGGATCCTATCTGTCGTGTTTTGGTGTCAGGAAGAATTTATCGACCGTCTCTGTCTGTGTATAGAACCTATTTTTGAGGTCATGGTGCATAATAAAGTACTTTTCATACTCCTCACCTGACCCCACAGGAGCTCTCCAACTCCAACAAAGAGGCACCACAGCCACTGCTCCATGTTGAGAGGGGCACAGCTAAAGGGCTTTCCCCCAAACTGCACTATAATGATCTGCACAGTGAACACACACAAATCACAGGTCACACATCACAAAGCCTTCTACTAACTTTACCCTACATACATCACAATCAAGGCACAATCAGCGCCAATAACACTACACTTTCATTTTTAATTGCTTTAAAGTTACTAAGTGTGGGACCTGCACGCCGAAGGTGCCCAGCACGATGCTGCAGAAGATAGGGTTGCCAAAGATGCCATCAAACACATTCCTCTCTCCATGGATCTTGCGAGCATTGATCTCATTGAAGAGCTGCATGAGGACGAAGGTGTTGAAGATGATTGTGTAGTGCTCGGAGGGAGGCGAGTGCAGTGGAGCATTGCGCCCGCTGTCGATGTTAAAGATCTTTTCCCCTGTGCAGAATGAGAGAGGCACAGGAGATGGGGTTCAAAGCTGGGTCAAAAACCAGAAACCAGAGATCTAAAGCATGTGCAGATTAAAATGACCCTTTTTAGATGTTAAAATAAAAGTGGAACAATACATAAAATATCAGCATATACTGTCAGTGCTCTGCTCAATCTCTATAATTAAAATAAATAAAATATTTTAAAATCATATTCAGAACACAGGGAATATTACACAGATTACCATGTGTTAAAAAATGACAAAAAAAGTAATTTAAGTCCTTGTCACATTCTCCTCCCCCCTGCATCTCTCATGTATGTTAGTATCTGTTGACCTGTGGTTGTTTGATCTTCTGCAATTCAATCTTATATTCATACTATTCACACTTACACCTAGGTTTTAGCTTTGATTTCTAATAACTGAGATAATACTAAGATAAAGGTCAAATTATACTGTGTTGATCAAAGGGACTTAGTATTTGATTATTCCATACTCATCTGTAAACTTATATCTTACCAACAAACAACAGAGTGAAGATGATAACAAGCTGATAGACGCCATGCCCCAGGATGTTCTTCATCATGGTGAGGGAGATGAGGGGGTTGTTACGGCCGTAGGGTTTTCTCAATAGCAAGGCTTCAGTGGGCGGCTCAGTGGCCAGGGCAAGCGACGCAAATGTGTCCATAATCAGGTTCACCCATAGCATCTGCACCGCTTTCAGAGGAGAGTCCTGCATAAACCCACACAAACACATGGTAGCGGTGCTGTTCATAAATAAATGCAATTTTCTGCCTTGGAATTCTAATGTTCATTATAGGAGGTATAGGAGAAAGTTTAATGCACAATACTAACAACCTCCAGCAGGGGGATCAGCACACAGGCTAATTGGAGCAGGCCTTTCCCACAATCCCCTGCCTGCCAGCGAGGTGCAATGCAGTAGGTTCTACTAACCTGATAGAGAGCTAAATACTGATCTAGCGCAAGCTCTCCACACTAGACAGAAACACACACTTACCACCAGCAGCAATGCAGTCAATGGCTTCTAAATTTTAGTCTGTAAAGGATGTGCAAAGTTTGTGCATGTGTATGTTTGTGTGTATACAGAATATAAAGTGTGTGTGCAGTATGTTTGTGTATTACCTGTGTAATACAGGCTCCAGTGAAGGCCACTATGACGGCCACCACGTTGACAGTAAGCTGAAACTGCAGGAATTTTGAGATGCTGTCATAGACATTCCGCCCCCACATGACCGCTTTCACAATGCTACTGAAATTATCATCAGTCAGGATGATATCCGAGGCCTCTTTAGCTACATCAGTTCCAGCTATGCCCTGAGAAAGAGAGTGAAAGAGAGAGTCAGAAAGAGACAATGGGAGGGAGAGAGAGACAGTGAGAAAGATACGGAACACAGAAAGAGAAAGGGTATAATAGTTTTGCCTTAAAGCAAAGTTCCTAATTTGGACATTTTGTGCAACAAATAACAAACTACAAATATATAAACGTTATTTTTGTTACATTCATTATTAGGAATGCATCAATACCTCAGTGCTGGCAGAACTGAAGTTCTCACTCTCATATGTGAAAGTTTCTCTGCATGCTAACTTCACTGCTCCATGCTCACACATATATTTGTAAGTGGTACCTTGCACTCATTTATAATGACCATGCTCGCAGATACTGCTCTGCGCACTCAGGTCAGCCGCCGTCACGCTCTCTATTAAAGATACTGTTTAAACGCCATAAGATGTTCTTCAGGTTTACTTGTATTATCAGGTTACTTAAATTATAGGACGATGCTGTAGTGCCTCTTCTTGATATTTTGACAGAGCACAGTTTGCAGTCTGCTTTGGTTGTTTTACCATCATTAATCATAAAGTATGTCCAAATCACTGTAATTTTTTTGTCACCTATTAATTAGTGCGACAACATACACTAGCTATTATTCTTTGTCATGGACTGCAACACAAGCACTACAGTACAAAGTCCTTACAAGCAGTTGCCCAAAAACAACTGTCATGACCATAAATAAAAACAGAATGCTTACAGTATACAAGTTGGTTGTCATATTGGGTCACAACAATATGAATTACTTATTGCCAGATAAAATAGCAGAGAGAAGTAGTTTTGGTGCAGTAGGGCCTGCTGGGAGATCATTAACACAGTACGGTAGTAGACATGGATTTTCTCTGGTATAATTAGTCACAAAACACAGAGGACTCGTTTTAAAAAAAAAAAAGCAGTGAGGGATAAATGCTTTAAAGGATGGCTAGACAAAAAGAAGGGTGGAAGGTCAGATAGATAAAAACTGTAAAACATTTGCACTCACCATGGCAAAGCCGACATCAGCTTTCTTAAGAGCCGGTCCATCATTGGTCCCATCACCAGTCACAGCCACCACCTGCCTCTGCTCCAACACAGTGCTGTCAATGATGCCTGCAGATTATCAGCAAAGCTTAACCACTGAGCCTGAATACCAACTCTATAGCTAACTCATAGTATAGCTTGATGAAACTGACACATATTTTACCACTATTTAGTAATGCATGACTGAAATAGCATATACGGCTGTGCAAAATGAACTTCTTTTTACTGAGAGTGAATGAAGCAGCCTTCTAACCTTTAACCAGAGTGTGTTTGTCAGTGGGTGAGGAGCGGGCCAGGACTCTCAGTTTGGGCCAGATCTTATCAATCCTCTCCTGCTCAATCTGAAAAATGCAATCCAAGAGTAATAAGGATCACTTTGGTATTAACATAATGTCATTGTATGATAGACTAAGGAAGGGGTATATAACCGAATATCACTTTGTATCTTTGTATATCATTGTATCTGGGTATTACTAGGAAATATAATGTTCTCTAATTTTAGGCTCACATGTATTTATTTTTACAGTAGGATACCCTTAGAATACATACACACTTTGTGATAAAATGTACAGTATAAATATTTACAAAATCCTTCTAATAGGATTACCATGTAATATAGTATAGTACCACTAGTATATTATTACATGCATAGTCAATACCAGAGAAAACCACAAAACAGACAAAGAATCCTGTAAAAATACTATAACAAATTCCACAAACCTTCTTAGTACATATTTATTTAATGAGCATAATGAAACATTATTTAAATGCATACAATAATATTCTTTACTGAAACCACAGAATTTTGAACTTTCCCTTGAGAAAACACAATAAATCAAAGCTGACATTATTTATTGTTTACTTGTTTTTCATTTATTGAGGTTTGGATTAAACCCATTAAATTCAAGTGACCCGGGAAAAAAGGCTAATAACGATAAAAACTCAATAATAAATAAATATAATAAGTAATGTAATGAGATTAAAAAAAACATTAGAGATCCCTTGGCCATGCTCCAGGACCCATGGGGAGTCCCCCAGACTCCATGCTGATCTACTGCTTTAATGTATTAAAATGATTCACCTCTCCTTTCTCATTCCTGATTCGTCGATTGAATTCCTTGCCCTCCAGACACAAGAAGTCATCGCCAGGCTGGATGATGCCACATTTGGCGGCGATGGCACGTGCCGTGTTGATATTGTCACCAGTGACCATGCGCACAGTGATACCTGCTCTCTGGCATTTCCGGATGGCCTCAGGGACCTTCAGTGGGAGAAAAAAAACAGATGAACACATATGACATTGTTCCTACAGAAGTTAGTCTAATTACATAATTATGTTAATAGTATATATATAATATATTATAGTAATAATTACATTACCCCACCTCCCCATGTAAAGCTAGTCCAATCCAAATATAGATTAACACTGCTAATTCCAAAACCCCACCTTTATTTGCTCTTTGCATACCTCAGGCCTCACAGGATCCTCAATCGCAACTACAGCAATGCATGTGAGGTCAGCAACAATATCAGCTTCACTGTCCCAGTCAGGTTCAGGCTCGCCAGGGAGGTCACGGTAGGCAATGCAGATGGTGCGCAGGCCCTCACACGCCATTGGCTCGATCACTTTCTTCACCATCTCATCCCGGTCCCTTGGCCTAAAGCTCCGCACTTCACCCCCTGCACCTATAATGGATGAACACCTGGAGAATAAAACACAAAGGAGATAAATAAGCATGTTACCAGTAAAAAGAGGTCATTACAACTTTGACCCACACAATATAAATATACATAATTGAAAATGGGCAAATAATATGGTGTAAAACTATTCAATCAGCCATCAGTGGCAGAAAAAAATTCCATGCATGGTGGTATAACATTATGTAACTGATATAAAATTTATATAAAAAAAGATTGAGAAAGCAATGTGACAATAATAGTGACAATCCAGAAGGACTCACTTTTTCAGGAGAATTTCAGAGGCTCCTTTGCTGTAGAGACGAAAGGTGCCATCTGGAAGCTGTACCACGGTGCTCATGGACTTACGGACGGAATTGAAGGTGTAGACCTTGTAGATCTTCTCTTCTGGGATCTGTTCACGGATGGGTGCATAGTCTTGCTTCAGGTCCAGAACAAAGCCCAGCAAGCCACACTCGGTCTTATTCCCCACCTGCTTAGGCAGGCCACCTTCCACATCAGGGGGCTAGAGGAAAGATAAAAAAAGAAGAGGACAGAAGTAGTTTATGTGCAGACACAGGTACTTTTAATAATCTTGTTTTACTGTGTTCTATGCTTTTTGTGATACTGTCCTGCATTTGTATACTGATTGCAGATCCCTTCTGGTTATTTGTTCTGCTATGATTCTACACGTAATGTACTTTTTTAAATGGGTATGTACTCTTGTAACTTTTGCAAACTATATTGCAATGCTGAATGCCTATATATACCCAACAGACATAATATGGAAATAGGTAAGTGCCTGTCATTGTTGTTTGTAATTAAAGCTGAAAAATTTTTCAAAATAAATGTTTAATATGATCATAATTTTTACCATCTGATTTGTATAAATACACTCAACATCATTCATATTTTTTAAAATAATTGTAAGCACCAGCCGGGTTGGCCATGACTACACAAAAGTCACATTAGTCATGTGGTTGATGACAGCAAGTGCCAACAATATGAGCTACAGCAACAAATGTCAGATTGTGTCTGACTCAATGTTTGCAACCAAGTTTAAAGAATCTTTGGATGCTTTATAATGATCACAATTCCATACGGAGACACATCCTCTTCTGTGCATGCACTTACCATGATCTTGGAGGTATAGGCGCTGTTGATCGCAATGGAATTAACAAGCATTTCCAGGGTGTTGGAGCTGAGCTGACTGGGTTCTGGGATCTCGCGGAAGTGGTGGTCGTTCAGATAGGCCTGCACCACAGTCATGCGGTTGGTAGTCAGAGTGCCAGTCTTGTCTGAGCAGATGGCAGTGGCATTTCCCATTGTCTCACAGGCATCCAAATGGCGCACCAGGTTATTGTCCTTCATCATTTTCTGTGAGGACATATGAGACAATAGCAGGTAAGATTGGGGTTTGTTGAGTCTTGTAGCGGGCTGTGAATATTAACACGAGCATCATATGAATATTATAAGTTGCATAAAATTTCTAATTTAGAAAAACAAGAAAAGAACCTATTTCTGCATATCTGAATTGCCTAATGCAAAGGGCAGACTCTGTAATAAGGCATATTCCGTTGTGACATGCAAACTTACACACAATGTGTTCTGGTTTACCTTACCTTCACTGAGTAAGCTAGAGAGATGGTAACAGCGAGGGGGAGACCCTCAGGCACAGCCACCACCAACACGGTAACTCCAATGATGAAGAACTTGACAAAGTACTGCACATAAATTGGTGTGCACTCGGCGAGCCACGTCCGCCCTTCTACCACGAATGTCTCAATCACGAAGTAGAGCACCAAAATAATCACTGTGATAGCTGACATTACCAGACCTGGAGGGAAAACAACAGGCTGTTTGCAGAACTGCATGAGTTACAAAAAAAACAAAGGCATAATGACCCACTGTCACTATGACTGACAGGCATGTAGAGATGACTCCTTGTGATGATTGGTTGGATGTTGGTGGTGCACATGATTTTTTTTCTCTCATTTTCAGAATCTGGGGTATCACAAAGATCAGAGATGTCAGAGCAGATATTTAATTTACACCTGCAAGGAGCTATTCATATAAGAGAGAACTTCATCAACTACTGCATAAAGTGTGGCCTCAAACTTACTGACCCAGCCTTTAAGCAGTAGCTTTTAGTAAATTAGAGGTGGAATCACCAAACAAGCTTAGCTAGTCCTTTATTCTCCGAGGAGTGACCACTCACCTGCTTTACCAATCTGCACAGCCAGTTTGGTAAGTTTGCCCTGTAGAACGGATTTCTCCTTCTTCGGCACGTTGGTTTTCTTCTTCTCCCTTTCCTCCACCTCTCCACCCTCCGCGCTCTTCAGCGGCTGCATTTCCATGGCGACCGCTCCATCCTGCTTCTTGGCTGATGGGTGGGACAGAATTTGAGTGCTATTACATACGGACAACAAATCTGTCCTGACACAGCTAGGAACTACCGCGAGCAATATGTACCACCAACATGAACCATTCAGATTACTATATACATAACAAAACACATCGCAGTGTGGACCTCTACTATGGGCTTGTACTACATATCGACATATGGCAAGAAAAAGCGAGATGAATGCAGACACAATCACTGATGGTACAGTAAAAACACAGAACATCTACACTTGCAGGACAAGTGGCACATTTTATCAGCAAAGATGGCATATTTTATCAGCAAAGTGTCTTCAGAATTTCCCTCCACACAGAATACAAGGTAACAATGCCTCAAAACACTGGTGAAGTCCCGACTGTCATGTATGCATCTCTGTTAATGCAATTACATAACTCATACATGACATTAACACATCTGAACAATAATGATTCCCATTACACAACACATTAGGTGACCTACTGGGTTAAAAACTTTCCACCGCAATAAAATAATTAACCCCTCAGTGCTTCTCATTTATCTACTCTACTGTCTCTCTGGTACCTTTATTTTGATTGGTCTCCACTGTGGCCTCTGGCTGCTTGCCTGTGAGAGAAAGAGAGAGAGAGGGAGAGAGAGAGAGAGAACAGTAGAAAAGAAGAAGGTTGGAGGGAGGTGGACAGAAGATAGAAGATAGAAAGAAAAAAGCAGCAAAAGAGGAAAAGAAAGAGTAGCGAGTAACAGGGAAATAAAAAGTGACAGACAGAGACAGAATGAGAGACAGAGCACACAATGTTCTTGAGTGGAAGAAAACAAGAGAGCACAGAACTATGGAAACAGATGAACAAGCGCACACATATACATGCACCACATGCATATACACGTACATAAACATTCAACCAAACTAAATTAGCACTAAAATTGTACATGGCTACCTCATTTGGTTTCACTGATTCAGTGTAACAATTTTTTCTGTATTTTGTGGAGTGGGCCAAGTTTCACTTATGTACATATGTACAGTTTAACCTGTACTGTACATGCACCTGATGCCGGTATATTGCTCAGAAATGTTCTGTCTTTAACAGTACATACCATTGGTGACGCTGCTCTGTTTGGCTTCAGTAGTAAGTGAGTAACTACTGTCTTCTGATTGGGGTGCGTGAGGGGGTAGGTGTTGGGTCATGTGGGTGTGGAGGAAGGATTGTGGAAGGTTTTGGGATTGGGTGGAGGTAAGAAACAAAAAAACATGTATTTATAATACTGTCAGACATGTGATGGTATGCCAGGGAGTGAGGAAATAAGTAGCCTTGGATGAGGCTGGATAACATTATTTTAGAGAGCATTTTCGAAGATGCAAATTGAGAACAAGTCAGCTGTCAGAATTTCTAGATACAATAGATGAAATCTCTTTGAGAGACAATCAATGGGATCGCAACTGAAGAGTCTTGCCTTCTCTCTTTCTCCTCCACAGACTTTTTTTTCTGTTACAGACTTTTCAAATATATAATCCAGCACATAGACTCCCTAACTCTCATGCAAACAACAATGTATTACCTCAAGAGAAAGTCACTGCTACCAGCTAGGGCTACACAGTTCTCAGATCTCAGAATTGAGATCAGAATTCATGATTCATTGACCAGTTTTCTAAGGAACATAAGGAAATACTTATATTTATTAAATTCTTACATTTTGTAGCAGAGCGTTGTAGCTAAATTTTCCTAGCAGTTGTGAATGACAGCTGTCCTGCAATAGCATAAATCCTGAGCAACCCCCCCCCCCCCCAAAGTTTTTTTAGTATAAACCTTTAATCATATTAGGGTGCCAAGAGTGCAGTGTCTTCTTAAAGATACAAGGAAACCGGAAATATTAACAGCTGGTTAAATAATAAGTCACTGCAGTGTTTATGTTTTGTTCTGAAGCTAATAAACCTGTGTTTCCGCTTACTTGCATGGCACACTGATAAAACATATCTATCCTGTAAGTCTTTTTCTTCCCAGTGACCACACTGCTCTTCCATTGATCTGAAGAGCGTTATTTCTCTTATATAAGACATTATCCATTCTCCACTCCTCCATGCCGCTGGAGGTCATATTTAAGTGTTTTCTTACTCCTTCACTTCAATTCAATCCCACCTCCTCTCTATTTCCTCTTTACATGTGTGAGAGTGTCAGGTAGAGCAAGACGTCCTAAATAGAACTTCCATACAGCCTCTTCATTTTATTTTTCCTTTGCATTCATTGTATGTGTGTGACTGTATGAGCATCTTTCACTTCACACCTACCTTTCTTCTCTTTCTTCTCCTCCTCTCCTTCTCCAGCCCCTAGCAGAGTGAAAATGATTCCAGACTGAGAGTTTACTCCAACCGCTGTCACCAGCATCCTCCCTGATCCCTCCATCACATGGGTGCCTGAGAGAAGAAAAGATGGAGTAATAAAGAAGAGATTTGCCTAGTTAAATAAAATCTGGTCTTGCATCAGTGTGCCCTACATGGCTAATGATTATCTAACCAGTGACTTCATACATCTTCTTTAGGGAAATATCATTATGCTATTATTGAATAATGTCCTCAGCATGTCAGGAAAGCCTAATAAAGTGAATGGAGTTAGCAGTGGCAGGCCCTAAGAATAGCAACAGGCAGGAGAGGGAGGCCACACACCAGAGATCACGGCAGGAACCAGAGACACACTGATTTGATTAAAAACATCTGGATTCCTCTGCTGCCTCTCAGTCACACTGACACATGTTGTCAACAAGGTAAACAAAAACAAATATACACACACACTAACCAGAGAGAAGCATAGGGTCCTTGTCCACTGACTTGCGTACATGATCTGACTCTCCAGTTAGGGAGCTCTCATCAATCTTCAGATCATTGCCCTGAATCAGAATGCCGTCAGTAGGCAGCAGATCACCTGAATGCACAAAATAGGATGAATATTATCACGTAATAACAGACACACACTATTCTCACAACTTCCTGGTGTATATTAGCTATATTGGTTCAGAAACCTATTAAGCTTACTCTTTCTATGAGTAGAGAGTCAACGGAGAGTAGGGACTGACCATATTTGACCTGGGCCATGTCGCCCACCACCATGTCAGCCACAGGGATCTGGATGACATTCCCGTTGCGCACCACAGCGAATCGCTGCTCCTGCTCAATGCGGCTCTGCAGCCCGCGGAACTGCTTCTCCTTGCTCCAGTCGTTGAAGGCCGTCACCAGCACCACGCAGATGACTGAGAGTAAGATGGCAGCACCCTCAATCCAGCCCGCCTCAGCTTCACCTTCATCCTCCGCGCCAACTGACACGTCCCCGCAGGCTTCATGACAAGAGGTTAAAAGTCAACTAGAAGAAGCACACTCAATTTTTTTTCTCCTTTTTTATTATTTCCATTATTATTGTAATGTACAGGTGCATCTCAATAAATTAGAATGTCGTGGAAAAGTTCATTTATTTCAGTAATTCAACTCAAATTGTGAAACTCGTGTATTGAATAAATTCATTGCACACAGACTGAAGTAGTTTAAGTCTTTGGTTCTTTTAATTGTGATGATTTTGGCTCACATTTAACAAAAACCCACCAATTCACTATCTCAACAAATTAGAATACTACATAAGACCAATAAAAAAAACATTTTTAGTGAATTGTTGGCCTTCTGGAAAGTATGTTCATTTACTGTACATGTACTCAATACTTGGTAGGGGCTCCTTTTGCTTTAATTACTGCCTCAATTCGGTGTGGCATGGAGGTGATCAGTTTGTGGCACTGCTGAGGTGGTATGGAAGCCCAGGTTTCTTTGACAGTGGCCTTCAGCTCATCTGCATTTTTTAGTCTCTTGTTTCTCATTTTCCTCTTGACAATAGCCCATAGATTCTCTATGGGGTTCAGGTGTGGTGAGTTTGCTGGCCAGTCAAGCACACCAACACCATGGTCATTTAACCAACTTTTGGTGCTTTTGGCAGTCTGGGCAGGTGCCAAATCCTGCTGGAAAATGAAATCAGCATCTTCAAAAAGCTGGTCAGCAGAAGGAAGCATGAAGTGCTCCAAAATTTCTTGGTAAACGGGTGCAGTGACTTTGGTTTTCAAAAAACACAATGGACCAACACCAGCAGATGACATTGCACCCCAAATCATCACAGACTGTGGAAACTTAACACTGAACTTCAAGCAACTTGGGCTATGAGCTTCTCCACCCTTCCTCCAGACTCTAGGACCTTGGTTTCTAAATGAAATACAAAACTTGCTCTCATCTGAAAAGAGGACTTTGGACCACTGGGCAACAGTTCAGTTCTTCTTCTCCTTAGCCCAGGTAAGACGCTTCTGACGTTGTCTGTGGTTCAGGAGTGGCTTAACAAGAGGAATACGACAACTGTAGCCAAATTCCTTGGCACGTCTGTGTGTGGTGGCTCTTGATGCCCTGACCCCAGCTTCAGTCCATTCCTTGTGAAGTTCACTCAACTTCTTGAATCAATTTTGCCTGACAATCCTCATAAGGCTGCGGTTCTCTCGGTTGGTTGTGCATCTTTTCTTCCACACTTTTTCCTTCCACTCAACTTTCTGTTAACATGCTTGGATACAGCACTCTGTGAACAGCCAGCTTCTTTGGCAATGAATGTTTGTGGCTTACCTAGTGAACCAAACTGAGAGATCATTTTGAAGGCTCAGGAAACCTGTGCAGGTGTTTTGAGTTGATTAGCTGATTGGCATGTCACCATATTCTAATTTGTTGAGATCGTGAATTGGTGGGTTTTTGTTAAATGTGAGCCAAAATCATCACAATTAAAAAAACCAAAGACTTAAACTACTTCAGTCTGTGTCATTGAATTTATTTAATACACGAGTTTCACAATTTGAATTGAATTACTGAAATAAATGAACTTTTCCACGACATTCTAATTTATTGAGATGCACCTGTATAATAATAATATATTATATTATTATGACCAATTTTAAGTTAAAGTCCATTAATTGAAATATAGTAAAACATGATTAGGATAACCTTATATAATCAGGTCATTACAACATATTCCAATATATGCAGACCATGCACTCTTGTTTCTCCCTCTCACCTTTTAACGAAAACCCTCCGTCACTCCCTCCATCCAGCCCTCAATTTGTTTTCTCCCACACTCAACTTTTCATCCATCACATTTTCTACCCCCTCCCCCATTTTTAAAAAAATTAACATCACCCCTCTTACTTAGTTCTCAGAGATCTGTTGAATTTTTCATTTCCCCCCTTTTTCTCTAGGCCCCTTTCTCACCCTCACTCTCCTCCCCCGGGGGCTGGTAGAAGGACAGGCCAAGAGAGATGATGGCTGCTATCTCCAAGATGATGAGGGTGACGTCCTGCAGTGCCTCCCACACCAGCTGCAAAAAGGTCTTGGGCTTCTTTGGGGGAATGAAGTTTTGTCCAAATGCCTGTGCTCTTTTCTCCAAGTCCACCGGGTTATCAGACAAACCTGATATGAGCAAAGCACACAGAGCACATCAGAGTCTGCATATAAAGAGTTAAAACAGTTTTCAAAAAAGATTTTACAAAATAAGGCACTCCCTGAAAAGGTTCAAGTCATCCGCTGACCTTCTAAATCAAGGCTTTCATGTCAAATCTTGAAAACCCATTGTATATCCCACACCTGTGCATTATGAATCTCTTGGGAAAGTATTTTTTAATTAAATTCACTCACTAGTGAGCAAGAAATGACTCAAAGCCCGAAATATAATGGCCAAATTCCCTGACATCTTTAGTGTTACCCTTTTGCGCTCTCATTTTCTTCTTCCACATCTTTAATGACTCTGATGTAATTGTTCTCCACTATCTGGACTGTCTCCATCAAAACAGCCATGCAGTGAAAAAGCAATAAAGAATAATGTAAACTATTACATATAATAGTATCTTCTAGATAGTGCTATATCTAGAGTTATCATATGTAATTGATTGTGAATATGAAAATGACTGACCAATTCAAGCAAATGTTCTGAGTTTTATGAGTGAATGATTATGAGTGAAAGATTATGAGTGAATGAAACCTTTTTGCTGTGGATTGTTCCACATTTGCAGTCATAAGAAGCCTTCACAGCATCTAATACATTTCAGATTTAAATTATGCATTGTTTATTTCCCACGCATTGGCAGTGGAAGATTAAAGACCATTAAGTCACTGAAATGAATGGAGGGACGAACTGAATACCTACCAACAGTGAATATTAAATTACACATAATCACTAAGCCTGCCTTTAATGTGCCCACTCTCGCTCTCTCAACTGAGTCTTTCAGTCTCCCTCTTTCTTTCTTTATTTTTTCCTTTCTTTCATTCTTTTTTCATGCATGTGTGCAGTTTCCAAGGCAATGAAGGCATCAGGCAAACCTCACACTTGCTCTTCAATTTCCTGTCTTTGGGCACCTTTTCGCCTGGCTACAGATGATGTCACTGCATCAGAGAGGCTTAAGAATAGATTTCTGATTGGTCTGCTCTGATGGCAGCTCCACTGCAGACTGTCTAGAACACACTGCACAGCTTCTGAGCTGCAATGGTTATCAGAGGCATGACCGAGCTCAAGAGCCAGTATTATCACTTTGTTCACTGGAGCATTACTGGCATCAATTTTTGTGTGTATATATGTGACATTTACATAATGACATATATGGAGAGGCCAAGCCAGCCAGAAAAGACATTAAGTGGTTAAGGAAGAAGTACGGCCTGTCAGCAAATGACTCAGTCCTTTGTGCTATGTCTGTGTGCTTTCACACACACAGGAGAACTGGTGTGTGGCTAGCTGATCTCACACATCATACCGACACTGCACGCTGAACCCTTTCACTCCCACTACAGCATGCATGATAATATCCTACACCCAGTATGCGTGTGTGTGTGTGTATGTGTGTGTGTGTGAATGAGTGAGAGCGGCAATTTAAGAGGGGATAAGATGAAGACAGGAGAGAAGGCTGTATTACCTGATAGAGGTGTTTAAAACTGCTGAGTTATCATGACTACACCCAATCCTTTTGATAAGCCTTTTCTATCTTTTCACACAGCTTTCTTTCTCTTACTCTCTTTATCAGTATCTCTCTCTCTCTCTCTCTCACTCTCTCTCTCTCTCTCTCTCTCTCTCTCTCTCTCTCTCATTTTCACTCTCCCTCACTCACCCCCTCCATCTCCCCTTGGTATGTCCTTGACAATGCGGCAAGCTGTACTAGCTTTCCTGCTCTCTCCTTCCCTCCCTCCTTCTCTTTCTCCCTTGCTCCAACCCAACCCAACCCAACCTGGCCAGCTGGGATAGGTTTCATCCAGTGCTGCTGTTAGGCTGGCAGTATTGGGTATAGTGTTACAGGAGCCGACAGAGGTGCACACTGTCTGGACTTTAGAAATGCAATGGCCTCATTCTGCAGTGCTAAAATGTGTTGCCCAGGAAGAGAGAGGCACTAATGTACCTCAACTTTCAGAGACTCATCATCACAATGACGGTGCTACTCACAATCACTTTTCCACCTCCCTCCTACTCTCCTTTTTTCATCTCTCATCCTGCCATATGCATGTACTGTACTGTACTGTGCTGCCTTTGGCACTAAATGAGACGTTTGCAGGCTGACAGGACCAGTGGAAATCACTGACATCCAATAAAACAAGGCTTCTCACTTCTGCAAGGTCTTGGGTCTTTACTGTTTTATTATATCAGAAAGTCAAAGGAAAACCTTACAGTCCATTTGACTTTTTTGAATCACCAGTGAATCTTTTTGAATCACCAGCATGCAAAATAAGTGTCTACGTGTCTCAGAGAAGATTCTAAAAAAGTAGGTTCCAGTTCCATGTGCAACATGGGTGATATGTAGCACAACTTGGATTCGCCACTCAGGAGAGATAACAGATTTCCTTTTGGGTTAGTACCTGTTTCATACATCAAGCCACTGCAGAACTCTAACCCAAACACATCTGCTACCTTATCCATTGTTTTCAACCAAAGCCTAGTTTATTTAGCCATGAAGAATGAGTTTGTACCCATGGGACACACATGAGAACAGTCCAAAAGTACCTATAGTATCATAAGCAGGTGTCTCTGAATCAATGGACGAAGTAAGAGATACTACACATGCTCATAAAGGGCACAGTACTAAGGGACCTACAAGCAGGAAACAAAAGATTTAAATTCTTAGCTATAGATACACATATCAACAGGTCTCTACACATACCCATGGACTTAAGTGGACCCCTTGACAAAATTACAGAGCCTCTAACTCTCACAGACTCAGGCCCTTCCAATCCATGAGTGAATGAGCAAGTCTCTTCAACACTGGCGAACTGTTTACCCAGTAACCTCCTCTCCCTACACCCACCTCGCCACCGACAGCGCCGTAGCCTAGCAACCTGACATAAACGCATGCACCCAGAGTGGGAAGCCGTCCGAGTGAAACAGTGAGAAATGGTGGATGAGTGGCAAGATGGGGATGAGGGGGGCAGTGAGGGGGAGGAGTGGGAGAGTGTGAGAGAGAGAGAGAGAGAGAGAGAGAGGGAGAGAGAGAGAGAGAGAGAGAGAGAGAGAGAAATGGCTGGATAGATGGATGGATGGGTAGACAGATGGATAGAGGATGGATGGATGGACAGATGACCAAAATGGAGTAAAATTACTAGATGGATTTGGCTTTCAGAGCATGTTCACACTGTCAAACACCTGTACTTCCCTGACTCAAAGCTAAATGAATTACACTAGTAGGGAACAATTTTTCCAGGTGCACTACATAATAGACGAGCACAACAGAAAGAATGACAGAGAAAAAGAGGTCAAGAAGTGACAGGAAGAACCTCAGTTTGTGTAACTGTGGGAGATGCAATCGTTTAGGACTGTGTTTTAGAAGACAGGAAAAATTTTAAAATAGACTATGAAAAGAAGTGAGAGAGAGTGTGAGGAAAAAGAACAAGAGAGGAAGAATATTGGTCCTACCATCTGTGGTGGAAGACTTGAGTCTGTGGCAGAGGCCCTCAGTGTCTCCGTAGGTTTCCTGAATCTTCTGCAGGGCTTCTGCTCCTCTCAGCTCCATCAGAGACCGTAGCTCCTCCAAGGTTACCCCGAAGTTGTCCGAGTGGTTGGCCTCCATTCCTCCACTCCGCTTTGGATAGAACTCCACCGCACTGTTCGCCATGTCGCCTACTGTAGCTGTTGTTGACATTGCCAACTCTTCAGCTTATGAAGCTACAAGTATCTCCCTGTCCAGATCTATAGATCTGACCTGAGACTCTGTCTCAGTAGCTTGGGATGGAGGGAGGTTAAATTGTGATGTTTTTGTTCTAAATGTGTTTTGTTTTTGGTGTGGCTCAATATTTTGGCCCCTCTCCTCTCCCTCCCAAAGTAGCACCTGGCTGCCTAACTCTCCATTGAAAGAGGAAACTGGGACAGTGAGGGGAAAAGGCTTTTTGAATGTAAGGAAAAACTAAAACCTTCCCGCTCCACTCTACCCCCTCGACTGGAGGGTCAACAGAACGAGGGATCACAGCACTCCCAATCCATTCGGGATGGAGACAACGAAGGAATAGGAGTAAGCGTTGAGAAGACACAGCCGTGGTGTGTTGAGGGGTCAGATTTCAGAAGATGCAGTGCGATGAAGTAGGGATGTTTCTCTAGGGAGAAAGAAAAAGAGAAGACAAAAGACATTAGAGTATTAGTATGAGAAACCTCCTCACAAGATTCATGACAACACTAGGATGACGACTGGCTAACTCTTGGTTAAGTGATTCAAAAGAGTTAAAGGTGGCTGTCACTCGGACCTCAGTACAGTCAAGGGTCTGGCTCATTTTAATTTAAGCAATATAATGATGTTACCTCATATAACTAGACAGTGAACATAATTATGTCAATTAAATGTCAGTTTCTTATTGTACTTGATCTATTCAGAGTTTTTCCCTATTTTTTCTTTCTTTGTCTATTCTCTTTTCTTATCTCTGGAAACCTGCTGTGAGTTCATCCACCGAGAAATGTGCTCCCCAGTAGGCGAGTTCAAAACAAGACAAAAATATTTGTATATATAGTCATGGACTATGTAAATGCACACAGTCTATGATGCAAATAATTCATACAGTCTATCTCAAGAGAGTGAGACAACTGCATTGTCCCACGGTTGCCGTGGAAACCTACAGATGCCTCTGATTCCTACAAAGAGCCTTCAGCCTCGATATACCTCGACGCGCACACACACACACACACACACACACACACACACACACACACAGTAATTTCCTTTCCTGCTCTCTCTCTCTCTTACAAACACAAACACTTGCATGTAAGCACATGCACATGTCATCACAGCATTTGCTCTCTCACTTGGTGCTGCTGATTTTCTATTGCCCACTCATATATGACATATCTCATCAGTCTCACTTCGTTCAAAGGAGTGTGAGCGCATGTGTGAGCTCTGTCCGTGTAGGCTGACAGAGCTGGGAGTGTGCAGGAGTGACAGAGTCATCGCTGCATCATGCTGACTCACTAACCCTGTCACCCTCATCAGCCAGAAACCCCTCTCATCTCCCCTCATCTCATCTCATCTCTCCTATCAGTCTTTTCTCCTGTCCTTATTCTCCTCTCCCCTCGCTTCTCCCTCACCTCCCCTCACTGCCTTTCATTCTCCTCTCCGCTCCTCTGCAGTGTCGCAGCCGTGGACAGCGGGAAGGTTAAGAGTGGTGCAGTGCTGACTGTAGATCATCAGGGGCTGTGGAAATCACATGAATATGAATGAGAAGTCACACCTCAAATCATGATATGTTTGTGTGTATGAGTATGTGTGTGTGTGCCTGTTTGAGGTAATAGTCAATTGGCGAAAGCCATTCTATCCAGAGTCTATGAGAGTGGCTTTATTTCCCATCAGTGGGCCACAGTTAAACAGTGCTGCAGCTGTGTTTTGTGTGCAGGAGGCAGATGGCTAAAGATTATGCTGAGTTTTCATATTGATCTGTTTTCCAAAACCTTTCCAGGAGTGTGCTAGAGTCCCATTAGGTGATATATTGTTGATAATGCGCTAATAGCGCTCTGCCCCAGGTCTATCCACATTAAACTATCCTGCTGATGCAAAACACAATATGCTGAAACTAAAAGGGAAAGAGAGAGAGAAAGAGAGAGATAGAAAATGATATGGGGGGGGGGGGGGGGGGAGTTACATAAATTTTCTAGCTCCATACATAAAGTAACTAGCAAGTAACAGTGACAAAAACAATGTAAAACAGACCAGAGCTATCTGACAGACAATTTAGCATATGAGGGAATATTCTGCATGTATATCAGGCAACAGGACAGTGATGATTTAGATGTAGCTTCTACCAGTCTATTTGGTTTCCATATCCATATTCCGACAGTGGAAGACTTCATCTGACACAAAAACTGCAGGAAGTGACACTGCTGACTGGTTCTCTGAGAGCCCAAATTCAATATCATAAGCAATGGTGTTAAAAAAAAAAAAAAAAAAAAAAAAAAAGGAAGAGAAGTGCTGGGGAATGAGTCAGTGTGCTGCTCACTTCATTCTAATTACAGAGCCTGAACATTCACAGAGCTCTAATGCACATACCAACCACTGAAGGAAACAATGTTTAGATGTAATAAAGCTTTCTGCATGACACTGTTGTTATTTTCTATTGGAATTCTACCGGTGAATCGTGTATCCTACTTGTCATTGCCAACTTACTGTCTAGTATAGAATACATAATAGAGCTGCAACAACTAATACACAAAAATTGCTAAAATCGATTAAAAAAACAGCTAGCAATGAATTTAATTAAAATTAGCTAGGATTAATTAGGGTTGTCTTATGAAACACGATGTGGCACTATGTCACTTCATTTAGACGAAAACACATTTCATGGAAATGGTGGAGCATAAAGAACACAGTAAGACTAAAGTTCTCTGAAGTATGGAAACATTTTACATTGCACCGTGATGTCTTGATGACATAACCTGTGTTTTCATGTGAGTGATATTTCTATTTGTAATCATTCATTTGTGGGACTGTGAGAAACATTGAAAGCGCAACATTCCTGGATGAACCGTGCTTATTAACCGCTGTGTATTCTTTTGAGTTGCCCTACCTTTTCTGGTTTTCTAGCTGTATACCATATTTATGGTCATATATCTTTATCTTTCTTGCCCTACCAGATAACAGTATCTTGGCTACTTTGGCCAAAAGGTCAGCACTTTGTATGACAACATGACATGGTCTCAAAGGAATGTTTAGTCTAGGAGCCTAATTGTTTTCTCATTTAAAAAGACAACTCATGTCAAATAAGCATGTGCATTATGCAGTCCTGGGCAATATCATAGCATAGCATTTCTTAGCATACACAATACATATTTTTAATAAATGTTGCATGTCAAATGAAGTTGTGATTCTGATTTCAGTTCAAATCAAAGTTGATCCCCAAAAACAGTCAATTCACTGATTCCAGACATTGAAAACTAAAAGTCTATATGATTTGCCTCATACACACACAGCAAGCAAAATTAATTTAGCATCTGAGTGAGTTAGCGAAGCAATCAGTGGATATTATTTTGCCTTTATTTTGAATTTCACTGGTTAGAATTGAACAAATCAGGGATTCAATTGCATGTAAGACATATGGTTCCATAAAACTGTGTGGAACCAGTAAAATAATGTATGTGTTTGGGTGTTTCATTTGGTCAGCATAAGTATTTGATAATATGCTCTGACCTGTTATTGAATTAAGCCTAATTAATAAGTCAGTAGTATTATTAAGGGCACTTAAATTTGATTGAATGGTGAAAAGAAATATTGTTAAATAAACATTTGTAGTATTTACTATGTTTTAAAAATAATCAAGTGATAGAATCAATTACCAAAATAATAATTAGTTGCAGTCCTATACTATATAATATACCACTCACATAATAGGCTTCATACACTACAAACCTACTACTACCTAATTTGTTCTTTTGTTAAGCAATATCATTCTTTTTAAGTGACCTTAACTTTTATTTAAATTAACCACAATCCTGCTCTGTTCTCAGAAGGAAGCACTTTTCCATAGAACAGCACAGCATGACTTGGCCACAACAACAAAACAACAACATTTAATAACATTTAATTAACATCTAATGACTACTACTACTACTACTACTACTAATAATAATAATAATGAAAAAGTTTAAGAAAAAGGGAGAATAAAAGATTAAAGCTTAAATAGAGAAAAAAAGTACAAGTTTACATAAATATTCACCCCAGTTGCTGTGAAACCCTATATTTTGTTGTAACTAGTTGCCATCAGAAGTAAATAAATAGTTGAATGGAGCCGACTAGTGTGCAAATAAAGTGTCATGTGATCTTAATATGCACCTGTTACTGGAGAACATTTAGGTAACATACAGCATCATGAAGGCCAAGAAGCTATCAAAACAAGTATCAGGGTTTGGTTATTTTAAAAAAAAAAATGACACCCATCTTTAAACATCCCATGGAGCACCATTAAATCTATTATTTAAAAATGGAAAGAATATGGCACAACTGCAACTCTGTCTAGAGGAGGCCATCCTCCCAACGTCAGTGACCAGGTAAGCAGTGCATTAGTTAGAGAAGCAACTAAGAGGCCAAGGGTAACTCTGAAAGAGCTAGCAAGATTCACATCTCAGATGGGAGAAGCTGTTCACAGGGCAGCCAGACACTTCACAAAGCTGGGCTTTATGGAAGAGTGTCAGGAAGAAAGACATTATTTACAAAAATTTATGAAAGACTCATTCATGTGTGCAAAGGTTATCTGGTCTTATGAATCTAAAATGTAATTTTCTGGCCCTGGTACAAAGTGCTATGTTTGGCATAAACCTTGCTCATCACAGTGGGAACACCATCCTCAAACTGAAGCATGGTGATGGTACCATCATTGTTGTAATGATGCTTTTCATTAGCAGGGGTTGGAAAAATGGGCAGGGTGAGGGCAAGAGGAATGAATCCAAATAGAGAGCAATCCTAGAAGAAAATCTGGGCTAGTATGCAAGAGACTGGAGACTGGGACAGAGGTCCACCTGTCGACAGGACAATGACACTAAGCATACTGCCAAAGCTACATGGAAGTAGTTCAAAACCAAGAATCTGAATATGCTAGAATGGCTTAGTCAAAGCCCAGACCTCAATCCAACTGAGAATCTGTGACAAGACATGAAAACAGTCAATGGTCTATCAATGGTCTCCATTCAATCTGACAGTGCTTCAGCATTTTTTGACAAGAAGAATGGGCAAAATTATCAGGATGCATTGTGTAAAGCTGACAAAGAGACATATAGCAGAAGACTTGTAGCTGTATTTGCAGCCAAATGTGGTTCTACCAAGTATTGACCCATTTTCGTTTAATTAAACTTTGGGTCATGACATTTGCACCTTCAACTTTTAGATATACATTGTAAATCAAATGTTTAAAATTAAGATATTTCAATTGCAGGTCATAACACTACAAAATGTGGAAAAGTTCAAGGCACTGTAGTAAATATGCACGGTACATTTTAGTGATGGCAGACTTGTAGCTCTGTGACTGCAGGTTAATGGTACAACCCAGTTGTTACAGTGCCAATATGAACCTGCTAGATTGCAGCAATTCCTAATTAAGGCTTTAATTACTGCCACAATCATAATGTGTAATCAAAATACACATGTCTAAACTAATTGTCTGTGTCAAGTCAAGGGACTAGCAAGACTAACTAAAAGCTTAAAATAGATCTGTGGACAAAACAAGATTTCAGGGGGCTTTTGTTCTCTTCCCACAAATGAAATCCAAGAAGACATTAGGGATCTTATGGAATTAGATTCATGACTATAACTCATTGTCAGTCTGCATTTCTTTACCATGAAAAATCCTCCTGCTCTGAAGCAGCTTCTTGATGTTCTGTTTCCAAAAATGGAACAAAGAGAAATGATTCAAAGAGGAATGAAAAAGCCCAGACCATTCTTTTGCAGCTTTGATGTGTGTGGTCAAACATCATTGAAGTTATTTCTGCAGAAGGGCAAATATAAGACAAGACACAAAAAAACAATACCAGATCCTTTGTCTAATTGTTTATAATATTTTCAATGCAAGTAATACAGTTGAGTTGAGAATGAGCTATTTGTTCATTTTGGTTTATGGGGACAAGTTCCAGCATGGAGGCCTGCTGATCTGCTGCTGAGAAGCATCTTAAGGAGGAGAGGAGTTTCTCGCAGGCAGTAATGAATGTGTTGTCATGCAGTGGGACACATAAAGGTGGTTCAGTGGATTTTACTGAGCAGGACACAACAGACACACTCGCACAGGAACTTGCAACAAGACGAGAGATGAGAGACAACAAGCTATGGGCAGCAAATAGCATCCAGTTGTAATCAGTCTCAGTGTCTGGGAATGTATTGTTATGATAATGCATTATATTTTGGGATTTATGTTGTTGTTGTTTTTTCTCCTCTTTTTCAAATGTGTATTTTAACCCCCTAATGAACTCTTGAATACTACTGAATATTTTCATTATTTAGTTGTATTTATATTATAGTCTTAATAAGGTGATTACATAGTCAATAGGGCTGAACAATTTCACTGTTCAAATACTATATATTCTCCATATTCAAATGTTTAAAATACCATGTTCCCCAAATGCTCCATTTCTTGCCTAAATGTTGTATGATGTAGGAAAAAGGCTCTGAATATATGCATGCTAGACCATGTTTAATTTTCTAGTCAATATAAAAATAAGTAAATATATGTCCTAACAGTAGTGTTAAATGTAAATAGTTAACAATTGCCAACTAGATAAATCTCAAATGCCATTTTATTGGGCATTAGGCATGTTCTATAACACTATTATAATACAGTGCCCTCCAATAATATTGAAACCCTTGGTAAATATGAGCAAAGAAGGCTGTGAAAATTGTCTTTATTTTTTAACCTTTTGATCTTTTGTTTTAAAAAGTCACAAAAATACTCTGCTCTCATGTATATCAAACAATTGCAAACAAAAAAAAAGGTTTATCCAAAAAATATATCTTTGTTAAATATAGGTGTGCAACAATTATTGGCACCCTTTTAGTCAATACTTTGTGCTACCTCCCTTTGCCAAGATAACAGCTCTGAGTCTTCTCCTATAATGCCTGATGAGGTTGGAGAATACATGGCAAGGGATCTGAGACCATTCCTCCATACAGAATCTCTCCAGATCCTTCAAATTTCGAGGTCCACACTGGTGGACTCTCCTCTTCAGTTCACCCCACAGGTTTTCTGGGTTTCAAGTCAGGGGGCTGGGATGGCCATGGCAGGACCTTGATTTTGTGGTCAGCAAACCATTTTTGTGTTGATTTTGATGTATAGTACTGTGCAAAAGTTTTAGGCACATGCAAAGAAATGCTGTAGAGAAAAGTTGCCTTTAAAATAATGAAATTAAATGTTTCTACATTTAAAAAAAAATAACACCATAAAGAGCAGTAAACAGTAGTAAATGAAACAAAGTTAATATTTGGTGTGACAAAATTTTTTTAAATAAAAATAGTAGTCTCCAGTACAATTTGTGCAGTTTTATAAGGAAATGAGCTGGTACGTTCTATTGAGCATCTTGCAGAACCAGCCACAGTTCTTCTGGAGACTTTATTTCCACACTTGCTTCTTATTTTTGCAGCAAAACCCAGCAGCCTTCATTGTGTTTTTTGTCTGAAAAGTGTCTCTTACGTAATATGCTGCTTTCTTTAATGACATACAAACATTGTTCTTCAACATTTAATTTTGTGCTAGAAAACTAATGTTTGGAAATCTAAAATATTTTTTGTACTGACTTGATAATGTAGAAGTCATAAAATTCTATAAAGAAAATTCTATAACAAAGTTATAATCTTGCACAGTACTGTATGTTTTGGATCATTGTCCTGCTGGAAGATCCAACCACGACCCATTTGAAGCATTCTTGCAGAGGCAGTCAGGTTTTCATTTAATATCTGTTGATATTTGATAGAGTCCATGTATCCTTACAAAATGTCCAGGTCCTCTGGCAGAAAAACAGCCCCAAAACATTAAAGAGTCACCACCATATTTAACCTTGGGCATGAGGTACTTTTCCATAAGGCTAACTCTGTGTGCACCAAAACCACCTCTGGTGTTTATTGCCAAAAAGCTCTGTTTTGGTTTCATCTGACCATAGAACTCGATACCATTTGAAGTCCCAGTAGTGTCTGACAAACTGAAGATGCTTGAGTTTGTTTTTGGATGACAGTAGAGGCTTTCTTCTTGAAACCCTTCCATACAACTTGTGGTGATGTAGGTGACTTCGGAATGTAGTTTTGGAGACTTTCTGACCCCAAGACTCAACTAACTTCTGCAATTCTCCAGCTGTGATCCTTGGAGTTTTTTGGCCCCTCGAACCATCTTCTTCACAGTGCGTTGAGACAATATAGACACACATCCAATTCCAGGTTGATTCATAACATTTCCAGTTGACTGGAACTTCTTAATTATTGACCTGATGGTGGAAATGGGCATTTTGCCACACATCACAGCTATATTCCTTGGTCTTACTCATTGTAATGAATAACTAAGGGAATTTGGCCTATGTGTTACCTCATATTAATACGCCTGTGAAACAGGAAGTCATGGTTGAACAATTTCCTTTTCCTAGTCACCCAGGTGCACTAAAAAAATTAAAATATCAGGGAATATACTTCAAATATATTTTTCTCATATGAATTCATAGGGGTGCCAATAATTGTTGCACACCTATATTTAACAAATATTTATTTTTTGATAAACCTGTGTTGTGTTTGCAATTGTTTGATATAAATGAGAGCATTTTTGTGAATTTTTTAAACAAAAAATAAAAAATAAAGACAATTTTTCACAGCCATCTTTGCTCATATTTACCAAGGGTGCCAATATTAGTGGAGGGCACTGTACATATATACACTATATAGCCAAATGTTTGTGGACAACTGACTATCACATCAATATGTGCTTTTTGAACATCCCATTCCAGATTTAGTCCCCCTTTACTGTTATAATAACCTCCACTCTTCTAGGAAGGCTTTCAACTAGATTTTGGAGCGTTGCTGTGGGGATTTGCCCATTCAGCCACAAGAGCATTAGTGAGGTCAGGCACTGGGTGAGGAGGCCTGGGGTGCAATCAGCATTCCAGTTCATCCCAAAGGTGTTCAGTGGGGTTGGTGTCAGGGCTCTGTGCAGGCCACTTGGAGTTCTTCCACTCCAACCTCGGCAAACCATGTCCATTCATGGAAATCGCTTTGTGCACAGGGGCATTGTCATGCTGGAACATGTTTAGGCCTCTTAGTTCCAGTGAAGGGAAATTGTAATGCTACATCACACAAAGACATCCTATATAATTGTATGCTTCCAACTTTGTGGCAAAAGTTTGTGGAAGGCCCACATATGGGTGTGATGGTCATGTGTCCAAAAACTTTTGGCCATGTATACAGTATATATACGTAAACAAAAAAACAACAAACAAACAAAGAACAAAAAACCCAACAAATTTACTCACAAACCTTAATATTGATTTCTTTGCTTAGGCTTTCAACATCATTTTCACTTTCTATGGTTTATGCAATAGTCTAGCAGTCTGTAGCATTCCGTCTAATATTAGTTCTGTCTGTGACAATATAATATTACAGGTGTAATAATATTCAATTTCATTAAAAAATGTAATCGTTTAAGTAATTTCAATTGGACCTTTAAAGGAATTTTATCAGCCTAATAGATAGAATAGTATATATAACAACAGACTATAATGCACAAAGATGCCCAAATTATCCCTTGTTTGTAGCCTACAGTGAAGCAATCATACAGTTATCTAATATGGGAAAGAGTATTTAAATTTTTTTTTTTTAAATACACCTAAATATTCCAGTGAATATCCCTTTCTTCCCTATCACTGTGCATTAATCAAAGTGCTGTCAAACAGACATTACCTTATTCTTACACCAAGCATGAGTGCACTCCAACTAGGCTCTCCTTCAATATCCCAATTTCTTCCATTGTCCACTGTATTAACCCATCTTGTCTCCTTATCCCTCTCTTTCTTTCTTCAATTATACTCTACTTATGTTCTACACTCCACTCTCCACGCTCTTCCTTCCAGCCACTCTCACTGCAGTGGTATTTATCCCTTTAAACAAGGCACTGCTGTTCAAGCAGTGAACCCGTGGACTGCATTGGCGTATGAGTCTACAGGGAGTAACATAAGCTCCTCATCTTATAAAAGTCAAAGGAAAAGCTTGGGCTAGGACCACACAACACCAAGGCATGTGGATTATGCCTAGGTACTTCTGTTCCATTGACTGTCAGGAGTAAGCCCGGAAATGGAACCTCCAAATTAAGTGCTATTTTGATCTGATTTAATGTAATTGATAGCAAGAGACACACCCAATGGTGCCGCAACACTCAGTTCAAGTGGCTCAATAAAAACATGATTTAAGAACAGTGTATCCGTTACTTAATGGTGTGAGGCTTTGGGTATTTTACAAGGGTTGGTAGACCATCATGCAGTTATATCCAAAAATATTACCCAAAGCTTTCACACATTACATGCACACATGTAAAACTTTATAATGAATTATTTGCTAAAACATTAAACCAGCAGTAATATTCCAGTAACATTATTACTATACAATTACTGCAAATATCACTATTCAAATCCAATGGGTATTTCAATGTTTGCACTATTGCACTGACCTCACTGACAATAAACTGCCACTAAAAATGATGAACCCTCTTTCAGCAACAATTTATGAATCATACATGATTTTGCACCAGTCATACCCATTCAGCATATGTATGATTCATTAGCGAGATTCTTAATTGGCAGGCCCTTGTCACAATAATGTAATGTAATATTTTGTAAATCAAGTTAATGACACCAAACTCAAACTATTATTCCTAAGCATACGAGTAGCTTTGGTGTGAACCTCTTGGTTTCTTTAATCAATCTCTGCATCAAAAGCACTCAAACTAGGGCAACCTAGACAGTGAACTGGGGCAGTCACACTTTTTATACAGTATATGGCAGAGACAAATATGGAGCTTAAATCCAAATAAGATCATGCCTTATGACTAATGAATAAAGGGAAGGTCTAAAATAAGCAACACAGACTTTAAAGGTTGCGATCTGGATGCAAATCTGCTCATGCATATGGTTTATTCATGTTCTCACAAATGCACAAAATAAGGTTCCTTATGGGTTCTTTGAAGGTTTAACAGTTCTAACTATCCAAAGGGGTTCTACCTTTTTGGAAGGGAAGCATTCTGGGTTTCACAGCTAAACTAAAGAACGCCATTTACCTTTAACACCTTTAGGGTGTTAGATGTTGGGTTTTTTTTCTGATGCATTAATTGAATGCATTGATGCCAACATAGTTGCATGAATTTACACACATGGGGCAAACCGGCTTACCTGAATAAGAGCTGCAGATGATTAATTTAACCAGATGGATTGTTGGATCTGAAATTCAGTCAAGCTATATGGATTCCTGTTTTTTTTTTTTTTTAAGTAATAATAATGATTGAAACCTCTGATACCCCATACCTAATCTAGGCTCCTAAATCCATCTAAAGCGATGCAAACCAATAGCAACAGGACTCACACCTGACGGTCATACATAAATGACCAATCAGAGCCAAGTAACGGACTCGTATGGACTCGTATGGACTCGATACGCAGTCGTCAAAACGGCTCACCCACCACCCCGCCCCTCCTGCCGCGCTTCGTCCCCACACCCAATACACACACTCGCACACATACGAACACGAGCGCACACACATCTTGCAGTGATGGAGAGGGAAGACAAAAGTCCTCGCGCTTTCCGGGAAATGAAAGCGCTGCGAAGCGCGCACTTTGGGACGCTGAAGTTAATGCGGCGGCCTGTCGTCACCGCACCGGCACGCGCCTGTTTTACCTCCTCAGTGCGTCGCAGTGCTTTTCGAAAATAAAATGACCTCTACTGGTCACCTTCAGAGGGCGAGCGCTTCATCGCTCTTTACATTAAAAGCGCCACGGCACAGATTAGACCACTGCTTCTCTTCTTCCGCGACAGGCAAGAAAAAGCTTGTAAACTGCATTAATCATGTTGGGCCGCATGATGTGAGAGAATGGCGCGACGGACCGGTGCGGTGTGTGTGTGTGTGTGTGTACATGTGTGCACGCGCGCCAATAGCGTCCGGGACAGGCGCAGTGCCCCCTCCGCAAGGTTACCGGTGTGTGAGTACCGGTTCCGCTCGCATCTACTCCCCCCTGCTCTGCCTCCATCTCATTCCCCTAATCCGCATAAAAGCCATACAAAAGCAAAGACGTGCACACGCAGGTGACAGGACATCTCTGTGCCTCGAGAGCCAGGCTATAAAGAAGCGCTACCTTGTAAACATGGCATTACACAACCATGCAGAGGAGAAATACAATTACAGTCCAGTAATAAGAATAATAACTGGTAATAGTCAGCCCAGTAAGAATATGATATCTGCTTAGAAGGACAGACGGCCACAGTTTGTCTTTGCCGAATAATAATCATTAATGATGCACCACATTTGACACAGAGCAGTATTTTTGCGCGCTGGGCTTCAATGCAGCAGTTTTACGAGCTTGGCAAGCTATGGCTGATTCCAAAGAAAGGTGACCATTTTTTTATGGACAGATCTGTAAAAGGAAAACGTTGAGGTAAAGACATACGAATACGATTTATAATCATAAAATAGTCAGGAATATACAGCGACCATTCGACACCTTCGTGTTTGGTGTAAATGCCAAACGCTCCGACTCACCAGGCCATGCTCCAAGGACATCGACGCGGTTTGGTGGGCAAAAGGAGATTCCCGAATTCTGCCCCAGAGAAATAAAGAAAATATACGAATCGTTGGCGATTGAAATCACCTACTGCTTGCTGCCGTGTGCTCCTTTAAGCCAAATGTTTTCTGTCGGGTATTTTACTGTTGATGGCAATTTGGATCCTAAAATAGTGCAGTCGTTGCCTGGTTAGGCTGAGGTTCCGCAGAGGAAAATACGAATGATGATGAAGACATCGCGTTAGGATGGTTGCGCCGAACACCATGTACCCAAAAGACAGAGATCGTTTGTTTACTGATGATAGAAACATACGCCGTTGTTCTTCTTGAAAGTGTAAATCAAAAGAGGCGATATTTGGGATTTAGATGCGATGGGATGAGAGCCCCCCCTCGCTGAGCTGCGCGCTGAGGAGCTCAGACGCAGCATCCACGCGGGTTGCTGCTGTGCGCGCGGATGGAGAGGGCGGGAAAAGAGAGGGGGGCGCTGTACTTCTCTTACTTTCTCTCTCGCCCTCTCCCTAGCCCCGCCCACGCACCATCCTTTAAACCCCGCCTCCGTGCCATCCTTCAAGCCACGCCCACTTCGTGCTCTGACCGTGAGATTGCGTCAGAGAGTAGATCACGCCTCTTCTCCCTCATTTCACAGACATGTGAATAGATGGGTTGCGCTATATTTATTATCAACATCAGGCGCAACGGAAGTGTATATCGTTGTGGTATGCAATTATTGTATTATTTCCAAAGGTTAGAAAAAGGCGGAAAAGCATTTAGAATTGGGTATGCTAATATTTTCAAAGCAGCATATGCATGATGTATACAGTTACGTCATACTAAATACTATGCCATTTGTCTATTAGTGAATAATTTGGATTTTTTTTTTTTATCAAGCAGAATGTGTGCTAGGAAATCACAATAGCTGAGATATAATCAGTCGCTCCAGGATTTTGCAATTTCGCAATCACAGAAATGAACGCAAAATCAAGCAAACTCCGCAATATTCAGAGGAGCCTGCAATTTTTCAAATTTACTGCAGATTTTCTGCAGATTTGGGCCAAGACACAGTGTGTGACATCATCACAATGCACATTCAGTCAAAGCCCTCTTCGATTCACATGCGTTGAACATGAGTACAGCTAAAAGGTCTCATTTACTAACAAACATCACTGCAAAAGGCCGTGCAAAACAATTTCTTGCAATTGCGATTTTGCCAATTCAAGGAGTTTTCTGCAAAAAAGCACAAAAAACTCTGCTGCATCGAATCACAGCAAAATCGAAAAAGCCACAGCAAAATCAGCAAAATCAAGTATTTCTGGCAGCAACAATCACAAATAAACTTAGCAAAATCCTGTACGGACTGCATAATAATGGGCATAATGTGAAGAGACACGACAATAGCTACAACTCAACACACCTAACTAATATAGCATCCACTCATACAGACAACACAAACTATGTTATAGCCTAATTTTAAAGAAAAAAGTGTACTAAGTAAACACCTAACATTTGTTAAATGTTTGTCCATTGTTAAAACGTCTATATAAATAAAATACAATTGTATAGCTCATATTTCTGTAGTTGCAGTTCTCATGGATTAGTCAAGTCAATTACTGCTGAATTACATATGTGAAGACACATATTTGTTATTATGGCTGCTGATTTGAAGCTCTCAAAAACAGTGCAGAAGCTCCACATTTGGTGTGAACTGCATCACTGGTGTGACTGCATCAGCCTGCAATGACCACTAATAATAATAATAAATAATAATAATAATAATAATAATAATAATAATAATGTTGTGGGGTTACAGTTGCACAGTATTGACAGCACCAGCAGCTACAGTTTCCATATCCTTGCACATACTTTCATCCATACAGCACCTCTGGTATGTAGGACATCACCCAAATTGTGATATTCCATTAAAGTCATGTAGCACTGTATGGTGCAGCATTTGCAATAAATACTGCTGTCATACAACAATAATTCTGTTTTTTCTACTTGCTGCATGCATGTACATAAACATGGTATGGAGCTAGCCACTTTGTCAGAGCTACCGGCATCCTATCCTCCACAGCTGTGTATAGCCCCCTCTTATTTCCAGTCTCTACTGCTCTTCTTTGCACTCACTGATATTTGTACTTTGGACATTCATTCCATGGAATTGAATGCTTTCTCCCTGGTCTCAGTGACCCCATCCCCACATTGACCATCTTAAAGGCACTGTGTCTGACTCAGACATCTCCTGCACTGACTGCACTATGATGCCAGTCTCGACACATGTTTGGCTGGATGATTTGAATCCTGGCACAGAGCTGAATGTAGCCTAGGCTCATCAGTCCAAGCAGCATGTTGTTTGTAAATGCCCAGGCCCAGAGACAAACAATAAGCCCTGCAAGAGGCCCAAAAAGCACTCTGAGTTGCTCTCTAGACGAATGAACAACTTGGCAGCAGTCATGTTTCAGCTGAAATCAATGATACAGGAGCTGAGATCTTGTAATGTGGAGGCTCGCATTCCTCAGCATTGCCCTCCTTATAGCTCATTGGCCACTCATCTTGATGATGACGTACAAGCTGAGTCACCACACTCAGTTTAAAACTACATAGGTTTTGGTGAGTCCCAGCTCACCCAGGCCCGGGCTCCTTGGCATATGTTCTGGCTGTTATGATGGATCATGAGCATGCTGACTATGTGCATACAGTATGCCTACTGTTTATGCTTGTGCTGCATTGCAGGTGGTTTCTCCAGATAAAACACCATGTCAGAAGTATGCTCCCTGTTGAAAACTTAAGACACTGGATTGCATGTACTAGTAACACTTTGGCTATTCTACTGCTAGGGATCTATAATTATTACTTAGCTCTACAACAAAGCTAGATAACAACTCACTTCTGGAGATGGGTCATCTGGACCACAATATGAGGTGACTTTTTGACAGTTTGTGCTTGACATCAGGTGTGGTTGGCACAATCCACCCTGCCGAAAGTGTGCTAATCAGCCCTGCGAAGCCATCCTCTTAAGGCCTGCTGCCAAAACAGCCATGGACAGGAGTGTGCTGGTTTTAAAATTACGAAGCCAGCATGGACAAACAGACCAGCCATGTGGTGCTTTTAGGACACTACAACCTTCGCCTGCCTTCCAACACTTACAGGGTGCCTGTTTGCCTCGTACTGGCCTTAGGGGAGCCACACCATCAGCCTTCTGGTAAGCATTTCAGTACCCCAAATCAAACTAGCAGGGAGGACCCTAGCCAGTAGCCATCTTGAGCATGTACATGAAGGGTAAGTGACATATCACCCATTGGACAGCAACTACATCAGATCAGTGGTCCTTTTGAAAATGTTGCAATGGTACAAACTATGGTCCCAACGATGGCACCCAGCCTTTTCAGGGTTCAACACCTTGCCGATTTTTGACCCCAACAAAGTTGATGCTCTGTCTCAAGATGTTTTTTCCCTCATGGACAAAGGTGCTATAAAAATTTTGACTGCACAGTTATTTTCTTGTTCAAAGGATTTTGATTTGACAGGGTTGAACTGGTTCCTAAAGAGCCTCCAAGATCATATGCTATGATTGGCAGATGTTGTTCAAACTGTGCAGCCAAATTGATTGCTCCCTAAGGTTTAACCAGGCCCCTGCCTGTGATGTCAGCATGTGTTGAGAATGCTTGGACTGATGATGGCAGCTGCTTCAGCAATTTCCCAATGCTTGCTAGAACTGTAGGGGGCTGTCTGGTGTCACGGGAGTACTGGAGGTGGGTGCTGTGGTTCATAGGTTATTACTGCCTTTATAAAGGGGATGAGACACATCCATCAACCACTGTCCACTAGGAGCCCCATGTGAGCACTTCCTCTTATGTTGGTGAAAGATCTTTATAGATCCTCCTTATCAGCCAATGCATGAATTTGACTTGAAGTGGATGTCTTTGAAAAGTGCATACCTGATAGCAATCACTTCAACCTGGAGAGTTGGAAAATTGCATGCTCTGGTGATATTATTAATGTTAAGCCATGGCTGGATTAGCTAGCTAACAGTCTGTTAACCTAGCTGGGGATGGAGTGTGTTCTTTTAGGTCCTTTACTGGTTACACCTTCCACAAATACGCTGGTAATAATTATTCATACAGTAGTACAAGTGGCTTACATGCTGCATATTAAATGGTATGAGAGTGAGCTATATATGTTATATATAAGGTATATGTTGTAGTGGATTTGTATCAACTGTGTTACATTTTCAGATATTGTAATATATTTCTTGCTGTTTGTGTAATTGGGGAGCATGGTGATGCAGTGGGTAGCATACAACTCCCTGGTTCCATCCTGAGATCAAGTGTGTGTGGAGCTTCTGTACATGTTCTGTGCGTGTTCTCCAATATGTCCACATGGGGTTTCCTCCGGGTTCTCAGGTTTCCTCCCAGTTCCTAAAAACATGCTGGTAAATACTCTATAGGTACGAATGACTGTACAGTTGAGGTCATGAGTTTACATATGCCTTGCAGAACATATATGAGGGATAATAAAAATTGCATTTTTAAAAAAAAATTTTTATGTAGTTTTATTTAGCCCTGAATAAACAATTTCACATAACAGATGTTTACATATTCTCCACAGGACACAATACTAACTGAATTTACATGTTCAAAAGTTTACATACGCTTCATTCTTAATACTGTGTGTTATTACCTGGATGATCAACGACTGTTTTTGTTTTGTGATAGTTGTTCATGAGTCCCTTGTTTGTCCTGAGCTGTTAAACTGCCCACTGTTCTTCAGAAAAAAATCCTCCAGGTCCTGCACATTATTTGCTTTTCCAGCATCTTCTGCATATTTGACCCCTTTCCAACAGTGGCTATACGATGTTGAGATCCATCTTTTCACACTAAGGACAACTGAAGGACTCATACACAACAAACGGTGCAAACATTCACTTATGCTCAAGAAGGCAACACGATACATTAAGAGCCATGGTGTAAATTGTTATTTTGTTTAAAGATCTCATTTTATTTATTTAGTGCTGCCTTTCAGAAGCTACATAAGATATATACATAAGACTGCTCAGGACAAACAAGGGACTCATGAACAGCTATCACAAAACATAAAAACAGTTGTTGAACATCAAGGTAGCAACACACAGTATTAAGAATAAAGCGCATGTAAACTGTTGAACTGGTTCATTTGTGTAAATTCAGTTAGTATTGTGTCTTGTGGACTATATGTAAACATCTGTTATGTGAAATAGCTTATTCAAGGCAGTACTAAATAAAAATCTAAATGTACTTTTTAGGATCCCTTTTTTAAAAATATATAAACAAAATTATTAATATTTTGCAGATTCTGCAAGGCTTATGTAAACTTATGACCTCAACTCTATATGTCCATAGATGTGAATGAGTGTGCTGCATATAAATGGTATCCTATTATACATTTAGGCATAAATGATATAATAGGATGATATTTCCTGATGTAACTCACTCACTGAAGCTGGAAACTTCCAACTGTTATATTGTGCTATAGCGCATTTTAGTCACATCACTGCTAT
Organism: Cranoglanis bouderius; assembly: GCA_023630585.1. NCBI lineage: Eukaryota > Metazoa > Chordata > Actinopteri > Siluriformes > Cranoglanididae > Cranoglanis > Cranoglanis bouderius. The sequence goes on from CM042559.1 coordinate 7,566,051, forward strand.
CTTCGGTGGTAGCTAACACTAGACATCTAGCTGACAAGCACAAGCTAAAATGAGAGGATTTCTAGGAGTATTTTAAGGATATAAATTTAACCTGACTACAGTAATAACAACAAATCAGTCATCAATTCAAAGATAATGTGAAGCTTTCAATCCAGCATACCTTTGCTAGCTACAGTGGATAGGAAAAGTCAGGAACACCCCTGTTAAAATGGCAGGCTTTTGTGATGTAAAATAAATGAAACCAAGGTAAATCATGTCAGAACTTTTTCCACCCGCAATGTGAAATTACAATGTATACAAATTATGTGAAAAACAATCAAACATTTTAGGGGAAAAAAACCTACAATAGCCTGCTTGCATAAGTGTGAACACCCTTTTATAATGTGTTCAGAATGAACCAGTCACATTCAATCTCATGTTGAAAAGTTTATCGTACAGCTATCATCAATTAAATTATTCTGAATAAACCCAAATAACAGTTAGCTGTTTCTGTAAGATTTTCTTCACATCTTCTTGGTTTCATCTGACTGCTGAAGCCATGGTTTGCAAAGAGCTTACAAAGCATGCATACTATCTCACTTGTTGAAAGGTATTGATCAGGAGTATAAAAGAATTTCCAAAACATTAGATGTACCATGGAACACTGTGAAGGCCATCAACAAATAGATAAAATGGAGCATCACAGTGACATCACCAAGCACAGAACATCCCACCAAATTTTATAAAAGGACAAGAAAAAATTACCAGGGAGGCTGCCACTAGACCAATGGCAACATTAAAGGAGCTGCAGGAATATCTGAGAAGTACTGATTATTCTCTGTATGTGACAACAATCTCTTGTATTCTTCACATGTCTGGGCTATGGGTTAGGGTGGCTAGACGGAAGCCCCAAACTCAACTAAATTACCCCAAACCATGTGACAAAATGTGTTATGGTCTGATAAGACCAGTTCCAAAAGGTACAATAATTCCATAATTCTAAAAGGTATGTTTGGTGCAAAAAAGCACATCACCAAAAGAACACCATACCCACGGTGAAGCATGGTGCATGGAGCATTTCTTCAGCCAGAACTGGGGCCTTTATAAATTTGGAGGGAATCATGAATAGTACAGTATCTCACAAAAGTGAGTACACCCCTCACATTTTTGTAAATATTTTATTATATCTTTTCATGGGACAACATTGACGAAATGACACTTTGCTACAATGTAAAGTAGTGAGTGTACAGCTCGTATAACAGTGTAAATTTGCTGTCCCCTCAAAATAACTCAACACACATCCATTAATGTCTAAACCGCTGGCAACAAAAGTGAGTACAACCCTAAGTGAAAATGTCCAAATTGGGCCCAAAGTGTCAATATTTTGTGTGGCCACCATTATTTTCCAGCACTGCCTTAACCCTGTTAGGCATGGAGTTCACCAGAGCTTCACAGGTTGCCACTGGAGTCCTCTTCCACTCCTCCATGACGGCATCACAGATCTGGTGGATGTTAGAGACCTTGCGCTCCTCCACCTTCCATTTGAGGTTGCCCCACAGATGCTCAATAGGGTTTAGGTCTGGAGACATGCTTGGCCAGTCCATCACCTTTACCCTCAACTTCTTTAGCAAGGCAGTGGTCGTCTTGGAGGTATGTTTGGGGTTGTTATCATGTTGGAATACTGCCCTGCCTTTCTGAAGGGAGGGGATCATGCTCTGCTTCAGTATGTCACAGTACATGTCACAGTACACTCCCCAGTGCTGGCAGCACTCATGCAGCCCCAGACCATGACACTCCCACCACCATGCTTGACTGTAGGCAAGACACACCTGTCCTTGTACTCCTCACCTGGTTGCCGCCACACACGCTTGACACCATCTGAACCAAATAAGTTTATCTTGGTCTCATCAGACCACAGGACATGGTTCCAGTAATCCATGTCCTTAGTCTGCTTGTCTTCAGCAAACTGTTTGCGGGCTTTCTTGTGCATCATCTTTAGAAGAGGCTTCCTTCTGGGACGACAGCCATGCAGACCAATTTGATGCAGTGTGCGGCGTATGGTCTGAGCACAGACAGGCTGACCCCCCCACCCCTTCAACCTCTGCAGCAATGCTGGCAGCACTCATACGTCTATTCTGCAAAGCCAACCTCTGGATATGATGCTGAGCACGTGCACTCAACTTCTTTGGTCAACCATGGCGAGGCCTGTTCTGAGTGGAACCTGTCCTGTTAAACCGCTGTCTTGGCCACCATGCGGCAGCTCAGTTTCAGGGTGTTGGCAATCTTCTTATAGCCTAGGCCATCTTTATGTAGAGCAACAATTCTTTTTTTCAGATCCTCAGAGAGTTCTTTGCCATGAGGTGCCATGTTGAACTTCCAGTGACCAGTATGAGAGAGTGTGAGAGCGATAACACCAAACTTAACACACCTGCTCCTCATTCACACCTGAGATCTTGTAACACTAACGAGTCACATGACACCGGGGAGGGAAAATGGCTAATTGTGCCCAATTTGGACATTTTCACTTAGGGGTGTACTCACTTTTGTTGCCAGCGGTTTAGACATTAATGGCTGTGTGTTGAGTTATTTTGAGGGGACAGCAAATTTACACTGTTATACAAGCTGTACACTCACTACTTTACATTGTAGCAAAGTGTCATTTCTTCAGTGTTGTCCCATGAAAAGATATAATAAAACATTTACAAAAATGTGAGGGGTGTACTCACTTTTGCGAGATACTGTACCAGCCGATTTTAGTGCAAAACCTTCAGGTGTCTGCCAGTAAGCTGAAGCTGAATAGGAATTTAACCTTTCAGCATGACAATGACCCAAAGCATACAATCACATCAACAAAGGAATGGCTTAACCAACAGAAGATCAATGTTTTGAATGGCCTAGCCAGAGCCCTGACCTGAATCCAGGTCTAATCATCTGTGGGGTGACCTGAAGCGGGCTGTGCACAGGAGATGCCCTCACAATTTGATGGATCTAGATTGTTTTTGCAAGAAAGAGTGGGAAAATATTGCCAAGTCAAGATGTGCCATGCTGATAGACTCTTGCCCAAAAAGATTGATTGGTGTTGTAAAATCAAAAGGTGCTTCAAGTAAATATTTATTCACGTGTGTGCACACTAATGCAATTAGGTTATTCCAAGTTTATAATTTTTGATCTTTTTTCTCTGAAATGTGTCTGAAATGTGTGGTTTTCAATGGCATTGTACAGGTTGTAATTTTTACATTAAAGGTAGAAATGTTTTGATTTATCTTTGTTTTCTTTTTCTTTGTCTTGTTTTATTTATTTATTTACATCACAAAACCTACTGTTTTAACAGGGGTGTGTAGATGTTTTATATCCACTGTAAATTTTGAGTAGTAGTTAGTTACTTAGCTAATGTAATTTGTCAACCTATAAAAAAGGTTTAGCAAACTAGTTAAAAACTCTCTAAAGGTCTCTTAGAATATAGCCAAAATTATTTTTCATCTAGACAGAAATAATTAACATTACAGTTCATAAATGGACAGAGAGGTAAAATATATTGAAATAACCACAAGTTATCCCAGTAAACATGGTTGCAAGTAATTTGAAATTTTGCCAATTAGAACAAGCTGTCCAGAAAAGGTTAATATAACAATAAGATATTGTTATTTGAAGTTAATTTTAAAATTATATAGGGAGTAAGAAGTGGGGGGGGGGGTGTATGGAGATATTTATTGGAGAACAAAAAACACAAAAGCTTGACAAAGACTTTATACTTGAGAAAAGTAAAAAAGTAGTTTATAAAACATACAAAAGTACAAAAACATCTATCTACAGGTTCTGGGCTTTGGTAATATAGATCTAACAACAGAAAAAGTAGTTTTTCTGTAGTATTTGAACTGGCTCACACCAGAACATGCATATCTGCCCTGTGGCTCAGGCTTTCTGCCATGAGAATAGCTGTCCCTAAACAATTAAAAAATACAGTGCCTGTAGAAAATCATCATACCCCTTTGAAATAGTCACTTTTTTGTCTGCAGCCTGAAATCAAAACCCATTAAAAATATATATATTTTTTTAAATCCCAGCTTTATTTACACATTCTGCCTTACAACATTCAAGTAACTTAAAAAGGCAATAGTTTGGAAACGTAACAAAAAAAGAAAACTAGAATAACAGAGTTGGAAAAGTGATCAGTCCCATGATTTAATACTTCGTAGAGCCACCTTTTTCTTTAATTACAGCCACCAGTCTGTTTGAATATGTCTCTATAAGCTTTGTGCACCTAGAGTGGGGAATATTTGCCCATTCTTCCTTGCAGAATTGTTCGAGTTCAGTCACATTTCGTGGTGAGCGGCGATTGACTGCTGTCTTCAAGTCCATCCACAGATTTTCAATTGGATTTAGGTCACGGCTCTGACTTGGCAACTCAAGGACATTCATCTTCCTATCCTTAAGCCACTGTTGTTGTTTTTTTGTGGTGTGTTTAGGGTCGATGCCATGCTGGAAGATGAACCACCTGCCCATTTTCAGCTGTCTAGCAGAGGGCCGCAAGTTTTCTTCAAGAATTTGGGTGTACTTGGCAGCATCCATTTTCCCTTCAATGCTGAACAATTGCCCAGTCCCCGCTAAAGAGAAACACCCCCACAATGTAATGTTGCCACCACCATGCTTCACAGTAGGTGTGTTTTGGGTGGTGTGCTGTTTGGTTTTCGCTAAACATAACGCTTGCAGTTCAATCCAGAAAGTTCAATCTTGGTCTCATCTGACCACAAAACCTTTTGCCACATGGCATTAGAATCTTCAAAGTGGTTTTTTGCAAAGCTTTTTCAGAAGAGGCTTCTTTCTTGCCACCCTGCCATACAGGCCAGCTTTGTGTAAAGCTTGTGAGATTGTTGTCACATGCATAGACTGATCAATCTCTGCCATAAGGTCTTGTAAGTCCTTCAAAGTTGCCATTGGCCTCTTGGTAGCTTCCCTGATCAATATTCTCCTGGCTTGGTCATCCAGTTTGGAGGGACGGCCCACTCTAGGCAAGGTGTTGCCATACACTTTCCATTTCTGAATAATGCTCTGAACGGTACTCAGAGGGATAGTTAAAGCCTTTGAAATCTTTTTGTATCCTTCTCCTAGCTTGTGCCTTTCCACAACTTTGTCCCAGAGCCCTTTTGAAAGCAGCTTTCCAACCATGGTGTATTCTTTGTGTTGCCATGCACTACTAGTAATGGAATCATCATGGAATAGCCGGTTTTCTTATGAAGTAATCAAAACCACTGCAATTGATGTCAGGTGTGGGGCAATTAGCATGGTGTGTGATCTGGGAAGTGACTGGTTTTACCTGAGCAAGTTTATAATGCTTACTCTTAAGGGGCTGCTCACTTATCCAAACCAGGTATTTCACTAATTAAATTTTAATAATTTTTCAGAATTAAATTTTTTTTTTATTTCCACTTAGATGTCGAGGCTTATAATGTATAAATACAGCTGGCAAAAGTTAGATTTAATTTATTTTAATTTCCAGGGTGTAATGTGACAAAAGGTAAGGATTTTGACAGGGTATGATGATTTTCTATAGGCACTGTATGTAACTTCATACTCACAGGGTTCAAATTTGATAGGTCTAATGCAGGAGGGCATTTGGGCCAAGAAGAAGCTTTTATCTGCTTAAGAGTGTCCTGAAGGAATTGTATACAAATGTGCAAACACAAAGACACACTTGTAAAGCAGTTGTGCAAATGTTATTAAATGTATCATAGCATAAACACAAACACACAAAAAGAGCAAGATCTGAGGTCATTCTGTTAGAGTAAATTTTTATCTTTTCTAAAATTTTGACTATTGCAACTGCCAGGCTAAGCACAGAGATAACTACAACTGCTATACTCATACAAACCACTGCATTTACCAGTGTGCCATCCAGCAGTGGAAGCCTACACCTCGGTCATATGAACCTCCCTGCTCTGCATACACATACACAGAGGCCATCTTCCACCACAACCCTGCCTCACACACATTTGTGAGGTGTGGCCTGTGTGGTGAAGCAAAGTTTCTGCTGAGTCGGATATTTATAATTCAGAGTTGAGGGTTTGGAAGGGAGATGCCACTTCCTCAGGGAGCAGCTGTGCATTAGCTCAGCAGGCAGTGCAGGCTTTAGAAGGCCTCCACTGAAGCCTGAGCAGACAATCTGTGCCTCACTGGCACTCATTACGTATCAATTCCCTGCTTCTTTTCATCGTGCATGATACACCTTTCATGGTGACAGACTGGCAATGTATTTGAAGAGTGAATGATCCATTGTTCCTGAAGAACAATGCTTTGACCTTACTGCTGTATGCACAATGCATCTCTTTTCTCAATTTAGCATACATTTTCCAGTAACCACGCTCTGGAAAAGTGGACACTTCTTATAGATCTAATAGAGGGTTGGGGATAGGCAAGTGTTTGTAATCCATTTAAATATGTTCAGAGTGAATTTATTTATAATTATTAGAGAGAGAGAGAGAGAGAGAGAGAGAGAGAGAGAGAGAGAGAGAGAGAGAGAGAGAGAGCAATAGAAGAGAGCTACACAGAGGTTAAATGGAATGCAATCGGAAAAAAAAAAAAAAAAAACCCTGAAAGCCAGGAAAAGTGGTTGAAGGATTTAGACTGTAAGACGAACTGAAAGGAGCAAGAGCGCCCACAGTAGGAAAAAAAAGAGTTCAAGAGAAAAAGACCCCAGGAGGCAAAAGGAAGCATGGACCAGATACAGTTACAAGGGGGGGAAATGGTTGCATTTGGCTGCATACAATATGGACAAAAATAGAGAATAATAATTATATGCCAGAAAATAGAGGAATAAAGGCAGGCATGCAGAAGAACAGGAACCGGCTAGGGATATAGTCTCAATCAATCCCATCCTTCCTATTTCAAGCACTATATGCCATAGCAAGAGCCATGCTGATGTTTTATTTATGGGAGAGATTCCGGCTGCACATGTACCCTCTTCATAATTCATAACGCCTAGCATTAGGGCCTGCCTGCAGAGAGATGGGGAATGTTTGTGTCTATGTACTACCAAAAGTGACTTAATAAAATAAAAGCCAGATTTGGGTTCATTTAAAAGGGTTATTTCAGACCAAATTAGCCACTTAAATGTAATCTGTTTGAGTAGTGCAAAAATTATTAAGAGAATAAGGCTTTAATTTCCTCCATTATGCTTCAATAGTTTTATGAATATATATATATATATATATATATATATATATATATATATATATATATATATATATATATATATATATATATATATATATAAATAAAATGCTGTAATAACCTGATAACACAGTAAAAGCTCTTGAGTGATATGGTCCATGTAACGCTAATAATATATGAGAGTCATGAAAAAAAGACTAAAGTAACTAAAAAAGTAATGGATTTTTCCACTTTTATAACATTTTGTTTTTAAAATACCTTAATAGTTGAGTGAACAAAACTCAAACTGTCTTACTCAATCACAATGTACAGTACTACATAATATACTGTAATGTAACTTCAGGGAACCATAGGGATAAGTTTTAATGGGAGAGAAAGTGTGTAATTAAATTATAGCATATCAAAGCAGTGCCCCAGATTTGGTTGCTTTACCTTCAGTAAAGACTAGCTCCCAGGATAGTTTGGCATGGTTAGATTTCTTCTTTAATTCTTTTTTTCCCCTCCACACTTCCCCCGTTTTCTCACACTCCCTCTTCCCTTCCCAGAGAAATTGGAACAAGGGAGGAAAAGAAAGTAGGGCATGAGCTTGGAAACTGATTGAAGTGCTGTGGCTAAAGCCTGTTTTTCTGACTGTCACCTGGTGACTCACACTCTCAGTCCTCATTACCCTACCTCACATTAGTGTGGGCATTGGCACTTTGACAACTTCCTTAGCTGTGGAAAAAAAATCCAGCTGTATAATTGCAGAACACAAAATAATCAAGGAAAAAACTATTTCTGGAATTCGGTCCATGATCCAGACTTTCTCTGGTCCCAGGGGATTAGGGGGTGGGGTGGGGTTCAGTTCTGGGGGGAAAAAAGGACTCTAGACTACGATGTAGTCTGCTTGACATGGCCTGTTTCACAATCTGTTCCCTCTCAGGTGCATTTGGCTTCCATGTCATAGAGCTGCAGCAGTTCAGTCGTTATGGCCTCAATCTGGGCTTTGGTAATGTCCTCACATAGAACCTGTGGAGACAATAAAAGTGTGATCACTTAGAAACATATACAATAGATATGTAAAAAAAAAATCTACACACCCCTGTTAAAACTGCATGTTTTTGTGATGTAAAAAATTCTTGAAAAAGAATCTTCAAAAGATCTGACAGGATTTATCACGGTTTCATTTTTTAGATCATAAAAGCCTGCAATTTTAACAGGGTGTGTAGACATTTTATATCCACTGTGTACAAGAATTCTAATCTCAGTCCAGAGTTCAACTATTCATAGGTAAATTACATTTATTTGCAAACTAATAATATGAAAATACACACACACACACACACACACACACACACACACACACACACACACACACACACACACACACACACACACACACAAACGCAGAGCCAGGTGACTTTGATCAGGGCATGGTTGTTGGTGCTGGTTTGAGTATTTGAGAAACTGCTGATCTTTTGGGATTTCAATGCACAACAGTTTCTAGAATTTACACAGAATGGTGCAAAAAAACAAAACACATCTGAAACTGGACAGGCTGAAGATGAGAACAAGAGCAGACAATGCTTTTTAAATCTGTAACTGCTAAGTTTTGGTGAGCCTGTGTCCAATGTAGTCTCAAATTTCTGTTCTTGATAGGAGTCGAACCCAATGTAGTCTTCTGCTTTTGTAGCCCATCTGCCTCAAGTTTCGATGTGTTGTGGATTCTAAGATGTGAATTGTTGTGGATTTTCTGCTCACCACAGTGAGTGGTTAGTTGAGTTACTTATAGCCTTCCTGTCAGCTACATCCAGTCTGGCCATTCTCCTCTGACCACTCTTCAGCGCCTGCAGAACTGGCGCTCACTGGATGTTTTTTTTTTGGCACCATTGTTGTGAACATTAACTGAAGCTCTTGACCTGTTTTTTATGCACTGCGCTGCTGCCGCATGAATGGCTAATTGGATAAGCGCATGATCATGCAGGTGTTCCAAATAAAGTGGACAGTGATTGTCTGTGTATAAAGTTACAGCTTTGCAGTTTACATGTTCCTAAAACAATGAACAACTCCATACTCACATTACTGGGTTTTATAAAGATACATTCACAAGATAGAAATGGTTATTAAATAGTTCCAGAGATGTACAGGAGTGTGCTGATGACATATGATCTTGTTTTGAAATGATCTATAAGTCGATGGAACACAGAGTTAGAGAAGAATGTATTAAATTCCTTTATTTGTTGCTGAACCTGCATTTATTACCTTTCTACCTATTGCTTTGTTCCCTAGATCCTTACCAATTTTATGCTATAGATAGCACAGACCATAACTTTCCCTTCTGGATCTTCCATTTAATAGGAGAGGGGTTATAAACCTTAGGCAATTCAAATATGCTTCTTTTTTTTTTTAAAGAGCCTTCCCTGTGGATAAAATTTGAATCTGACACAGTTAAAACTGTATATGTACACTCAGCTGAAAATATGCATTTCCATTTTTATACTGCTAAATCTGATAAATGCTCCGTGTCTTGTTTCTTGTGGTATCTGGGGCAGAACTGAGTTTGAACCAGGCAGACATGCAGGTTGTAGTTGTGTGAAAGAGATCACAAGGAAATAGAACTGCAATGCATTTGTTAATATACATGCTATACACCGTATGTAGTATACTTGCACTAACATTTCATAACTGCTTCACAAATCCAGTGACAAGTTTGGGGGCTGTGATGTGGCACGATGCGCGAGCGGAGCACTGCTACTCCCACAAAGAAGTGCATTATTTTCGTATAACAGCATGGTCTAGAGTGTGTTATTCCTCTGATACCACAGTGATTTGCCAGTGATTATAATGTTTAATTTATTAATGAATGACGTCGCACAATTTAACGGTTTATAGTTAGAATTAATGTGGTGGAATGTCCAAGAGACAATTTAGTTCCTCTTCTCACCTATGTTATAATGGCCAGTCTCTCTTTCTCTCTCACTCTCTCTCTGATCAAACGGAATAAACAGAAAGCAAAACGAAACTGAGAGTGCTTACAACTGAGATTCCTTCCATAAATGTTAAATAAAAACTTTACCACATCAACGACTATAATAAATACTTTAACACGTTTTCAAATCCCTTTATTATCATGTGGAGTATCCACAGTATAAGTCCCTGTGTATGAGCTGTTACTATAGAACAATAACATATTAGAATGAGTGCATTTCTATTAACCTATCATTCATGTTACAGCCAGAACTACCTGTGCGGTTATACAAAAATAATGCACACCTTCTGACCAATCAGATTTGAGCAGTTTCTACCCTGCTGTTGTATAAATGGTTATAAAACATTGCTATTCTAGAAGCTTGATTTCACTTGTATATGATGCTCCAGTTCTCAGGAGTTATCAGAATGTGCTGGGAAGTAGATATCTCATTAGAGACTGGAAATGCATGCACTGAGGCAGACATAGAAAAAGCACTTTTGAAATTACTGTAGTATAACTGGTAATTATGTACACACATTAGCCCAGTTGCATATTTCTAAGGACAAAAGATATGGCATATGTGCACCAGGTAATGAACACTCTTTGACTGTATATGGAAGTGTAAAGAAATTACAGTTTTCTGGAAATATGTGCATTATTATATTACAAATTGATATTTTGACATAATATCTATTGAACATGGAAAAATACCCATGGAACATTCATATACTAATAATCCCTCTATACAACAGTAAGCCTACAAATTTATAAATTTCTACTGCTAGCCCGACATTTAATTACCCTAAAAGTCTCATGCACTGGCAAAAATCCAGTACAGATACAGCCTCACTTCCTTTTTGGCGACTTCGCTGTCAGATTCGTTGGCCCATTACAGACAATGTAATGGGCCATTTGCAATATTCAAAATTATTTTGATAACTTTTGTGAGGAGTACTATGAAGATGATGTGTGCAAAATCTGGTGATTGGACAAGATTTATAGAAGGAGTAGCGAAAAAAACAGTTTTTAACAAAATCCAAGATGGTCGACAGGAAGTACACTTGAATTTCAGATGTTGGTGTGCGTTCAGTTCAGCATACTCCAGGAAATTATAGGAAAAATTAACTGTGAATTTAGCACAAATTCTTCAAATGATATCAGGGGAAAAATGAAAGTTGTTACAGTTCTTGACCACAAGGTGGCACGGTCATGAAACATATTGGGTACATTCAGTGCATGGTCCTGAAGATACTTATCAAGTTGCATGGTGATACATAGATGCATTCCTGAGATACACTCTCATATCCTGTTTTTTTGTATTTGTCAGTGTGTTACAGTAAATGGTTTGGAATATCAAAATTCCTTTGGTGTCTTTTGTTCAGACAGGTCTCAAGTGAGCCAAATGTGGTGAAGACTGGACAAAACTTGGAGGAGGAGTAGCAGTAATGGCAGTTAGACGTAAGCATTTTAGCATGTTATTGCAACTCTTGACCAGTAGTCAAACGAAATTTGTCATGAAATTTTTTGCATAGGCTCAGATCTTGGTCCTGAAGGTGCCTACCAACATTTGCGCCAGTGTGCAAGGTCATTGCTGAGATAAAGCCTCACTTCCTATTTGAAAGCTTCACCGTCAGATTTGTTGGCACATTATGGGCAAGCCATTTGGAATATCAACAATCTGATTGACAATTGATAACTTTCGTCCAGGTTGATGTGAATATGATGTATGCCAAATTTGGTGTTCATTGTACATAAATTGTAGGAAGAGTAGCAAAAAAACAGTTTTTGACAAAATCCAAGATGGTCAACAGGAAGTACACTTGAATTTCAGATCTTGGCATGTGTTCACTTCAGCATACCCCAGGAAATTATAGGAAAAAAGAACAAATTCTTCAAATGATATAAGGAACAAAAATGAAAGTTATTACAGTGCTTGAGCACAAGGTGACGCAATCATGAAACTTCTTGGGTACATTCAGGCCATGGTCCTGTATGGTGTCAGTTTGGTGATGATTGGACAAAATTTGTAGGAGCAGCGAAAAAACAGTTTTTGACAAAATCCAAGATGACGGAAAATCTAATTAGGCGACAACTGACATCATAGGGGGACTTGAACTCGTCTCAACCCAGGGAATCCAGAGATGGCTTTTAAATGTTGGACACACAGTTCAAAAGTTATAATCATACAGTAAATTAGGCCAACAATTTGGCCCGATGGTGGCACTAAAGTGTTGGCAGCACTTGGCCCAAATTTGGTCAGAATGTTCCTTAGACCATTCGCAATCAGTGTGCCAAATTTCACAACTTTTTACCAGACGGTTCTGTGGGCTGCCTTAGACACCCTAACCAGAAGAAGAAGAAGAAGAAGAGGTAGAATAACAATAGGGTGCCTACGCACCTTCAGTGCTTGGCCCCCTAATTTCTAATACTGTACTATGGTTTATTAACTGTGAGTTACTTTATTTTGGCATCTTTGTTTTATCCTAGTTTTTATCCTTGTTTAGCATTGTGTGTTGCAACCAAGCAGGTGGGGACATGAGAATTTTTTTTGCTGACATTTAATTATAACTGGCCAACACCAAAGTTCAATGCCCAAGAGAGCAGAATATTGACTTTGATCAAAGTGTTATAGCTTTTGCTGCCAATGGAGCTGACTTGCAACATTTTAACTTTGTTCTGAAAAAATGTAAATAGAAGTGAACTAATTTGGAAACCTGTGATGTAATGGCGTGTATTCCTACCCTATGCCCACAGATACTGAAATAGTATCCAAATTCATTGTGACCCTGACGAGGTTAAAGGGGTTAACAATGAACGAACGAACAAATGAATGATGCCAAGGTGGCACATGACTTGACAGTTGCCACTGAAAACAATCAACACACATTTGGGGGATGGTGTACATTAATTTTAGACCTTGCTAGTGAGTAAGTAATACAGCGTGTTGCTTTTACCTCACAATATTTGTAAATGATGAAAAAACTACAAACTACAGAGCAGTTGAATGTGGAGAGCATCTGCAACACAGCCTCATCACATCACAAACCAGTCCTGATCTTCTGCAGAACTGTTAATGCCCTCACCTGCCACCAATCCCTTTCTCCTGCAGGTACCTCGACTCCATAAGTGTGCAGAGCAAGGTAGAGTGCTGTAAGTGCGAGGTGCTGAGGCTGATGGCGCACACACACTGGTCCATGGTAACTGTCTTTAAGCAGGGCCCAGGCTGTTTCAGCAATAGGGGTCCGAGACCAAGCATGACGGTTCAGCAAACTCCGCACGGACAGTAGGTAGTGCAGAAGATACTGGAAACAGATTTGTACTTAAATAAGATAAAACAAGTATAAACAATCACCGTAAAATTGTTTGGAGAAATTCAGAAACCAAGTCATGATAGAAAAAATATGAAGTAACATTTTCAGTGATGTGCATTACCTTATGAGGATGCTCGAATGACACATGGAAGTTGAGTTGTCTGAGAATGAGGAGTTCACACTGGACTACACTATCTCGCAGCTCCCAGAACTTCTCATCCAGCTCCAGTGGATCACTTCCTGGGCGGAAATATCTGCAGAAGACATAAATTTATGTCAGATACCTGGAAATGTCTTGGCCACAAATTATTGCAGTGTTGTTGAGGCTACAAGTTATGGCCATGGGGGCTCAGCCAGAATTTACAGAGCCAGAAAACGCCTAGTGACTGTCAAAACACCAGTGACTTCAGTATGTTCTTACATGGCATTTCAAGCTTGAAATAAAATGTTATATCAGCCATTTCAAAGTTTAAATTCCTGTGGCCAAGGGTGAAGGTCCAAATGAATTACTTGTTCAAATAAAATGTTATTCCCTCAAAGGGCAAATGCACATTTTTTTCATTTGGTGTATGTTTTTATCTAAAGTAACTTACAATTGAGGTAGAATTTCGTTCGAGGCATGCATAGCTAAACGGGGTAAACATGCATTGACACTGCACCAAACCAAAAATATTTTTCCTGAACTCATAACCTTCCTGTCACTAGAATGCACTTGATGCATGATGCTCTTGACCAGAACTTGCATGTACCTGTGACAGACGTTGATAATGTCTCTTGTTCTGAGATGCTGTTCTTCAACTTTGCCCGCAAGGTAGATGCAGGACATGGCTACTAAGTATGGCTCGTAGACCTGTAAACTGGCAGTTTGGAAGAACTTGTGGTAGAGTGAACATGCAGTGGCTACAGGAACAGACCGCATACCCAACTTCACTCCTGCAACCAACAACACTAGTTTATATATAAGGCTTACAATGTAATGTTATTATTATATATTCCCCAGCTCTGCTGAATTCTCCAATCTGATTTTTTTTTCATAACATTGGCTCTGACAGTAGTTCTCTATAATTCAGATATAAGGTTACATTAGTATGCTTATTCTAATACGTTATCATTTCTGTTGTAACTACAGTACTTACACAAGTACTTCTATAATGACACTTCTATAATGACACTCCAAATAATCGAATACTGATACTAAAAGTGTTAAGATCTTTCAGTAATCTTTCTGTAAGACAGCTTTAATTGAACATTTATAGAAGGAGTCTGGGTGTCAGCACTTTGTAAAGGTCAGTAAGTTTTCCGCCATAGGAAAGTCCTCAGACTGAGGACTTTGTGGTTTCTCAGCAATATGACAGTCTGCTTTTGTTGTTGCTGTTTTATTGACTACAAGAGAGAGAGAGGAAGAGTCTGCTGGTGTAGGAGCGAGGGATAACACTAACCAACTTGTCTCGCGGACGTTCCACAACATTAAATATAACTATAAACGGTTAAAAAGCACGAATTGTCGTTCGTGAATAAACTAAACATTCAATCGTTGGAAAATCGCTGTGGTATAAGTGAAATAAAACGCATCGAGTTGAATCCCTTGGCACAACGGCAGATCTGTAAACGTAATAACTACTGAATGAATTTCGAAAAGGTGGAATCAGATACCCGTCTCGATGATGAAGCGACAGACTCGGAAATGTGTTTTGGTTTCATTACTGGAGTCTCCTGCAGCTGTAACGTTACTCTCCATGCCCGTGGCCACGTGTGCAGAACGCGACGCTTGCATGTTTAGCTGGATATGGACACAGAACCTGGATCTATACAGGAAAAAGGACTACGTTTAATTCACTAACTACATTGTTCGTCTGGATAGAAGTCTGAGGGAAGCTGATGTAGCTTGCTAACTTGAGCAGTAGTTAAGTCAGAAGTCCTGAGCTCTTAGCATGAGGAGTAAGATACGATATCCGATTAGCTTTAACTTAAAAAAAAAATGCAGTAGCTACTCTACCAAAATACAGTTGTTTTTATTCTGATTTTACTGACAGTATAAAGTTAGAAACCCCTTCCCTACGTATGAGAAAATGTCTGAGTTGCCAGGTCTGCGTGAGTTAAGAAGTTCACTGGCTAATCTAACCAGCCGGAAAAACATCAGCATCACCAAACCTCAAAAAGTCTCTACACACAAAATTCACCCGCCCCCTCCCGGTTCTGCCCTAAAATCGTAATATATTATTATATACAGTATAATTTTAGAATAATTATGAAAATAAGTAAACCAGTTAATAGACAAAGATAATAAACATTCATACAATAAATTATTTCGAATTCTATTACTTCAATTTCCTCACATAATATTTTCGTCGTATTTTAATCAGAACCACGCCACATACATGCGTAGCCTGTGCATTTACTATACTGTTATTACATGACTAATGCGATTTTAAAATGACCAATCTAACGTACGCCTCAAACTTCAATAGCATGCCAACTGTGCGGTAAAAACTGCGGTTCTGGCAACACGGGCCATAAAACGAACCCGAAGAGAGTGACGTCACCAGCGTTTCTTACTCGGCTGAAATGAACAATTGCACGTGCGAGTGGGTTAGACCGAGCCATTTACTATAGCGCCGCCTACCGTAAAGAGTGTAGACTTAATTTTGTATTTATTTCGTAAATTAAGAGTGACATATATTAGTTTTTAAGACAACAAATACAATAATACTGTTTTTCAATAACAATTTATTGTTATTTACTTTCTATTGATCCGTTAGTTGAATATTCAAACACCCCATTACCGAATGATTTCATTGGTTGATGTGTGTTGGTCTGGTTGCTAAGAGACGGCTGTCGATAGGCGCAACTAAAGATGTCGTCGAGTTTCTCCGCAAACCAGGTAGTTAAAATATTAATAATTATAATCAGTATCCATATGGTATTTTTGTGAACGATAGTATTTCTCTCTCTCTCTCTCTCTCTCTCTCTATATATATATATATATATATATATATATATATATACACTGAACAAAATTATAAATGCAACACTTTTGTTTTTGCCCCAATTTTTCATGAGCTGAACTCAAAGATCTAAGACTTTTTCTATGTACACAAAAGGCCTATTTCTCTCAAATATTGTTCACAAATGCTGATTAGACAACATGATTATTGCACAGGTGTGCCTTAGGCTGGCCACAATAAAAGGCCACTCTAAAATGAATCCGAAAACCAGTCAGTATCTGGTGTGACCACCATTTGCCTCACGCAGTGCAACACATCTCCTTCACATAGAGTTGATCAGGTTGTTGATTGTGGCCTGTGGAATGTTGGTCCACTCCTCTTCAATGGCTGTGCGAAGTTGCTGGATATTGGCAGGAACTGGAACACGCTGTCGTATGAGCCGATCCAGAGCATCCCAAACATGCTCAATGGGTGACATGTCCGGTGAGTATGTTGGCCATGCAAGAACTGGGATGTTTTCAGCTTCCAGGAATTGATCCTTGCAACATGGGGCCGTGCATTATCATGCTGCAACATGAGGTGATGGTCATGGATGAATGGCACAACAATGGGCCTCAGGATCTCGTCACGGTATCTCTGTGCATTCAAAATGCCATCAATAAAATGCACCTGTGTTCATTGTCCATAACATACGCTTACCCATACCATAACCCCACCGCCACCATGGGCCACTCGATCCACAACGTTGACATCAGCAAACCGCTCACCCACACAACACCATACACACTGTCTGCCCTGTACAGTGAAAACCGGGATTCATCCGTGAAGACAACACCTCTCCAAAGTGCCAGACACCATCGAATGTGAGCATTTGCCCACTCAAGTCGGTTACGACGATGAACTGCAGTCAGGTTGAGACCCCGATGAGGACGACGAGCATGCAGGTGAGTTTCCCTGAGACGGTTTCTGACAGTTTGTGCAGAAATTCTTTGGTTATGCAAACCGATTGCTGTCTGGGTGGCTGGTCTCAGACGATCTTGAAGGTGAAGATGCTGGATGTGGAGGTCCTGGGCTGGTGTGGCTACAATTATTGCCTGTGCAATAATCATGCTGTCTAATCAGCATCTTGATATGCCACACCTGTGAGGTGGATGGATTATCTCGGCAAAGGAGAAGTGCTCACTAACACAGATTTAGACAGATTTGTGAACAATATTTGAGAGAAATAGGCCTTTTGTGTACATAGAAAAAGTCTTAGATCTTTGAGTTCAGCTCATGAAAAAGGGGGCAAAAACAAAAGTGTTGCGTTTATAATTTTGTTCAGTATATATATATATATATATATATATATATATATATATATATATATATATATATATATATATATATATATATATATATATATATAAAGTAACGCCCACCGTTATTTACAGTATGACAACGCATTCAAGTCGGCTAAACTCCAGAACTGGACTGTACCAAAACAATACAAAGAGGTAAGTTCACTTAGCCGGTTAAGTTACATAACTACAACAAGTAAAAATGTAAATACTTGTTTTATATTTGACGATATCTCAATATATTATTTCCTTGTGTCCTCTTGTATAATAAATATGTTCTGGTTGTATTTCAGAAACCGTCGCCAGCAGAGGGCCACACTCTATTTATAGCCACAGACAGAGGACACCTCCTTCCTGGTGTGAAGGTTTGAAATAAAACTGAATGCAAAATACACACTTTAAATCAGCTAAACACACTGCATAGACCAGGGGAAATCACTTCCAGTCCCGGAAGACAATTTTGTGATCAGCTTAAATACACCTGATTTAACTCACTGGTTAATTACCAGGAAATCATCAAACTGTGCTGAAATCTGGCCCTCCAGGACTAGAACTGATAATGCCTGAGCTACACAAACCTACACAATATTCTGTACAACAGTATTACACACTGGCAGCTTGGTGGCACAGTAGATAGTGAATGAGAGTGCGGATATGTGTGTGCATCATTCAGCGAGATGGATTAGCATCCCATCCAGGGTGTATTTCCTTCTCATGTCAAGTATTCCTGGGGTAGGCTCTGGATCTCCTATGACCCTGACCAGGATAAAGCAGTTACTGAAGATGAATGAATATTATCACATTTTACGTATTTGTTGTTACTGCAAAGCCTTTGGTTAATACTTTAAGCTTTAATACAGTCTCCTTTCTATTAAACATATTTTTGTCAGCGTGGATATCCCTGGACCTCATTCCAGGGGACCTGGGACTTACCAAGACATATCCCTCCAGTTCACATTAACCCTACAGCACGCTCACAGGAGGGTCAGCAGCGCCTCAGGGCATGGAGGCAGGTGCAGCACCTGGTTCCATCAGCCTCTGGCAAACTAAATGAAACCAATGAAAACAGCAGGACACCACAGTGTGAGGTAAATATTTGTCAGTGTCCATGTATACTCCTGTTGCCAGTGTAAATTCAAACATTAATTTGAATAATTAGTCTATTGTTTCAGGCCACTAGTGGCGATGGTCAGCACGAGGGATTTTCTGTGAACCCTCCTGCTCCAGATGGACCCGAACTGGAAAGGACCGTATCACGGGCCAGTCAAGCTCAGTCTAGACCAGCAACTCAGCAAAGCCAAGCTGAGTCTCAACCAGCCTCCACACAAAGCCAGGCTAAGTCCAGACCACTGACACAGGCCAGCCAAGCTTAGTCCAGACCAACAATCAAGATTTGTAGAGCAGCCAATGTATAAAACAAATAGCTACAAAGCATTGTAATGGTGGTATGATGACTTAGAAGAAAATTCAGATCTCCACTTGAAAGAACAAGAATACATATTGGGTCTGTGTTAGAGGTTGTCTTTTGATTTATCACTAAGGTTAAAAAATGTTGAAGTTATTGGTACAAATCTGATTTTGTATATTGACAGTCACAATCTGCATACAGTTAGAAACATACTCTGTTCTTTAATATAAGCTTACTGATGGTCTCATGCAGTTGATTGACAATGTTTACATACTGCTTGTTCTCTGGGTGGAAAAAAGTGAGCAGTTGAGTTAGGAGTTAATAGGATCAGATAAACAATGACAAGACCTACAACAAAATGGTGTGATATCAAAATGTTTAGGAATAGTTACCATAAATCATAAATGGAAGAAACAAAAAAAAAGACACTAAAGTGGAAAGGAATGAAAATAATTTCCTGAGACACATAAATAACCAAAATAAATGAGATGTTCAAGGTGCACATATGCAAACCTTCGTAGTCACCTGTATAAATTCCAAATGTGTAATACATAAAGACTAGTTCAGAATAATTCAACATTGTCATAAAAATAGCCAGAGTCTGTCACTTCAACATAATTTATTTATCTATATAATTTATATGCTGAATGGAAATGTATTACATAAAGCATTAGCACACCTGTAGTCCCTCAGGAACAGAGCATCAACTAATTTCACTAGTCATCGGTAAATCACTTTAATGCCCAGAAGCAAATGATGTAATGTTACCAGCAGCTATAATAACCCATGGGAACATGGAAATGTGCTGAGAGTTCTTGTAAGTCACCAGTAGCAGTACTCAAGGATCCATGTCAAAGCTTCAATCCAGTGGTCTACTGATTAGAGTATAATCAAGCTGTTACTTTACACTATTACAATGTGCTCTGTAGTGTAATAAAGTAAATGGTAAATGATGCATGATAAGTAGTATTCTACCCTAGAGCAGCAGTGAGTTTGAGATCAAAGCTTTAGGAGCTGTGACAAGTGAAATGCTTCTGGACATTTGATACTCTATTATTAAGGTTCCTTTTTTGAAGTTGCCTATAGTTTATAACAGACTGCTCCAGATGATATGGACTCATACAGATATGTGATTTAATTTAAAAAAAACAAAAAAAACAAACAAACAAAAAAAAACTCTTTAAATTACAAAGATCATTACTATAATTTTAACTGGGAAATTAGTTGTCTGGCTATGATACTCTGAGATATTCCAGTATATTATAACTATTACTAAACATCTCATACAAAACTACTGTATTAAATAAATATATTAGTGACTTGCACATGTGGTATAAAGAAATAGGTTTTTGGGACACATGCTAATAAGCCAAGATGTGTGTACCTATTTATATACACAGACAAAGATAATATAGGTAATTCTGTTTAAACTCTATTTAATAAATTGTGGTGATGAAAAAATAAATATTAGGTTTATCACAGGTATATCTAATTACCTATACTATAAAGTTAAAGTACCTAATTACCTGTATTCTATAAAAAAAAAAACATTAAAAAAAAACAGGTTTATTAACTCATAGTTTAAGGTCTGTATGCAGGATTTTGTTACATTACTTTATATTTAAGTCCTGCCAAACAAAAAAACAACTGGCAGCGTCAAATAGGAGAGAGAGAGAGAGAGAGAGAGAGAGAGAGAGAGAGAGAGAGAGAGAGAGAGAGAGATTAGAAGTACATTCAGTTGATCACTTTCTGATATTGCCGGATACAAAAAAAAATAGGGGGAAAAATGCTGTATACCCTCTGTTCGGAGATTACACATTTAAAACACCAACCATTTTACAGCAGTGTTAAGGTTCAGAAATAGATTAGCTAGACTAATATTTGAAAGTCTGCCCTCATCAGTGTGTATAGATACTCGGTTGATTTTTGATTTTTTAAATTAGAAATACGTCTTATTTTTGCATATGGCAAATGTCTGCTGGGGCATTTTTATAGAATAAATATAGCTTATGTACAAAGATTATAGTGATAATTATATCAATTATATGCAGCAACACTTTCCATGAGACCTGCAATAAAATAATTCACCAAACTGTGATGCTTTAACAAATCTACTATAAAATATCTTGAATAAATCCAACTCACTATTATATGTTATAATGATAAAAAAAATGACATTTTAAAGACAGAAATTTGTTAACTGATTGATTTGTCAGCTATTTAGTTTATCCTTATGATTGTCTAACCAAAAGAGCCACCTGGAAATAATGGATATTCCCTATTATACTTTTTAAGAAAAGTACTTTTAGACTAGACATTTCTAAAATAAAAACACAGGCCTGTGCGAACATGATGAGCTGCACAATTCCATAGCAAGACCAAAAATAGTACACAGTGATAACATTCTGCTCAAGCACAAGATCACAAAGCTGCATGGTGATGAGAAATAAGAGCAGCAGCAATTCAGAGCATTTAGTAGCCTATTACTCCGATACACAAGTGTGCACTAATATGCTTGGCTTTGAGATTAAGAACATATGTAATAAGATGCTGACAGAAACTAGTTCTAGCGCGAGAAAAGGCACAAAGAGACAGAACCCACACGTTGTTGTGAAGATTAGCAGTTAACCGCAGGCTGGCTGAATAAGCACACAGGACTAGCACTGGTGCAAGTGTCTCTACAGCACAATTACACATGAGCACATAATTTTCATTGATGCTTAGCTCAGTTCACGCTCAGATGAGTTCCGTGGCAAGGAGATCGTCAGGAAATGGTACAGCAGAGGTCTGTGCAAATGGCACCATGCCACTGTAGACATTCAGTGCAATAATTCAACTTACCCACAAGCTCACCTCAGTGCAAAACTCAATGATATTAAAGAGGAAACTAAGCAAACTGACACAGTACAAATCCACTTGTAGTGCCAATGCTTTATGGACTACGTCTATGTCATCAAACAATTTCCTGTTTCACGGCATCTTTCTGACCAACGTCTGAACTCCTATTGGTTACTTTTAAGTGACCCTCGTCTAATTTGGTAGTTTGAGTGGACTGCCATCCTAGTGTTCCTTTGTCTTTTTCTCTGTCTTTGGGTCTTGCTACAGGATAAGAAGCATTTTTAGGGAGTGCAGACTTTTTGGGAGGAGGGTGAGGGTCTTCCCCAATGTTGACACTCAGGTTGGTGTACAGCGGCTCTAACTCTTTGGAAAGGAGCTCATAAGTGAGCGAGTTGAGTCCATCTGATCTCCAATTTAACCTGGTGTGCTTCAACAAGTCAAACCTGTGAGTAAATCAGAGAAGAGGGATGAGCACATGACGGAGCGGACTTGTAAAGCAGAGGCACAGAGAGCTATGATATTTGAATCTACAGTGCTGTGAAAAACTATTTGCCCCCATCCTGATTTCTTCAGTTTTTGTGTATATCTCATACTAAATAGTTTTAGATCTTCAGATGAAATACAACTTAAGACAAAGACAACCTGAATAAACACACAATAAAGTTTTTTCACTGTCACAAGTCAAAACCACCTACTCTCGCAACTTTTGTTGGTTTCCCTGGGAATTCTAGTCCATATGTACACCTCTAGCTCAATGCATGATTACCTTCTGGGGTTCTGCTCATTACCCTTGTCCCCCTTATGTTTTATCATCTTATAATGACCCACGGCCACAGGAGGACGCACTATCTTCATCCCTGATAGACGAACTCTGAGGAGAGAGACAGTATTAACAAGTAGAAAAGTAGCAATGCCGAAGCAATAGGAGAGAAGACATCATGCCAGGATGTTGTGATAAAAAAAAGAAAAGAAAAAAGAACTGAGTAAAGTTCTTATGTGTGTAAAAATTGTAGCTTAAAACAGGATTAACAAGAATGAAAAGACTGTAAAAACTTAGAATGGCCAAAGCAATGTTACTACAATGAAATAATGTTTGCTATTTTTCTGTCATTGGAGGAGGTGCCTTAAGATTTTTTTTTTTTGAGCATTTTGTAACAAATTGGTTGTCATTTTAAATTATTAGCTGTAAAAACGAGACCAACACTCAATATACCTTACCTCTGGATCCCTCCAGACTCATCTGAGTCATTAAAAAGTGCCCATACAGAATCTAACTGGAAATCAGCTTCACTAAAACCACCTTTTCCAATATCATGTTCAGAAATAGGCATCTATACACTAGCAAGCCCAACACTACCAGGGCCAGGGAGCACCTCTATATTGTAGACACTTTATTAGGAACACCTGGTTATTCATGCAATTAACAGACAATCATATGGGAGCAGCAAATCATGCAGATACAGGTCAAGAGCTTTTGTTAATGTTCACATCAAACATCAGAACAGGGAAAAAATGTGATCTTGGTGACCTTGACCATGGCATGGTTGTTGGAGCCAGATGAGTTGGTTTTAAGTATTTCAGAGATTGCTGATCTCATGGGATTTTCATGCACAACAGTCTGTATAGTTTACACAGAAAAAAAAAAAAAACATCCAGTGAGTGGTAGTTCTGCAAGCAGTCGGAGGAGAATGGCCAGACTGGTTCAAGCTGACAGGAAGGCTACAGTAATTCAAATAACCACTCATTACAGGCCAGGGTCTATGCAGAAAAGCATCTCAGAATCCACAACATGTTGGAGCTTGAAGCAGATGGGCTAGAACAGCAGAAGGCCACAATGGGTTCCACTTCCACTCCTTTCAGCTAGGAACAGGAATCAGAAACTACAGCAGGCTCAGGCTCACTGAAACCAAAAAGTTGAAGATTGGAAGAACATCACCTGGTCTGATAAATCTTGATTTCTGCTGCGGCATGCAGATGTTAGAGGCAAAACTTGGCATCAACAGCATGAATCCACGGCCCCAACCTGTCTTGTGTCAAAAGTTCAGGCTGTTGATGATGCTGTAAGGGTGTGGGGAATGTTTTCTTGGCACACACTGGGTCCCTTAATATCAATTGTGAATTGTTCGAATGCCGCTGCCTGATCATGTGCATCCCTTTATGGTTACAATTTACCCATCTTCTAATGGCCACTTATAGCATGGTACTGCACAATGTCCGAATCCAAATCCGAATCCAGTATGGCACCTTTGGGTTGTGGTACAATGGGAAATTCGCAGCATGAATGTGCAACTGACAAATCTGCAGCAATTATGTGATCCAATGTGATCCAATTATTTCAACATGGACCAGCATCTCAAAGGAATGTTTCCAACACCAGGGTGAAATCCATGCAACAAAGAATTGAGGCTGTTCTGAGAGCAAAGTTGGGTCCTACCCAGTATCAGTATGGTGTTCCTAATAAAGTGTGTAATGGACATGGAAGCAAAAGCAAAACTGAGAGAACAAAATCCAAGAAAACTACATTTCAAGAAACTAAACATAAATCTGAATATTGTTCCAAAGCTTCAAATTTGTTTAACCCTTGAACACACCCAATGGTCTTCTACATAACGGATTGGAGGATAAAAAAAACGGTAGGAAAAAAATAATTTAAAACCTTGAACATCAGTGCCGGTCATTCATGCATGTACTTACTGACCCTTCCAGTGGCTATGCAGGAGTGATCATGGAGGAGTGAAGAGATGCAGTGGTAAGGGCATGGTGATGAGAGGGTCAGTGAGAATGGAATGTAGAAAGAGAGGTAAAAGACACACACAACATGCAGCACATTCACACTTGTTTCACATGATGCATTTCTCATATGGTTGTTGAGTGCATGTTCATGAGGCTTGGTCTTTACCGAGCAGCAATGTCATCATCCTCTCCTCCCCAGCCCCAGTACTGATTTGGAAAGCCATTCATCTTGAGGTACTGCTCTGGAGTGACGGCAGACACTCCACCAAAGTATTGAGGGTACGGAAGCCTACAGGGGGAGAAACGCTGTTCATAGAATTCTCTTATTTGTGCTGATGTCCTATTGCAAGCCTTCTGAAATGGTGCTACCTGTATCTGAACTTGTCCATAGCCACAGAGAGGTGAGTGGGGTACTGTGGGTGGCAAGTATAGGTGTTGTGGTCATTTTCTGGAAGCAGGTCAACATCATGGAGGAAAATGCAACCCCAGTCTTCCTCCTTCAGAGCTTCCCGCACTCCCACGTTCAGTAGTTTTGCACGGTTAAATGTCGAGTTTCCTGACTGACAACAAAGAAGCACAAGAGAAAAACATGCTTTGAGAACCTGATTGCAAGGTCTCACTAAAGGAACAATTATCAAAGGTTTACTTAAGATTACCTTTATCAAAGACATAATTTCATCACAGATTCACAATAAATGTTGGTGTAATGAAGAAACCTGGTGTACGATGTAGATGCCGTAGTGTATCTGCTGTCTCTGCAGGAAGGGGTGCAGATGGTAGAGGAGTGTTCGCAGGTGGCTCTGCCGGTTGCGGTAGGGTACCACAATAGCTGTGTGGTGCCTCGGATCACAGTCCGGAGGACGGTAATGGCCTCCTGGGGTCACCAGAGGGTTCTTCTCTTTTATCTCATCCAGGGAAAGGGGGGAGGACAGGCGCACAGACACAGGACCCACTAACACAAAGCAACAGAAAAAAATAGAAACCAGAATATTATATATATATATATATATACACACACACACACACACACACACACACACGCACACACACACAGGTGCATCTCAAAAAATTTGAATATCGTGGAAAAGTTCATTTTTTTTCTCCGTAATTTAATTCAAAAAGTGGAACTTTCATATATTCTAGATTAATTACACATAAAGTGAAATATTTCAAGCCTTTTTTTGTTTTAATCTTGATGATTATGGCTTACAGCTCATGGAAATGAGATACAGGAAAAATCCAGTTTTTCAAAAATATTAGAATAAAGAATTTATAATACAGCAATGTCGACCTGAGAAGACTCTAATCAGCTAATTAACTCAAAACACATTTTCACTCAAAACACTGTTGCTCAGTGGTCCAAGGTCCTCTTTTCAGATGAAAGTAAATTTTGCATTTCATTTGGAAATCAAGGTCCCAGAGTCTGGAGGAAGAGTGGAGAGGCACAGAATCCAAGTTGCTTGAAGTCCAGTGTGAAGTTTCCACAGTCGGTGATGATTTGGGTTGCCATGTCATCTGTTGGTGTTGGTCCACTGTGTTTTCTCAAGTCGAGAGTCAATGCAGCGTCTACCAGGAGACTTTAGAGCACTTCATGCTTGCATCTGCTGACAAGCTTTATGGAGATGCTGATTTCCTTTTCCAGCAGGACGTGGTACCTGCCCACAGTGCCAAAACTACTAGTAACTGGTTTGCTGACCATGGTATTACTGTGCTTGATTGAGACACCAGACCCAACAATACAGACGAGCTGAAGGCCGCTATCAAAGCAACCTGGGCTTCCATAACACCTCAGCAGTGCCACAGGCTCATTGCCTCCATGCCACGCTGCAGTAATTCGTGCAAAAGGAGCCCCGATCAAGTATTGAGTGCATAAATTAACACACTTTTCAGAAGGTCGACACTGTATTATAAATTGTTTATTCTAATATTTTGAGATATTGGATTTTTGATTTCCATGAGCTGTAAGCTGTAATCATCAAGATTAAAACCAAAAAAAATATTTCACTTTATGTGTAATGAATCTAGAATATATGAAAGTTTCACTTTTTTAATTAAATTACGGAAAAAATTAACTTTTCCACGATATTCTAATTTTTTGAGATGCACCTGTATATATAAACATTAAGAACAGGGACTCACTCACCAAGCAGTGGTGATGGCAGCAAGCAGCCCCTGAGTTGAGGCTCAGCTCCGCTGGGATGAGGGGGCGGCAAAGCACTGAGCTGGCTGAGGTTGGTGTAGACATCATGCGGCCGAGAGTAGTCAAACTCAGGTTCTGAGGAGTGCACCAGCACAGAGACAAGGCCACGGAAGCCTCCCAAGGAGAAATAGAGCACAAATGCAAACTGGAAACCCACCAGCAGAGCCAGAGTACAGGGAGAGTCCAGAGCTCGGCCACAGCACAGCATCACGGCACTGAGGTAGAAAGAGAGAATGAGCATTGACAGAGGAAGGTCAGTCAGGTCCTGAGCATGAGAAAGGGTGGGGTAATTGAGATATTAAAGACAAATGGGAACAAGGAAAGGAGAGATAAGCT
Source organism: Cranoglanis bouderius (assembly GCA_023630585.1). Lineage (NCBI taxonomy): Eukaryota > Metazoa > Chordata > Actinopteri > Siluriformes > Cranoglanididae > Cranoglanis > Cranoglanis bouderius. Next base: position 7,593,258 of record CM042559.1, read on the forward strand.
GGAAGAAAAAAGTTAGGGAGGAATGGTATTGTTCACTCTGATGAAGTATTTTCTGATATTAACTGACAGCCCTGTGTTAATGTATAAGGAAGACACAGTCATGTCTCCTGTAAACTGGCCACTGTAAAACAAGAAACACCACACATTTAAAATAAGGGAGACACCAGATCCAAGTGCCGACACACATTACTAAGAGAAGAGAAAACTATATTTGGAGCACATATAATGGAACTTTTTGGGGCAATCATTAAAAGTTTATGCAAATACATTCATGAATTCTTCAGTCAAAGGTATTTCAATCAAACTTTAAATTGGAATAATTATTCTTGCAGAGATGGGGGTATTTTTAAAGGTACAAATTTGTGTTGGTCTGATTGAGCATGGATGCCAAAAACCCTTAGAGAATGTGCAAGAAACCTGAACAGATTTTATTGTTCCCGCATTTGAAAGTTGAATAAGAACAGCCTTAATAAGATATTTGTTTATGTCCCTCTCATCCTAAGACATCTATTATTAGAGTGTAACAGTTGTGGTTTTAAATTCACATTATATACTCATATATTTTACTGACAGAATTCAACAAATGCTCTTAGACGTATTCCTAGTGGGTCAATGGGTTTTCCATTCTTCCATTCTATCCATGCGAATCATATTTCTCCAGAGATGCAGTGAATAGCAATTGGAAAAAAAATAAAAAATTATTGATTGGAAAAATAATACACTGGAGTACTTCTTTAAAGCAAAAACAAAACAAAACAAAACAAAACAAAACAAAAAAACTCTAAATGTGTAATATGCAGGTGTATAAAGCATGAATGGGAACAGAAGACATTAGTAGTAAAGAATGAGACAGTACCTGTGCTCTCATCCAGACTAGTCAGAGTGCTCAGCCTCCTCTTCCTTTGGCACGCAACAAAACATTGTACACCCTGCACAAACTGTAAAATTCACAACTTATTGTTATTATTATTATTATTATTATTATTATTATTATTATTGTTGTTGTTGATGTTGATAACGAAAAAACTAGCAGTAATATTTATAAGTAGTAGTACTAAATCTTTAGTGTAAAATAAAAATATTGAGGGATATTATGGGCGCTTTAATGTTAAATGGAAATGATGCATTCTGTTCCTGATCTCACCTCTTTAAGCGCCGCTTCTCAAATCCAGCCCGAGGCTCCAGCACCGGCCTTCATCCGAGGCCGAATCACCAACGCTGTGATTTTATCGGTTGTCAGTGATCAAGCAAAACAGAACCATATGCAAACAGACTTCGTTCCACACATCCTAGCGAGTGAAAGTGTGGCTGATCAGGCGTCCATGTCCAGCGCGCTGACGGCCATGTTGAGGCGGCAGCGCAGTGACGCGCCTTCATTCATTCACCGAGAAGCAACAGCTCAGCCAGTGTACCACATACCCGAGAGAAAGCAGCAGCAGCAGCAGCAGAGAAAGAGGCACAAGAATGTCGCCACAAACAGGTCGATGTAACCTTTCTTAGAGTAATGTTCCGTATCTTAAATCTGTTTTTGCCAGATCCGCTTGCACTGACACACAGCTCAAAAGCTTCATCCCTGAACTAGAAGAGTGCATGCGTCTAAAAAAAATAAAATAAATAAATTTTTTTTTAAAAAGCAGAGCGGTTTTTTTTTTTTTTTTTTTTTTGTATTTAAAACACATGCATCCCCGCATGCATTGTTAATTGAACTGTATTGCTTCAATGCTTTCCAATTTGGAGCCTGATGTATACACGTGCGTACATTTCCCACGCACACATCTGGATTGATCAGAAATAACACTGATGTGGAAACGTGTGTACCATCACTAGTTGTCTCCACTATGCCTTTGTAGCAGGTGTGTGTGTGTGTGTGTGTGTGTGTGTGTGCGAGATTTGGCGACTCCAGTGGTGAAGTACAAAACACGATTTTACTACTTTATACTTATGAGATGAGTACCGAGACCTATTTTGAGCAAGACATAACACTCAATTAAGCATCCAGATACAAGTATATGTGGACTACTAGTGAGCCCTTTTTTTAGGGGCAGATATGGGGTTGTTCGAGGGTTTCCCCAAAATTCACCCATTCCACTGGGATCAGGCCTGTGCACATGGAACAGGGAGAAATAAATGGCACCACTGGAAGACCTAAATCTGTAAAGACCTGTTATCATATTGCTATGCAGTATATATGCCGTGTAATACAGTATATCTGTCTTCCTTCTTTGCAGTACCTGACTGTACGTTAGTGTGAATGTTGAGCTGTGTTTGACTCTCAGTTGTGTGAATAAAGCAACATAACAGGGAGGATCTGCTGCTCTGCTGCTTGTTGAAGATGTACAGTATGTAGTCAATGTACATTAACATTAATATCATTTGTGCATGTTTATTGTTTTTGTCAATTACCATTTGTAGTGTCTTGCTGGTTCCACGATTATGTAAATAGTAACCTGGTTGCAATGCAAAGTAATGTTATTTTGTTAATTAAAAGGTAGAGTAAGAATTCATGAAACACTCTCCACCATAGTTAGGCAAAGAAGAACAATCACCAGTCATAATATCGCAAACTCTAGGGAAAAAAAATGGCAATGAGCCGTTTGGGAGCAGAAAATGTTGGCTCTTATCAATTAGATGTGCCAAATGACCTGATTTGAAATGAGTCCCATGTTTCAGGTGCACGCCAGGCTGCAGTGTTGCTTTGTTAGCCACCTAAAGGCCATATATTTTATACATGCCAGCCAAGAAGGTCTGAGAGTTTATGAGCAGGGGCTCAAGCCCCCAGGGTCATACTCAGTGGGCATCAAATGCCTGCCTTGTATCTGCACTCATTAGCATTTAATGCAAGTCACACCTATCATATAGGTGCTGACTATAGCCCATCTGATACCATGCACAATTTGTCAGTCTCCCTTTACAGTGTCCATCAATTAAAAAGGAACACCACTGTTAGATGGTGTTATTTAGCTGGTGAGCCATTCTCAGCAGAGCAGTGACACTGATTTTGTAGTGTTTGTGGAGCTGGTAAGATATGGCTCCCAAGTGTTGCTGTTAAACTGTGTACACTTACTGACAACTGTATTGCACACCTGCCTTCATATTCCACCTTGTAGGTGTATCGTTAGAGACTGCAGTTCATCTTTTCTATGGACAATTTTCTAATTGCGAATGGCCCACCACCCTAAATAATACCTGGTCCTACAGGTTGTCTATCTGCACATGGTAGGTTTACCTGATAAAAAATGTAACTAGACAGCTAGTTCATACTTGCATATGTTTTAGGATAAAACACAAAATTTTATACATTCATCTCCCAGCAATGCACATTTTTGTGTTTTCCCTGATCTAACACATTTTACTCTCATAAGGGGCTTAGTAAAGAGTAAATATCTAATAATAACCAGGTGTGTAGAAAACACATACAGTATATAAATGTATGTACACATTTTCGACCATTATTAAGTCATAAAGAATTTTATTTTATTCTCAAAATGCAGATGAGCAGAGTACAAGCATGGACAGGCTCAACCCATCCAGAACTTCCATCTGGAATATGAAGAGGCAATGTGCAAAACAGTACATTAGAAGAGATCAGCTCCAGGCTCAGTAAAGACACTGAATGGACATATGGCACCTGGGGGTCTGACAAAGTATAGGACAAGTAATTTCCTATCATAAACAGTACACACTTACTACACCCCCTCAGGAAGAGATGCCAAAAGCACAAGAAACGAGACGGTGACTGAGTAAAGACAATCATACAGGCAGATCTACACATAAAGAGCACCTTACTATTAAAACCTTTATTTAATTTCTCTGTTATTATTATTATTATTATTATTATTATTATTATAATAATAATAATAATAATAATACATATGAATCACTACTAAACATATCTGGTGAACAATAAGAGTTATTATAAAAACTGAAAGGTACTTCAGTGAATGGTTGAGGGAATATATCCTGGCATGTTGCCAGGCTGTGCTCTCAGGCTGTACATTTGAAACATGACAAGCCCCCATTTCTTATTACACTGCTTTTAAGTTCCTTCTGCATCAAGACCACTCTAATTTAAACCCACTGTACATTTTATTCCCCACTCTACTCTTCTGATTTTCTTTCCACTCTTCAGTTTTATTTTGATATTGTTCAATATCCATCACTCCTTCTTTCTTCTCTCTGCTTCTGTGTGCATCTATTTCTTGTAGTTTCCAAAATGAATGGCCAAGCGGTCACCAACACAGCGGAAAGTTGCGGGCTGAACTTCCCAGTACTGCACGGGATTTCCATAAAGGCTAATGCCATTGTAGAAGCTCTTCTTCATGTGATAGCGTTGAGGGCAGAAGTCATCCACGCTTACCTGGGTTATGTTGTTGGAATGGAGGTACACCACCTGAAAGATTGAATTTAGTTTTTGATTAGGGTTAGATTTGTTACTTTTGTGTGTGTTTGTATAATGGTCTAGCTTTTCAAGAGGCAGCTCTCTAGTCCTGCTTCTTTCCTTGCAATACTGAGCTCCCTGTTTCTAACTTTTCCATCTTGCATGACAGATCTGACCTATCCCAAATGTGACCTTGCCAAACATATTCAGTGTATGCTGTCCTCACGTCCTGTACCATCTCCACTCACCTGCAGATACTTCATGTCAGCCAGGCCCTTGGGGACACGGGTCAGCAGGTTGTTTTCTAAATGCAGTTCTCTCAGGTTTGGCAAATAGGACAGGCTGCCGCTCTCAATATTGCGAATGTTGTTATAACCCAGGCCCAGTCTGAAAATGCACAAAAATATATACATGTAGGAAAAAGTACAGGATGGCAACAGATTAAGGAAAGCAACATACTGACATGGAAATCCAGTGAACCTGAATACATAGTTTAGCTTCACCAGACAAGTTATACATAAGAGTGAATCTTCTAGGCCCATTGCTCTGAATGAACAGAGGTTATTTCGGCAAAATAGGACAAAACATCCTTAGTCAAATCCTGGTTGTTTTTGTTTTTATTGGTTTAAAGTGCAATAAATACACAAAAATTGCCTGTTTGAGTGTTTTTCATAAAACACTCAGATAAAATAACACTAAATTCCACTTTTCATCATTAAAAATACTCTTAGCTTTATAGGAAACATTTATTCTACACCCTCATTCCTCGGTATATGTATATGGATTAGAGCATTAGGTGGCACTGTTGCCACAGGGAAGCCCCATGACCAGCACTGCAAAAGTTGGGGAGTTAGAGTTTGACTGACCTATACAGTTGCTTGTAGCGCCTCAGGTCCTCCAGCTCAATTGCTTGGATCTGGTTATGGTCCAAATGGAGCTCGTGGAGGCTGTCAGGGAGATCTGAGAGAAGAAGTTTGGCAAGTGTTTGGCATTGTGCGCAACCAAATAAAAATCATAGCTTGCACGGTTTAACTTAACATTTGTAAGCATGTATATTCACCCATTCAGGAAGACAAAAATGAAGCAGAGAATATCAAAACATGGGTGCTTTTGGTTAATCATATAAATAGAATAAATATCTGACTCATATAATCACCTTTAGGCACGCCAGTTAGCTTGGATTCTGAGATGCGCAGGTAGTTGAGTTTGAGACCTTTGAAAGCTCCGGGCTCAAAGCCACTGTTCTGAATGGGGTTCCCACCCATCTCTGCAAGGAAAGTTTCGAAAGATGGTAAAAAATTAGTCAGAGTGTCCACCACAAAACCAACAGTCTACATCTAAAAAGGGAACTTTTTAGAGACAAAATACAACCACTGTTCCACTGAGACAAAGTACAACCACTGTTCCACATAATAGTGAGGGAGCTCCAGACCTATGCAGTGCATGCTGCCGAGGCTAGAGAAGGAGCCCGCAGGCACCTTCTTAATGCGGTTGTCGTGGATGCGCAGCTCCACCAGTGAAGGTGGCAGGTTTTTAGGCACCGCTGTCAGCAGGTTCCTGGAAAAATAAAGCTTCTGTAGGTGCTTTAGTGGTGTGAAGGCCCTCGGATGAACTTTAGAGATCTGATTGTTGACCAGTGACAAAGCCTGAGAGGACAGAGAGAAACAGAAAAAAATCAGACATTACAATCCAAAGCTGGGCAAGTAATTAGTGGTTCTCGAAATTGTATTTGTTACTGAGTTCTTATAGTTATTCACATGTTTGATTGTTCAGTTGAATTGAATGGGCTTAATCCAAACCTCAGTAACTTAAAAACAAGTCAGCTGATGAATAATGTAAACTTGAATCTAACATGTTCTGTGTGTAGAAAGTTCTGGAATAAAAAAAAAACTTGATGGCTCCAATAAATAACCAAAATATTACTGTACACATTCAAATAATGAGAAGTGAAGAGTTGTCTTATGTTAATAAAATACATTTTTGCATGGGATTTACTTTATAGGTAATGTGGTCCTTACCTGCAAAACGTTTGAGAACCCCTGGAATACAGCACCCATTCAATGTACAGTGTTTGAAAAGTAGCACCCTAGTACTCTAGTACCCTAATCTAGGACCTTTTGGTCCACTGGGGGGAACCAAAAGGGTTTTCCTGTCAGAAAAGGTTCCAAGTAGAACCCCATTAGAAAGCTCAAACCCCTTAAAAGACAAAAGTACATTTGAAGAACCATTTTTAAATACAGTGTATTAATTAATTAATTAATTAATTAATTAATTAATGCGTCATTTTAACAGTATATTCTCATTTCATGGATTTGCCATGTTAAATATTGAGTTTGGTTGGGGCTCTAAATAAATGAGGAGGAAAAAAGTGCTTGGCTGTGAGTGCGAGACGGAACTAAAATATTCAGTTTGGCAGAAACCCACACTCTCAGAACAGCAGGGGCATTCTGCTGCAGGACAACATGGTCTGTTTCAACATCCTGTTGGATTGTTTTGTCATCTTTCCTCCCACATATTTTCCCTCTATATATATCTGTACATATAGCACTGTAGTTCAGCAGTCATTCAACCCTCCAGTAAAATTCTTGCAAGAAAATATGCCCTTTCATGATCTTTCTTTAAGGGTGCCTCTTGTTAGCCTTACTTACATAGAGGTTACTGAGGCCTTTGAAGTCATTCTCCTTCAGCTCTGTGATGCGGTTGTTCTGCAGGTCTAGCAGCTTGGTGTCAGTGGGGATGTTTTGAGGGACTGAGGTCAAACCTGAACACAAACACAAATAGTATATGTTTTTTTTTTACAGCAGTTCTGTACATATACAAGTGTGTACATATGACTGACAACATAAACATGGTAAACACATGCACAAAACCTGAGTTGAATTCACAATCATGCACACACACACACACACCCCGTGCTAGTGAGGACCTTCCACTGACAATTATCAATGCAGCTAATTAATGCTGTACCTACAGCTAGACCTAACCCTAACCTTAAAGCTGCAGTATCAAACTTTCACATCACCACGACTTTGCATCCGTACACAGAAAGAAGAAGAGCCAGCTACTATATCGCGTGTGTGGGGGCTGAGTTGCTTAGAATTTAAACTTGTCATATACAAACCCCATTTCCAGAAACGTTGTGATTTTTTTCTAAAATGCAATAAAAACAAAAATCTGTCATTTGTCAAGTCTCTTGAAACTTTAATTAACTGACAAAAGTACAAAGAAAAGATATTCAATGTTTTTACTGACCAACTTAATTGTATTTTGTAAATATAAACAAATTTAGAATTTGATGCCTTCAACACACTCCAAAAAAGTTGGGACAGTGGCATGTTTACCACTGTGCTACATGACCCTTCCTTTTAATGACACTTTTTTAATTGTTTGGGATACTAATTGTTGCAGATTTGCAAGTGAAATTTTTGCTTGATACAAAACTTCAGCTGCTCAACCGTCCTTGGTCGCCATTGTCTGATTCTCCTCTTCATGACGCGCCATAGGAGACAGATCTGGACTGTTGGCAGGCCAGTCAAGCACACGCACTCTGTGTCTACAAAGCCATGCTGTTGTAGCACATGCAGTAAGAGGCCTGGCATTGTCCTGCTGAAATAACCATGGACTTCCTGGGAAAAGACGTTGCCTTGATGGCAGCATATGTCTTTCTAAAATTCCAATATACACCTCCATGTCAATGGTACATTCACACATATGCAAGTCACCCATGCCGTGGGCACTGATGCACCCCCGTACCATCACAGATGCTGGCTTTTGCACCTTTCACTTATAACGGTCTGGTTGGTCTTTTTCATCTTTGGCACAGAGAATTCGACGTCCATTTTTCCCGTACACAAGCTGAAATGTGGATTCATCTGACCACAGCACACGTTTCCACTGCCTTTCGGTCCATCTGAGATGAGCTCTGGCCCAGAGAACCCGGCGGTGTTTCTGCATAGAGTTGATGTGTGGCTTCCTCATTGCGTAATAGAGTTTCGGTTTGCATTTCTGGTTGTAGCAGTGGACTGTGTTAAGTGACAACGGTTTTCCGAAGTACTCCCAAGCCCATGTGGTTATATTTATCATAATAATAATTAATAATTAGTTACATTTATATAGCGCTTTTCTAGACACTCAGAGCTCTTTACATAGTATGGGGGGAAATCTCCTCAACCACCACCAGTGTGTAGCATCCACCTGGATGATGCGACAGCAGCCATAGTGCGCCAGAATGCCCACCACACACCAGCTATTGGTGGAGAGGAGGGTGATTCAGGGGTGGAGATTATTAGGGGGGCCATGATAGACAAGAACCAGTGGGGCAATTTCGCCAGGACACCGGGGTGATACCCCTACTCTTTACGAGAATTGACCTGGGATTTTTAATGACCACAGAGAGTCAGGACCTCAGTTTAACGTCTCATCCGAATGACAGCACTCTTTTTACAGTATAGTGTCCCCGTCACTATACTAGGGCATTAAGACCCACACAGACCACAGGGAGAGCACCACCTACTGGCCTCCCTAATACCACTTCCAGCAGCAACCTTAGTTTTCCCCAGGAAGTCTCCAATCCAGGTACTGGCCAGGCTCAACCCTGCTTAGATTCAGTGGGAAACTGGGTGAGAACTGCAGGGTGATATGGCTCTGGCAATGATATTTCTCCGGATTCCCTGAATCTTTTCACAATATTGTGCACTGTAGATGGTGAAAGACCTAAATTCTTTGCAATCTTTCGTTGAGCAATGTTGTTTTTGAACTGAATGACAATTCTCTCACAAAGTTTGGCACAAAGTAGTGAGCCACGACCCATTCTTGCTTGCAAAGACTGAGCTTTTGGTGGATACTCCTTTTATGCCCAATCCTGATACCCTCCCCTGTTACCAATTAACCTGATCCTCCAAAATGGTGTTACTTGAATATTCTATAAACTTTGCAGTCTTATTTTGACTCTGTCCCAACTTTTTTGAGTGTGTTGAAGGCATCAAATTCTAAATTTGTTTATATTTACAAAATACATTTAAGTTGGTCAGTGAAAACATTGAATATCTTTTCTTTGTACTTTTGTTATTTTAGTTTAACTTAAACTTTAAATTAAAGTTTCAAGAGACTTGACAAATCACAGATTTTTGTTTTTATTGCATTTTAGAAAAAGTTCCAACTTTTCTGGAAATGGGGTTAGTAGATGGCTGCTTTAAATCTGAATAGTTCTAAATGCAATCATCGTTGACATCTGGGGAATCAGCTGTTGTCAAAACCAAGAAGCCTCCAACTGTGGAGAGCCTGCAGTCAAAAACGGAAATCGACAGAGCCCATGCTAAAATGAGAATAAATATTGGCATGGCTTTTGAGATCTGAAGAGATTGAAGACTGACGCAGAGATGGCTTTTTTTTCTGCTGAACAGGTAAGACATTTAGTGCACTTGTTCGCTTGATTCAGCTAGGTATTGAGTTTCCTATGTTGTTGTTTTTGTTGTTGTTTTTTGGTATGGTCAATGTGATAAATTACACAAGAGAGAGCAACTCACCTCTGCTTCAAGAAAACTGTATCTGCCACCACCTCTGTTGTCAAGTATTGGAGCTAATATACAACCCATACGAAAAACTCAAACCATCAGATTCATCCACCCAGAGGAGCAGTGCTGAAGCACAACCCACGTAAAAAAATTTTAAAAATCTGCAAGTAACTTGCAGTTTTATTGTGGCAAGGAGGAGGGCGTGGCCAGGCTGTGAGGATGCGCACCTGGCACTGATCTGTCTAATCAGTGGGAGAGAGAGATAAAGGAGCGGCTGGAAGCGCCGGGGAGAGGGAGAGAGAGACGCACGTGCATTTTGTGTCCAGTTTGTGTGTTTTCTGTTTCGTTTATTATTAAACTTTATGTTTATGTTAAGCCGGGTGCCCGCCTCCTCCTTGCCCAACCTTTAAATTGTTACACTGAACACAAAATGCACGTGTGTCTCTCTCTCCCTCTGCCCGGCGCTTCCAGCCACTCCTTTATCTCTCTCTCCCACTGATTAGACAGATCAGTGCCAGGTGTGCATCCTCACAGCCTGGCCACGCCCTCCTCCTCGCCACATTTATGTTTCAAACGGAGATGCCAGTAGAGAGGCAAAAGTTCAGTACTGCAGCTTTAACTTCAGTAGCCAAAAGGAACCTTTAGGCTCTTTTAGTTTTTTTAATAAAAGTGTCAGTTTTGGGGAATAGCAAAATGCCCCATAAGGTCAAAACTGTCAGATATAACTGTCCTTGTGGGGACTTTTGCTTTGATCCCCACCAAGATACACAAACCACACACCATATGCTCTCCAGCTGGTTTAGATTCACAGAAGCTCTTAGGCCAGGGCTTCCTCTGTGTCAGCAAGTGAAAGCAAATAAAAATGAAATGTAACATCCCAACTCTCACAGCCTCTGTAACATTCAGTGCTGAGATGTGAGCAAAAGCGTAGTGTTTTTAGGATGTTGCATGAACCATGAAGCTATCCGTTTGACAGGCAGGAAAATAAACCACATGAACATTAACAGCAGTCAAACATACTGGCTTTAAATGGAGCTGAACTCAAGACTAAGAAGTAACTATAACACAAATTATAGTAATATTATCTGTGGGTTTTGGCCATGACTATATTGCAGTAGTTCAATGCCATAAAACCTGCAGTATTCATGACACCCAGTAAAGAGGAGTGAATTACACCAGCCCCTCCTCTACCTCTATTTAACTGCAGTCATTTAATGTGCAGTAAATGTTAAATAACTCCAGCTTATGGCTTAGATGGGGTCAGAAATACATGACAGGGAAATTAAATACCACTCACCTTATTAGAGACCATTTTATGTCAACAGTAAGACATTGTTATGTACTAGCTGGACGAATTGATGGCTCCATAATTAGAAGGCTGTGTGTTTGAATCCCAGAACTGCCAGACAGCCACTCTTGTGCTCTTGAGCAAGGCTGTTCTATATATGCTGTGCCATTAGTAGGGCATAACTAATTAATAAAACTGAGATAGCCGTGTGTGTTGGTTGAAAGTTTTGGGTATCTTTATTTGTTTCTTAGCTGGTTTCCCATTTGCCACTCCAGAAAATCATCACTAAGCCAATCCAGTCTGACAACTTTTCACGGGTATCCAACAAATCCCCACAATCCAACTGAGTTCCAACCTCAACTCAAAAATAAATTATACCCCAGCTGCAGCAAGCCAACCACAATGTCCCACAAATCTGCACTCCAAAAGCTGGCTTATATTTTAAATAAATCTGATCTGATAAATCTTTCAGACAGCGTTATGAGGTATAGCTTGTCAAAAAGTATATGTGGGATATTCTGAAAACAGATTAAATTACAAATTGCACAATTGTGTATTTCATTCAATCATTCATCTTCAGTAACCACTTTACCCTGGTCAGGGTTGCAGTGGATCCAGAGACTATCCCAGGAATACTGGGCATGTGGCCATACACCCTGAATTGGATGCTACTCTATCACAGGGGACCATGCACACACATATTCACATGCTCATTCATACCTAGAGGCAATGTAACACAGCTAATCTGGATACTGGTATGTTTTTGGGAGGTGGGAAGAAACTAGAGAACCCAGGGGAAACCCACACAGATACAGGGAGAACATGCAAAGAAACTGCACACAGAGTTTAGCCTGAGGTCAGGATTGTACCGGGGACGCTGGAACTGCCAACTCTACCTGCTGCACCCTTTAGCTGCTCCAATTAGCTCCAATGGCTAAAAAGGTTTTTCAACTGGATTGGTTAAAAATAACCTATTGGTAAAAAAAAAAAAAATATATATATATATATATATATATATATATATATATATATATATATATATATATATATATATATATATATATATATATATATATATATATATATATATATATATATATACACACACACACACACACACACACACACACACACACACACACAGTGGGGGAAAAAGTATTTGATCCCCTGCTGATTTTGTACGTTTGCCCACTGACAAAGAAATGATCAGTCTATAATTTTAATGGTAGGTGTATTTTAACAGTGAGAGACAGAATAACAACAAAAAAAATCCAGAAAAATGCATTTCAAAAAAGTTATAAATTGATTTGCATTTTAATGAGTGAAATAAGTATTTGACCCCCTATCAGTCAGCAAGATTTCTGGCTCCCAGGTGTCTTTTACACAGGTAACGAGTTTCCTTTATAAAAGACACCTGTCCACAGAAGCAATCAATCAATCAGATTCCAAATTCTCCACCATGGCCAAGACCAAAGAGCTGTCCAAGGATGTCAGGGACAAGATTGTAGACCTACACAAGGCTGGAATGGGCTACAAGGCCATCGCCAAGCAGCTTGGTGAGAAGGTGACAACAGTTGGTGCGATTATTTGCAAAAGGAAGAAACTGTCAGTCTCTCTCCGTCTGGGGCTCCATGCAAGATCTCACCTCGTGGAGTTTCAATGATCATGAGAACAGTGAGGAATCAGCCCAGAACTACAAGGGAGGATCTTGTTAATGATCTCAAGGCAGGGACCATAGTCACCAAGAAAACAATTGGTAACACACTACGCCGTGAAGGACTGAAATCCTGCAGCACCCGCAAGGTCCCCCTGCTCAAGAAAGCACATGTACAGGCCTGTCTGAAGTTTGCCTGAATGAGAGGAGAACTGGGTGAAAGTGTTGTGGTCAGATGAGACCAAAATCGAGCTCTTTGGCATCAACTCAACTCACCGTGTTTGGAGGAGGAGGAATGCTGCCTAAGACCCCAAGAACACCATCCCCACCGTCAAACATGGAGGTGGGAACATTATGCTTTGGGGGTGTTTTTCTGCTAAGGGGACAGGACAACTGCACCGCATCAAAGGGACGATGGACAGGGCCATGTACCGTCAAATCTTGGGTGAGAACCTCCTTCCCTCAGCCAGGGCATTGAAAATGGGTCATGGATGGGTATTCCAGCATGACAATGAGCCAAAACACACAGCCAAGGTAACAAAGGAGTGGCTCAAGAAGAAGCACATTAAGGTCCTGGAGTGGCCTAGCCAATCTCCAGACCTTAAACCTGTGGAAAATCTGTGGAGGGAGCTGAAGGTTCGAGTTGCCAAATGTCAGCCTCGAGACCTTAATGACTTGGAGAGGATCTGCAAAGAGGAGTGGGACAATATCCCTCCTGAGATGTGTGCAAACCTGGTGGCCAACTACAAGAAACGTCTGACCTCTGTGATTGCCAACAAGGGTTTTGCCACCAAGTACTAAGTCGAAGGGGTCAAATACTTATTTCCCTCATTAAAATGCAAATCAATTTATAACTTTTTTGAAATGCATTTTTCTGGATTTTTTTGTTGTTATTCTGTCTCTCACTGTTAAAATACACCTACCATTAAAATTATAGACTGATCATTTCTTTGTCAGTGGGCAAACGTACAAAATCAGCAGGGGATCAAATACTTTTTCCCCCCACTGTGTGTGTGTGTGTGTGTGTGTGTGTGTGTGTGTGTGTGTGTATATATATATATATATATATATATATATATATATATATATATATATATATATATATATATATATATATATATATATACACACAATCTAACTTTGGATGGTTAATGATTTTAAGTGGTTAATGGTTTTTTAAATGGGTTTTACTTGAACTGAAAAGTAAAACCCTGTGTTGTAGATCCTTTAAAGCTTTGCCAGAGGGACAAACAGTAGAACCTTTGAGGCTGCTTGGTGGAACTGTTTTGTTTAACTATGTATTTATCATAAAGCAAAAGACACACAAACAGACTCCCATACACAAAATACATGTATACAAGAAAAAAATAATTTCCTGCATTCTCTCTCTCTCTCTCTCTCTCTCTCTCTCTCTCTCTCTCTTTTCTTTTCTCACTGCAGGTGTTATTTATAGTGTCTATTCTGGAGACAATTGATTAATGACAATGCAGTAATGACAAATTTACACACAGTTCACTGTAAAACAACATATTTCTGTTACTTCCCAGCAGTGGAAAGTAAAATGGAGGGCGTAGAACAGCCAACAGGAAGTATATCACTCTTTGACATATTTTCTTATGTCAAAGATTTTCTTCATAGTTTCTTTTAACAAGGACAATTGTCCCAACATCTATAGGTTCAGGGGATAGATGATTCACCCATTTTGTCCTTAATTTACAGACAAACAAAAGCTCTTCAAACTCAGACTTTCAAAATATCTATGTCTGCAGGACGCCACTCTATTTCCGTTTTTTGGGTCAAATACCCTGTGTCTGTCCCAAGAACAACATGAAATTTCTTCTTGATGCTTGCAAGGAAATTGCACAAAACCATCTCATTTGCCATCAAAGTCCACATTTTGTCCAGGCTATTTGGGTAAATCCCTAAAGTATGCCTGTCTTTTTCGCCATGTCTCCCTCTCAGATTAACCACTCAGAATATCACTTTTTACTGCTGCCTGAGACCGCGGGGTTGGGTTTATCTTTCAAACTTATCCTCTAAATGGGTTCCTTCCTTAATTGATTCATTTGCTTGTTTATTCATATCTTAACTAGGCATGCATCTCTTTTGTTCTCTCTCTTCTCCTTCAGGCACACACACACACACACACATTACTCACCCAGGTCAGAGCATTGTACCACTTTTAGATGACATTGGCACCCAAATGGACACAAAGGAACCTCAGTAGGTGGCAGCTCTGTGGGTAGAAAAGCCGAACCTTCCTCTTCATCCCTCATCATTACCGTCAGACCACCCCCATCGCCATCAATGCCAAAGTCCCAGAAGCCCCTCTGCTCAAAGGGCAGTGCCAGTGAGAGGGAGGTCAAGCTGAACACACTCAGCAGCAGCAGGAAAGAGAAGTAGGAGAACATCACTGAGATACTGACAGAGCACAAACACATATGCTCAGACCTGCAAGAAATGAATGAAGAGAAAATGTGATATGAAACCGAACAAATTTTATATTCACATTAATATTTACATTTTGCTGACTTTTGAAAGTAATAGCTAGGTCTAATCTCAAAGGTGACTTTTGTACATAAACTCCCATAAGCCAGCAGATTGGTTTGGTAAAACAGTGGTTTAATGGAAGGATGTTGTACGACTATCCCTTTAGCAGATGCTTACCTGCTAACATTTGCAAGCTGGGCCAACAATTTGTCACACACACAAAAATTGATCTTTTGATATAGGCTTCACAAATCTTCAGAAAAAAGTAACAACACTGCAACAGTGTGTAATGCAATGATAATAGGCCTATTGTATTACATAAATTCAGACCAGCTTCTCTTCAGTAATATTGCTTTTTTTCATAAGTCAGCAAGTCTGCTAAGCATCATTTTCAACACAAACCTCTGAATAAATAGCCAAGTGGTTCACTGGTTTCTGCCATGCATAAATTTAACAGGGTTACAAACTCTGCACCTGCACTGGAAATGAATATTACACTGTGTGCATTTACATGCATGCTAATAATCCAATAGATACCTGATTTCCACATAAACAGTATACTATGATATCTTAAATCGTATAAAAACCATTATCACATATTAAGAAAGCCAAAAATATAGACACCTGGAGTTCAGCTCAATAAGGTTATTTGGTACAAGTACAGTATATGGTTAATCTCATATCTTTAGTTTTCCTCAGTTGTGTAGACACATAAACATAGAATGTGGCTCCCAAGTGGCTCAGCAGAATAGTGCTCACCCTATTGGAAGATTGCAAGTTCAATTCTTGACAATGCCATAGCCACCAATGGCCATGAGTCCAAGAGAGCAAAAGTAGTGATGTTGTATGACAGTCAGAGAGACAGTGTATACAAGAGAGGGCAGTTATCATTTCATTTAAGCCTGCTTAGTGGCAGAGCTGCATATTTCTTAGAGAAAGCATGAGTTAGTGCCTTTCCCTCACCAGCTGGTAGCTCTCATGCAATAGTGGAGAATTAACAAGAAGTGCATATGAGAAAAACGGATTTAAAAAAATAAAATAAGTAAAAAAAATTTTTAAAAAAACCCACTAAAATATTCTTTCTGTCTTGGGACCAGAATGTAGACACAGGGACAAGCTGCAATTTGCAACCATAAAAAGCTCCCAAATAACTGTTTACCACTAAAGCACTTTAGCAATTAGCAGACATTTTTGGTGTGGAATGCACAGCATGATGAATTTAAAATGTAATCTACAGAATTATATTCTAAGATATAATGCAAAGAATTCCACTGTCATGGTGGGCAAAAGGTGAGGTGTCCCAGGCCTGAGCCATGTGGGGGCCCAGAGAATCCACTTTAATCATTACCAAATCTGATTTCACAGTCAGAAATTTATTTTGAATAATAATTCTTGTCAAGCTGTAAAAAAAAATGTCCAAAATTATAGCAGAATGGAGAAAATAATGAGACAAACTGTGTGCATATGTGTGTCTGGGTCAGGACTGATTATACAGTTTGTGGTGTCAGTGGAAAAGTCTAACGGGCCTTTACAAACACACAAGCTATTCATTAGACAGGAAAGGGGAAGGTGGGGTTATTTCTGTCATTCAGTCCGTATGTACATGTTTGGGAGGGTGGACAGCAAGTTCATGATGTCATGACTGAACCTGTTCCAGATGAGGGTGATTGTGTCTCACTGTGACAGGAATTGAGATGAGCTAACGGTTCACTCTGTGGCAAATGAGTTAAAGAAACTGCCAGACCACTGCCGATACTACAATCATTCATCTGAATTTTAAACTAAGCTTTACTCACTACTTCCACTTCCACTACTCAAGTACTTCCACTATCTTCCCATCTGATGATCCCTGAACATGTTCTCCTA
This sequence comes from Cranoglanis bouderius, assembly GCA_023630585.1. Taxonomy (NCBI): domain Eukaryota; kingdom Metazoa; phylum Chordata; class Actinopteri; order Siluriformes; family Cranoglanididae; genus Cranoglanis; species Cranoglanis bouderius. The sequence goes on from CM042559.1 coordinate 7,610,447, forward strand.
ATCTAGCAATGAAGCAATCCCACCCACTATTCCACTATTAAATGTATATCCAGCCCTAAAATTTGAACCTTTGAGCCACTTCAACTCACAACCAAAAGCACTGTTTTCCTCCTGAATACTTTATTTTTACTTTAACAATATTGCAGTTGTTCATTTTGGGAAGGGGATCAGAACTGAAGCACTCTGCTTCTCTGTCAGCTTAAGCAAGGCACTTTGACAGAGTCAGTTTACTAAACCATTCTGTGTACCCCAGACTTATAAATTAGTAACAATTTACATGACTCAGATTGTATGAAAATTTAAAAAGTTTAAGGTTAGGGACAAGGTTATCACTTGAATCTTTTCCTACAGCTTTATATGTATGAAGCTGAATTAAATCCAAAACACCACCCTCCTTCATTTGAATTAGTAAAAAATTTCTCACGATATCAGGATAACGTTCCAGGATCCATGTGCAGAGGTTTTTATTACCAATGGCTGGTATACAATAAGGTCGAGGTACATAAGAGAAAGGGTCAAAATCCCAATGTGGACAGTCAGTTTGCACATACTCTCCCCAGTGGAGGTAACTTATTCCTGCTGGTTGTTCCTACAGTATAATCGAAGATCTCTAGGTTCAGGCATTCCAAATGACCAATCCGCTGTGGGTGATATCAAGTAGAAAGACTATTTTTACCTTGAGTTGGTGAGTTAAAAGGATTAACTAGCCCATATGGCATCACCAAATATTCATAATGACTGGTGTTAATGATGAAGGTGGTCTTTCACTCGTCCCCTTCACTTCACATATGAACCAGGTTGCATGCACTTCACTGTTCAAGTTGAGTACTTACCTGTTCAATGGAAAATGGGACAAGGGTAGTGGGTACCGGTATTTGGCAGTGACAGGATTCAGCCCCCTGTAATCAATGCAATGTCAGAGTCTGCCATCTTTTTTTCTACAAAGAAGAACCTTGCAGCAACAGGAGATCTGGAGGGGCGGATATAATCCCGGGCTAGAACTTCTGCAAAATCGGCCCCTGGGGGGCATAGTGCCCTCCAGAAATTCAACTGAACACTTTTGCGAGGTCTTTGTAGGGTGCTGGGATTTTCCCTCTCTCTGGGCCTTGGGGCTGTCTACGTGCGTGACAGGGGAGAGACAAACAATGTTTAAAACAAGATGGATTTCAGGCCATGAGTTCACCTTTCCTCCAGTAAATAATGGAATTATGAATGGATAACCAGGGTGAGACCAAGAGAATTGGAGTTTGGAGGGACTTGGTGATCATGAACAAAAGTGTTTCTGCATGCAACATGCCTGTGGACATCTGGAGGGGAATGGTGCTTCTGGTTACCTTCCCTCCTCCCAGTGGTGAACCATCTAGGGTTGTGACTGTAAGTGGGCCTGTTAGGGGAACAAGAGGTATGCTAAGCATCTCAGCTATTGTTTCATCAACCAGAACAGGGACAAAATGGGACTCCGAATACCATGACAGTTCTACTGGTAATAAGATGTGTCTACTCTCAGTTGTATGGGTTATGTTTTTGCTCACGTGGTTGGAGCTCTGATTTTCAGGTCTAAGCACACATGTGGCCCACAAATGCCCCCTGTTCTCAGAATAAAACGTTTTCGGCACCCCTTCACCAAAAGGTGAGAGTCAGCACATCTTGGTTTATATTGAGAAGCCTTTCTCCGGCATCCTTGCACATTTCTGGGTGGTTGAATACTTCTCAGAATTCCTGCTTGAAGCTAGCATTCAAGTGGTTCAGCAGTACTGGGTTAAAAGTAGTGGTGGCCCAGGTGAGCACTTTGCCAGTAAGTAAAAGAGTAAAGAGTTCCTCAATCACGTAGGCCATGCATTGAAGATGCAGTTTATGGTTTCCAAGCAACTGGCCTTGCAAGGAAACTGACATCTGTAGATAATGCACTCTTCACTGTGATCCATGTTGCACGTCAAACAAACTATGGACTCAGAGATGTTGAGTATGGATCCATATGCTCAAGCCAAGTCAAGATAAGGTCAAGACAAGTCGATGCCAAAAATACACAGAACGCAACAAAATTCAAAAACAGTAGCAAGACGCAAGGTTAGTGGGCAAAGCAGGGTCAAAATAACCAAAAATTTAAACCACAGTGCAGCCTTACTGTCAAGAAGGCACAATGTAAATCGTCATAACACCCACCCCAATATACTTTTCTTTTTTTTTTTTTGCTGTTAAAGCGCATTACAAGTAATCTGACTACATTTATTTGTATAACTAATGGTTAAATATAAGAAAATTTGAAAAAGTAAATGCCTAATAAACACATAGAGATCCTATATTAATATTATCACCATTCTATTGAATTCTTAACCTCACTCTTCAAGTGTGATGTTACAACATTCTTTCTGCTGCTGAGACAATAAATACAGCTGGACCATGCAAGGGCAGGACCTTTGATCTGTTCCCCAAACAGACCACCAAAGAAAAGGGAGTCTGGAATCTTCACCACATATGTGCTTTGCAGTCTTCAATTCAATTCAATTTTATTTTAGTTGTATAGTGCTTTTAACAATGGACATCATCACAAAGCAGCTTTACAGAAATATATACATTTTGGATATAAATTTTAAATTTATAAATTTATCTCTAATAAGCAACGCCCAGAGGCGACGGTGGCAAGGAAAAACTCCCTGAGATGATACGAGGAAGAAACCTTGAGAGGAACCAGACTCAAAAGGGAACCCATCCCAGTATTATTACCTTACTGGGTATGCATTACTATCTGAACAATTTTTCATGGTGACAAGTCAATACTATGAAAGAGCAACTCATCACATTGTTTAAAAACTGAAAAGTGCAGGCATTTCTCTCATGCTGTTGAATTAAATATCATTTAAAAAAATCTTCATACATTATGTTCCTATTTGTAAAAATAGCAGCTAAATTATACCATACTCCCAGTTCGGCTTGGCTGGAGGAATGTCGGGACCTAGAAAAAACTAGCCATTGGTCTCTGCATCTTACTTGCCCTGCAGTCTACAAAATACATTATAACCATTATAGCACCATATTGTGAATAAGTATATATTTTTATAAAAAGGAAATACAGTTATACACAACTTTTCTCAGGGACATTTTATTCAGCTACAACACACAGCGAGACTCCGTGGTACTTTTATATTATCAGCAGGCTATTTCAGCAGAATCCAAATACACAGAGATAGGCTGAACTGTGAATGGTAACAGAAAGATCTGACTGTAAAATCCTATTTATGTGAATAACAAGAGATGAAAAAAGAAGAAGGAAGGAAAGCTGCACAAAAAATGTTTGTCCTTTGCAAATGCAAACAAAAAGTTAAAAGTTAGACCTGACCTGCAGAAGGACAAGGGTTACACCAAAGAATGGTTTCTCCTGGTAATTACTTGACCACATTCCCCTTCTTCATGGGCTGCAAGCAACTATTTCTGTCACCCCATCCAGGCACTGTGTTAGTCTTAGTGGTGCAGTGGTGTGTGAGAGGAAAAAAAAGAAATGAAACAGAACAAAAGGAGAATAGAGTGCAATGTGATGGGAACTAGAGTGAGAGAGCTGATCTAAAAGACAATGAACAGGCAAATAGTATGAAAATGATATAATAACTCGAATGCAAATGCACAGGTTTTAATAACTTCTTGCACAATGTAAAAACAACTCTGAAACACTGAACAGGTTTTAACCTTCAAGCATGTGCGTCATTGCCCATAAAAGTTTACAGTTTTAATACATCTGTTATAGTCTCCACCTAGTCTGAGGACTACAAACATGAATCAAAAATCTTTCATTAAAATACAACCCTCCAGACATTAGCACTCATTTATATTATATTTGATTGTCACAGTGACATTTAGAGCAGTCAGCAAATGAACCTTCTCTAGGTAGCTAAGCAAGTTTGATTACTTTATTAAAACAACGATAAGAAATCATTTCCCCACTGATTGTTATGTTTGTGTCTGTATGAAACACTTTCACAATTTGAAACCCAAACTAGCAGTAAGGATTGTCAACATCATCACATCATCATCATCACTGTTTTGCAAGAAACAGGGACATCTGAAGTCTCAGATCCCGATCAAAGTCATAAGGGCAACTCAACTCGAGTCTGAAGTCATCAAATTGGTGAGACAGTGGGAGTGATGGAGAAAAAGATAGTGTTTGTTAATAGCAACCTTCTCCTTGCTAGGGGATATTTTGAATTTCCCAAAATAAATAACCCTACAACTGGGGCTTCAATTTTCAATAATTTAGTATTCCTACACTTCTGGCAGACATCCGCACCAATCATAAACATATTCATTTAGATATATAAAAATAGTTAAAGTATTAGATAAATATGGGAAGTAAAGTTGAATGTCTAGTAGTGAGCAAAAAGGCAACATTCACTTAGGATAATCACACAATTTCCATGCCAAATTTAGAAGGAATAAAACATGTAACTATTATATATGTCACCATAAAAGGCAATGAACTGACATAACCTTTATGTAACTTCATTTACCAGCAGGGAAACAATTTCCAACGATTTCCTGTGTCTTTGACCCATTTGAGTGACACCAAAAGTTAAAATAGACAATTATTTAATACATGTCTTTCATACTCTTACTAAGGCAAATATTATTGACATGCCATTATATACAATTTCCTACACTGTACTTCCCTTAGTGGAGTGCATTCACTGTTCTGCTCCCTTACTAACCATTGGGTGGTTCCTAAATATGAATGCTTGGCTGGAATTAACTACACTCTCAGCTGTAATTTGGTGACCTGTGTCCCTAAAAAAGCCCCTGCCTGGCAAAGTGTGTGACACCACTCTTTTTGGATGTGGTGTCTGGCTTGAAACTCAGAACAAGTTAGTCTAATCAGCAGAAAACAGAACCAAATCTAGGCCTGATCACATTAAAACCAGTTCACACAATCACAATTCATTGGAAAACTGTTTAATGCTGTTGGTGATACTGTTGGTGTGCAAGGTTGTGTAATTTAAAATGATAAACCTATTTCCATGACTTGTTGAAAAAGGACAAAAGGCAGGGTGAGGGGGGATAGAATGTGGAGAGAAGGCAGAAGTTATTAAGATACAAAATCTTATCTCCCTCTCCTCTCCATGGCAACTGTAATTAGCTCAAACATGGGTTGTCACTGTGAGCCTAACAAGTTGCACATATATAAAGTGCCTTGCATAAGCATTCACCCCCTTGAACTTGTCCACATTTTGTACGTGTAACAACCTGGAAATGAAATTTTACAAAATTTACAAAACATAAAATTTGTGATTGCATAAGTATTCACCCCTATTGTTGTGAAAGCCCTAAAATTCTGTATTTCTCTGTAGTTCTGGTGCAACCAGTTGCCATCAGAAGTCACATGTGTCATGTGATCTCAATATAAATACACCTGTTCCTGAAAGGTCCCAGAGCTTGTTAGAGAACGCATTTATACAAACAGCATCATAAACAGCATAGGGCTATAAAAACACGTCTGGGACAAAGTTCTGGAAAAGTATTAATCAGGGGTTGGTTTGGTTTATAATAATTGTGTGCATTTTAAGGGCAACTAGTTGCACCAAACCTAATTTTGTGGTTTAATAACAAAGGGGGTAAACATTTATGCAATATTTTGCATGTTTTTAAAAAAAATAATTTTGCCAACCATACTGATTACATCACTTCAGTATTATATTATTTGTGTAAATTCATGCCATATAATCCCACTTATGTCCATTTTAGTGCCACATTATAACAGTACATATGGTAAATGGAAGATGAATACTTATTCAATCTAATGTATTTCCCACAGTAATGTGTCTAATAATACTTATTCAGATTTTTTTGATCTGTGCTCTATGAATATCTTTAAAGACAGACTTACAGGTCACAGTCAGAAGCTCTTCACTTCTACATCCTAAAGCCAAAGGTTGCCGTCTACAATAGATGGCGCCACACTTTCCTTTTATATGCTTTCTTTATTTTTCAGTCTTTTTTCACTAACTGCTCTGTTCACACCATGGGCTGAAGCACGGGCGCCGTAAGGGGTCAGAAACCTGGTCCTCCAGAAGTAGGGGCCATGGAACATGTGAATTAAGCACACGTGTCTGGTGAAATAGGGTTGTGTGGAGGTCTAGTGTAAGCTTTTCTCAGAGGGGGGCCCAAATTTTTACAAGGGGGTCCAGACATGATGGGTCCAGACGTGAAGTCCAGACTTCACTTAGTTTATGGTCATGTTCTCAACCTCATACTATTATTTTCCTATGAACTTCATGCATTAGTGTGAGAGTATTATGGATGAATACATGTTTGTACTATGAGTAAGTGTTGGCAAATCAAATCAAATCTAATGAAGCGAAACGTGAGTACCATACTGTTATAACAACACAAAAGGTCTTTAAGCCACTGTCATGAAGATTTCATCAGAGAGAGCATTTAACATTATGGGCTGTGGAGTTTTGACTATTATCTAATAATCAAACAGGAAACATTACTTTCTTTACATATAAGATTTAAAGCAATGGTTGGAGAGAAGAAGAAAAAAAAACATACATATACATGTTTTCCACTTACCATCATATCACGTTGGTCGTATGAATTTTGCTTCTTAGGTTTTGTACTGGACTACTGGCAGATTACATGCTGAAATCATCACCTTTTACTCTAATAACCTATCACTATGACAACACCATTCATGTAGTTTCATAAGGTATAACAATAGGTCGATGTATCATATTTTAAAAACTTTATAGTCTTAAACCAGATCAAGTAATTATGGGGTTTTAGCTATGTCAGAAACTACAAAACATATCTAAGTTGCCTTATAAGAAATGTGTGATGATTTTGGCGTGATGCTAGTTAATGAATACACGCTTCAATGATTTTTACCTACATTCAGCTCCTGCCAACATTTGAGGTGAGGGGAAAAGCTCTGTAATGATTTTGTGTCTGTGAATGCTTCCTTTACATCCACCTGAGCATCCTATTTCTGAATAATACCCTGGAGCGACATCTAAAGACCCTAACACACATTACCACAAAACAACAACTAATACAAAATATTAATACATACACAGTGATGTATCTAGGCTAAGGCGACGTCAACACTGCTTCATTACTGATTTAGCACTAGTTTATAGCTTATGAGGTTTAACTAAACTGTTTTTATTCGCTGCTGTATCAACAGCATTCACACCAATATTACATACAAGTTATTGAGATTAACTATTTAACTAGCCTATATAACGAATTGACTAATAAGATATTAAGAAAATATATAACGTTATATAATATATAACGTTATATTATTCTCAGTAACCATGCTGAAAAACAACGAATCACAAACTCCAAGGATCAAGTGCAAAAAAAAAAAAAAGAAAAAGAAAAAAGAAAAAGAAAAAGAAAAAAGAAAAAGAAACACCTACCTTTGGTTAAACAGCAATATTCCCAAATTCTCTCTCAGCGTCAACAATCCCTGTCAAAAATAGTCTAAATTCTGTTACATACGAATAAGACAATAGTCTTAAAAACCCGTAATATTTTGCTGTCTCCAAAGTAAAAAGAGCTGTCTCAGTTTTTTCGTGGTATCAGGTCTGTATTCTGCAGCAAAGTGGAGGACTGAAAGTCCTTCACAAACTTCGGAAATAACGGAGGAGCTGGAGGAAGTTCAGCCCAAAACTTTTAGCAACCTCTCCCACACAGGATGCTCAGAAAGCACTGAGAGAGTGAGTTCACATAGCCTGTAATATACTAACTCTCTATATAACGCCTTTATAAATTATGTAAATGTGTATTAGTCATCTACTGAGCCTGCACTCAGTAGGCTATAGGGTATTAATCTGTTTATTAGGATATCTGCGTTTAGATTAGCTAATATAATGGCTAAATGTTTCTACACCTGGCTATATAACTCAATGACTTCTGTGATCCTTTTGCTACAATTCAACACACGTTGTTGGAGATTTCTATGATAATTAACTCTCATTATCAGATCTCAGTATGCTGGGTTCCTGAGGCAGTGCTCAATTTCCACCTTTCACTTTATTTAGAAGCTGATTTCATTGACTTGTTTTCATACAGAGACATGTTTCTTCACAGAACTCCATGACGCAGGTTTATTTGAAGCTTCTTTTTAGAAAGAAAGAAAAAAAAAAAGTCAATGTTTTGAAAAGATAATTCAAAGTATTTAGTTATTGTGTGTTCTAAATCAGTGCTCCCTCTAGTGTCTAAATATCTCACTACACTAAAACTTTTATTTCACAATTAATCAAATACGAATCATTCTTTTGTTAGCTACACAAAGTGTGAACAGTCAGTAAACACCCACAAAAAAATTGGGCTCCTGTTGCTTCTGTTGGCATTTTTTCCTCTGTGGTGTCTGCGGTCAGGAAACCATTAAAACATGGCATGAATAGGGCACAAGAATCACAATGAATTGTGTGTTTAGAACCTGTGTTACACACTTCAGAGTTAGTCATAGTTGTGGTCTCGAACCACAAGAACGATTCAGAAACGATGCTCTGATACTAGACAGATGCACTACCAGCTGCTAGTAAACTTCATTTTTTATATATATATATATATATATATATATATATATATATATATATATATATATATATATATATATATATATATGATAGCCTTAGATTCATGTTCTTGGCTGACAGGAGTGGAACCCTGTTTGAACCCAGATGATTTGGTCATCTGCTGTTGTAGCCCATCCACCTCATGGTTTGATGTGTTGTGTGTTCTGAGATGCTTTTCTGCTCACCACAGTTGTAAACAGTGCTTATTTGAGTTACTATAGACTTCCTGTCAGCTCAGACCATTCTGGTAATTCTCCCCTGATCTCTCTCATCAACAAGGTGCGGACCCTCCGCACACAGGATGTTTTTTTCGCACCATTCTGTGTAAACTCTAGAGACTGTTGTGTGTGAAAATCTGAGGAGATCAGCAGTTTCTGAAATACTCAAACCAGCCTATCTGTCACCAACAACCACGATCAACATCACATTTTTTTCTCCATTCTGATGTTTGATGTGAACATTACCTGAAGCTCTTGATCTGTATCTGCATGACTTTATGCATTGTACTGCTGCCACATGATTGGCTGATTGTATAACTGCCTAAATGAGTAAGTGTACAGGTGTTTATATTAAAGTGGGCAGTGAGTGTATATTCAAGATGTCATTTTTTTGCAGTGCTTACTGTCTTGAAGCTGTAATTGCCAGCAACAACTTACTTATCAAATTGGATTTTTAAACATATCTTTGTTTATGCTTATGAATTCATACATTTTAGTTCATATTTATAAGTACAAATTCAGAAGGCATTATGTGTATAAATGTGAAATGGATATATGAACACAATATTTGTTATATATCTTTAACACAATATGAAACATTAAGCAACATCTTCAGATGTCACCACCTTAATCACTTGCTACACACAGTACTGTAGGTAGAGTCTAGACTAAACGGGGCATCAGCAGTTTTGCATCTTCCTTGCTCAAATGACTGTAACCAGTGAACACACATTTCATCATGTTTCCAGTGAAATGCAAAATGGATTCTTACTACTGCTTAAAAGTACTCTCTGGGATTTTCGACCATCTGTTTATTTGTAACAGCAGAGCTTAAGGGTTTTAATGAAACCACTGATGGTACGTATAGCATCTTTGCGTGAGAATATCTGTGAGTACATCATGCTGTTAAGACATCATGAATATGTGATGAATCAACAACTATCTTTTACTGTCATTCTTGTCTTTGTCTTTGTATGTATCTCATCCTGTTCTGTTCTGTTCTTCTACTTACTTTTATGTGCTATGATATGATTTTTCCCTGGATTAATATTTTAAAGCATCCTACAGGTTGTGCCATAAATCCATGAATGCTTTAACTTATGACTAAGAAACAATATCTTTTGCAAACCTTTCACAGAGTTAGGCACATGTTATGTTACCAGCAAATTCATGCTCTCTAATTTCCACTGCCGTCATGTGTCACTCTTTCCTATACAGTGTGATTGTGGAACACTGTTGTTCTGGTCCATGTGTGAATTGGCCACAGGGGGGTTGTCAGCATCTGCACTTTCTCCTCAAATAATAAACACCGGAAGCTCTGGTTACTGATCAAGAGCTGACATATGAGGCAAAAAATACTTTGTCCATTTCAAGGAAAATGTAAAAAAAGAAAAAAAAAAAAAAAAATCAGCATAATTCATATTCATATTCATATATTGTTTTTAAAAAATGATCCATTGTAGAGAAATTTCAGAGTTTTTTATTTTTATTTTTTACTGTACATCAAGCAGCACAGTATTGGAGTGGGTAGTTCTGTTGCCTTACAGCTCTAGGATCCTGTCTGTGTAGAGTTGTGTGTGTTCTCCCTGTTTCCATGTGGGTTCCTTCCGTGTTCTCTGGTTTCCTTCAACCTCCCAAAAACATGTCAGTAGCTAGGTTGACTACTCTACATTGTCCCTAAGTATGAAGGAGTGTGTGTATGAGTATGAACAAGTGTGTATAAGTATGAATGAGTGTGTCCAGTGTTTTGGATAGGCTCTGGATCCAGCATAATCCTGATCAGGATAAAGCGGTTACTGAAGATGAATGAATGAAAATTTGTACTTCATCCTAAGCCAGCTGTTTTACTTATCACATAATCTACATGGAAAATTGGGCTGGTGTCCCATCCAGTGTGTTCCTGCTTCATGCCTGGTGTTCCTGGAATAGTTCCTGTAGCAGGATATAGACCCTGACCAAGATAAAGCGCTTACTGAAGATTTGGAAACTGAATAATTGGGTGCTATTTTCCCTTACAAGATCCTGAATGTATGTTCCCAGCAGGAATTACATAAATCATATGATGGATCAGATGTGTAGAAGACTATTAGCATGGATTAATGGGGCAGTTTAAAAAAAAAAAATCTGAATACAAAAGAGCTTGTTTACTTTTTAACAAGTGAATTGTTTAGCAATTTTGAAAAATCTGTGAAATTCCCTTTTAATGTCATATTGATAGGTGAGATGCCTGTACCTGATTAAGGTACAATCAATTATTAAACAACTGATTATTTTATATATATGCCATTTACTATTATATATATATATATATCTCGACGTGGAGTGCATTAAAATTGTATAACGCACACCAAGCCATGGATTATCCCGCTTATACTATGGTCACTTGCTAGCATTGACAAGTTAAAGCTGTCATTGATGTTTGCAGTACAAAATTTGACTGAAAAGATACACAGCTGTTGGTTGGAACTCTTGCATGCCTAAAACAGAGGCTTGAGTTCTAAACTCTTGCCACATGCAAAAACAGTCTGAGGTGGCACAGTGAAAAGACTGGAATAGATTTGAGAATCTTGGCATGTTTAAACAGGGGCCATATATCTTTAGTGCTCAGATTTTCCTCTTTCAACGAATTCAGACCAGTCACAGAGGGAGGAGGATGGCAGAGCAATTCTAAAGCTGACAACACTGATGCCTGTGTGTTGGAATATTATAAGAGTTACTGTCCTTTACATGATGGTGAGTGACAGTAAGAAAAGAGCACAAGGAGTACAGCGGAAGATACTGCTGCTGAACCATGACATTTAATATGACATTTTCTGAAATGCACTGAAGCCAAATGCTACCCAGCCCGACATGTTCTCCAAAAACAAGTTAGAGTGTGAAGAGCAAAAGCATGCCTAGAATGGATGGGTGCTTTCTGAGACAGCCACCCTCTCACTAAAACAACTGTACAATTATGTGGAATCGAGATAACCGCACACAGTTGAGGCAGCGGGGGAGTTTTCAGAGGTAACGTGTGATTACATGTTCAGCAAAAAAAGGAAAGCCAAGTTGCTGTCCTCTACATACTGTTACAGGGTTTAGAGGGTGGTTAGGTACACACAGCTGTGTTGTACACTCTGAATTTTGCTGCTCGAAGCTGCATTTTATCACTGAGGGGCTCCTGTCTAGATCCAGAGTGTTTTTTAAAATAGCTGCTTATCCTTGCTTGGCATGCTTGTTGTGCGTGATCACCTGGGTACAGTGGAGATCATTTTTTCTCCTCCATTTTCAAATCACGCCATTTACGTTTCACCTCATTTAATTAATATTTTTCTGTGATTTGTCTCTAGATTATGAATTTTCCAGGTGCTCTTACGCTGCTAAATATTTTTTAATTGACATAGAAGTGAGTCGAAATAACTTCCACCTTTTCTTTCACCGTTAGAAGTCATTTTGTGTTTCCAGCATTCTGTGCACTACACCTTTTATGGAGTTTTGTGGGTATCACTAAATGCAAATGAGCTGTCTCTGAAACTTTTGTAAACCTAGAGGAAAATTTTAGTTTGGTTTGGCTTACACAAACATTTACACATAACTTTACTAAAAGATTGATTGTGCAGCATAATCCAAACCCACCATGTCAAATGAAACGTTTCTGTATTGTGGCATTTGCACCATACATAGAACACTGACAATATTAGCTAGACACAAACCCTTTGGAACAAAGCCTGATTGAATGCAGATTGCATTGACATTCATGTGAGGCAGAATGTCATCTCAGTCATGTGAACTTTTATTGAACATTGAGCTGAAATGGCAAAAAAGCTACAACCCTTTTCAGGCTTTCTGGCCCATGTTCAGTGTTAAGTCACTTACCTTTTCGGATGTCTTGTTTATATTTGAAAAAATAGCTTTGACGGTCATAAATGAGAATTTGGATAACTCATATCTTACAGGTGTCTGATCTTGGATTTTGGTGAATTGGGACAGACAGGTAAATATTGAAATTATGATTCATGGAAAAGTACACAGACCAGAGAGAAAATGATTATTATTTATTTTATTTTTTTTTTAAATGCATGTTCTGCGGGTTTTTAAAAGTTAGGCCTTCTCAGTTTTTTGGTTAGGAAAAATGTATTAGATCAAATGTTTACTGCAATAAATTGGCGTCTTGTTTATTTATGTACAGAACTGTCTAGAGTGGTCAGAAGAGAGAGGAGGCTTGCTGAGTAATTGAACCAGTATGTGGGAGAAGGAGGAGTATAAGCAGAGGAATGAGAGAGAGCCTAATAGCGATGTTATAAACTCTAGGGAGACACAGGGGATTAGTGAAATCTGTGTCCTTGTGCAAATCTCGCTGTCTTTGGTTACCATCAGAATGTGGAAAGTGAGAAGGAGGAAGGGGGCGGGACAAGCAAACAAGAAAAACATTGTATACTGGAGAAGTGAAATTGGCACAACAATGAAGATTAAGAGTTGCAAGAATCTATTTGGACATTACACACTGCGAGATTTAAGCTAATGACAAGTCAGAGAACACTGAAAACAGTGATCGCATAATGAACATAGCTGGCCAGGCATCAGGGCTGTTGTGGGTTTTATATGCTAAAGAAGAGCTCGGAAAGGTCCCCAGCTTGGAACTCAATGTCTGGACCTCATTTCTGTTACAGAATTTCTTCCTTCATTTCTCTCCTGCTGCTCAAGAAGTGGAGTTGCTGTAAGAACATGGGTATTGTTTTCTGCCAATGGAGCAGCCACTAAAAGCAAGGTTTTTGAATTTGGTCCTCCTGAGGAAAGCCAAATAATCAACCCCAACACGCACACACACACACACACACACACACACACACACACACACACACCTTGTAACTGCTGATACACACACTTGACAGAGCTGCTTTCCTGTGGATTGCCCTGCATAGATTCTACACTCATTCTATAATTCTCAAACCTCATAAGTCGTTTCTTTTGTGTAATCATTCTCATGCTTCCCAGATTTAAAAAAAAAAAAAAAAAAGAAAGAAAAAGATAATGATATTGGTAATCATATTGGTAGCAAGTGTAAATGCGCATTTGTATTTAAGACACTTTACAGACATACAAACATCTAGCCAAAGAGTTGTATTATAAGTACTGATATGAACAAATATTAGAACAGCACTGGCATCTCTTCCAAAAAGAAAAGTCACTTTGTTAATAGAAGTAAAGATAATGCAGTGGCATAAAGACTGGAATAAGCACACATCCAGAATACACAGAAAATAGTGCCAGCAGTGTCTTAAGAAATACAGATAAATACCCTGAATCACGCCTTTGAATTAAATAGTTAAATAAACAATTCAAATTAGTGTGTGCTTTTAAACTCAACAGCAAGCAGATGAGATTTGAAAAGGTGCAATCTGCAGAACTTTTACACGATCTCATTATGAGTCTGCGGCTCCAGTATGACTCTCTGAAGGTCGGGGATGCAGGACAGAGCCTTTCGTGGGATCCTGTTCACGTCGAGGTAGTTGTTCTCCAGGTGAAGAGCCAACAGGGGAGACGAGTTAGTGAGACTGATTTTACACAAAGACTTCACTGGAACAGCACTGGAACACATCATTTATGTACAAGAGTTATATACATATAAATCTCTGACAAATACTTTAACATATATTTAAATACTTTAACACACACACACACACACATATATATATATATATATATATATATATATATATATATATATATATATATATATATATATATCATGTAAGAAAGATTTGAGTTCCAAATATTATATAGACACTTTATTGCAGTTGTAGACCTGTACAGTTCAGCATGGCTATAAACTGCAGGGTTATGAAAACATTGTGAGCAGGAGTTATGGTCTCTACAGTAGAATCCACACAATTACTGGCAGGCAGCCAAAGGAAACACATTTTTTTCTAACTAGTCTGGAGTTTTCAGTGCTTTAGGTGGGGTATGATTACCATGACAAGGTAGAATAACCTAAATGTGAGACAAGCTTATGGTTTTGAAATGCAAACCAGGTGCTGAAACCAGGTTCTGAAAAACATGCTTAATGATTGAATTTTGCAAGAAAGGGAAAGGATGAGAATAAATGAGAACAGGACCTCAGTTTTTGGTAATCTAGGTTTTGTTTTAAGGAATATGGTCTACATGCTACATTGAGGAGCTTCGCAAATTTCAGTGATGATTCTACAGTGTACGATTTGAAGCGAGCATCATATAATAATTAACATCTCCTTAAGGAATAGTTTAATGATAAGTCAAAATGAATTGATTCACCTCAAATGTAGTTGAACAGATGTTTAGAAAGGTTTGTTTCTTTTAATTTTATGTAGTAGGTATGTAGCTAATGTTCCTTGAAACTAATGTAAGTCAGTCTCAAAACCCAAAAACATTTTCATAAATATATGCTCACACACAGTAAATATATGCCTCAATTTACATTCAGTACTTAATTAATGACTCTAATTAACAGTGAGGCTGTAGTGATGAACAGATTTACTTTTTTCTTAATGTTTTAATTTAGTATCTTTGCCCACTAGACCATTCATTTCTGTTTAAAGATCTGTGGAAAGCAGTATTTTATGGAGAGGACAAATCAGTTTCACTTCAACATATCTGAAAATGAGAATATATAAATTATCAGTGTAATTTAGAGCAAATATATGAAGATTTCGTATGTATTTCTGAGACATACTTCCATTTCTTGTAAGCTACATTAGCTTTGTAGCTTTAGTATCCAACATGGCTTGGCTTATTAACTACATTTGCCTTGTGGAAAGTTGTATAAATTAGATTTTTCACTGAAATGATGCTGCTGCTACTGCTGAGGAAAAGTGATTAAAGATTGTATGACACATTTTGAGCTGATCATTGACTGTTTTTTCCTTCAAAATAAGGTTGAAAAAGATGAAATCTGTTCTGTTCTATAAAATAATTATGATTATTTTTACATAGTGATGTACAGTTGTGAAGAGGTGCACTGTAATATAAGCAATAAATGAAGAATCTACGATGCCCTTGTGGGTTTACTGTCAGTATCTTACAGTAATGAGTCTGATTAAAGGCTGCTAATGGCTTACTCACACTCACCTGATAAGGTTGTGATCCAGCCGCAGCTGATGCAGGTTCCTGAAGTAACGAATGTTTGGTGGGACCCTCTCCAACCTGTTGTTGTCCAGGAGGAGCTCCTCCAATGTTTTGTAAGCTCCACGGAAGGCCTTCCCTAGCAGCCCATGCTCCAGTAGCTGGTTGTGAGAGAGGCGCAGTGACTGGAGGCCTGGCTGCAGGTGGCTCAGGGTGTCAGGAGGGATGGACTGGATGAAGTTGTGCTGCAGGGAGAGCTGTCGCAAAACTCTGGGCAAGTGAGCAGGTACCATGTTCAGCTGGTTGTGAGACAGGTCCAGATTCTTCAGCTTCCTGAGTGTGTGTAAAAAGAACAAAATAGATTTACTATAGGATATGCATTGAAACAATATGTGTAAAGATTTCCACACAGTAACCAATAATTATAACACCAATAGACCTGTAATATTCAAGCTTTGCCAAATCATCCATTGCTTTTCTTATAGCTTACTGTTTGTGCAGGGTTTTGCATTCTCCACATGTTTGTGTGGGCTTCCTCTGGGCTCTCTGGTTTTTCTCCCACCTCCCAAAAACATGCCTGTTGGTGAATTGGCTACCCTGATAGGTGTGAATGAGTGCGTGAATGTGTATGTGCGTGGTGTCCTGCAATGGCCAGGGTGTTCCAGTGTCCAGGGATAAGCACTGGATCCAGCATGACCCTGACCAGAATAAAGCGGATACTGACAAATGAATGTAGTAGGGTTTTAAAACTAACCTGTAAAGATGTTTTCATAGAAAACCAAGACAAATTATAGTCTATGGTCAGAATACAGAAGCTGTCCATAATAACATGTTTTTTCCCCAATCCTCTTGATCCCCTTTCATATGTGTCAATCATTGGTAGTTGTAGCTACATTAAAAAAAAAAAAAAAACAAGTAAAAAATGTATAGTATTCGGCAATCGGTGTAATTTAGTTGGTAATTTATACACATAAAATGGGTGACAAATTAAAAAATTGAAAAACAAAGAGCAGTAAGATGTTGAGCTGCCAGAAGAGCTTCAGTGCACCCTGACATAGATTCTCTTGGAGGGATGAACACCATTTTTCTAAATGATATTCCTTATATTTGTGTTTTGATGGTGGTGGTGGAGAGCACTGCCTAACACGTCAGTCCATCTCCCATAGGTGTTTAACTGGGTTGAGATCTGGGAACTGTGAAGGTCAAAGCATATGATTTGCGTAATTTCCTTACTCATCAATGGGGACACAATCACCTTGGAAAAGATCACTCTTATCAGGATAGAAATGTTTCATCATATTAAGGTGACCGAGCTGAATAACTTTGTGTTGATGTATAGTATTCCTTCTTGTCAAACGACACAGGTGGAGCAAAACCTTATCAACAACATGTCCTTCACAGCATAGCAAAGCAGTTTTCCCTTAATATGCCAGCTGTCTGTATACACAAAATTTATTTCTTAGTGCAATTTCATGGGAACTGTGACTACTAACGAACACAGAACAAAGGTTGTTATTGTTTTTTTTTAATTAATATAAGTACACCTAGGCCATAATTTTGACTATGTATGTTTAACCAATAGATTAGTCAATTCTATGTACTGATTAGAACAGAAGTTAGTAAATACATAAATGATCACCATCTTCACTGGAGAATGTACAAATGTTTTAAGCTTAAAATAAAACTGCGAAAATTGTGTCTGTGCACAATTATTAATTTAAAGGATCTTGTAAAAAGAGAGAGAGAGAGAGAGAGAGAGAGAGAGAGAGAGAGAGAGAGAGAGAGAGAATGAGAATGAAGCATTATTATAATGCTCCAAGGAGTGACACATTGCAAAAGTGAATTTGGTCTTCAGAATTAATGGATGCTTCCTGAGTCAGATATTCTGGCACTGGAACTGTGTCTTCAGCCAAAAACAATCAATAAGTCGGAGGAAGTCCAACAAGAAGCAGAGGTCTGACAATTGTCATCAGATATGCAGATGCTTACCAGTGCCAGAGTTATACAACCAGGCTTATGCAACAGTGCATGCTAGCCAGGACAACCACTGTGCAGTCATGCAGAAGGCTTTATCCTGGCCCTGTTTGCTCCCTTAATTTCTGGATGTATGACACAGACACAGGAGCTCTACAGAAAAGGATACTGCAGTGGGATTTTGCTGCTGTTGCATTCTATCAATTTACATATACAATTTTTGGCTAGGTTTTTTTTTTTTTTAATGATGGTGAGAGACATCTTTTTTCTTATTTATGAATGTCTTTGACTTTTTCTGCCTGGGGTACTTACTTTGTTATGAAATTGTATTGTGTGCTCTTTACTAAGGTTAACTTATGTTTTGAGCACTATTTCTGCATGTCCTTAAGTTCACCCCTACCAAAAAAAATCCAACCACTTTAATTCTTACTCATTAGGCAGACCATGGGTCTTTCGGTTCATATATCGTAGTGCCACAACCCTCAGTATCCATCAACCCCCCCTTACATTCTGTTCCAAGCTCAAAGCTAACCAGAAACAAATGGAGCTCTCCTGGAGGTCCCCTTCTTGATTCTCACACACAAACACTAGCAAGCACACATTTGAGCGCACACACCACGTACAAACAAATCGTCACCCCTGCAGAGTCCAGTAGGTCTTTCACCCACAAGCTGTTCCAATTCCCACAGCATTATTCAGAGGAGTATGGCAACACAACACATTACAGGGATGTTCCAGTGACTTTAAATCTTTATCAACTACATCTGTTGTGTGTGCGCTATTACATCAGACATACATTTTGGCACATTTTCCTGTACCGAAAAAATAAAAGGAAGGTAACCCATTTATAATAGAAGACCACTCAATAGAAGTATATGCAAATTGCATATTTTCTAGATCAATTTTTTTCAAGTCTTCAGTCAAAGGTATTTAAAAATTAGGTACTACATCTGGTCAATTTATCCTTTTAGGGACTACTTTTGCAAGAGGAAGAATCTGCACTTACTCATGTAGTTGTTTGAGTCCTATTGTGCATAGATACCACAAAACCTTCTCTATTGCACCAGTGTTGGAAAATTAATTCAAGAGAACAGTTTGAGACTTTGTCTCATGTCTGACTCATCCTAAGACATGTATCATTAGAGTGTGATGGTTGTATTTTTAAATTTGCATTGTATAGTTGCATTATATAGTAATTTTAAACATTTATTGACATTTATTGAGTTCAATATTTGCTCTTAGACTTAGTACATGGTAATTGTATAATTAATCATTTATAATTTAACGAGGTTAAAAAAAAATGCTGTAATATTCCTTTAAAATCACTGGCCATGAATGGGTCATTAGTAACGGAAACGTGTTACGTCTCTGAGCAGCTGTTCTCTGATCTTATAAATATAGTATACCATAAAAAGAGGACTACAGCAACACATGGACTTTTAAGGGAACACACTGCAAAAGCTGTTAAGTCAAACCCAAAACCGAAGTGAGAATTTATGAGCTAGGTGCCAGGCTCTGTAGGAGGGGCAGTGTTTTTAACTGTGCCTAAGTGTGCCTTTGGGTGAAGCAAGACAATTTCTTGTGTATTTCCTCAGTGGATTATACAGAGAACTGTTCTTGGGTGCACTAAAGAGTTAAAAACTGGCAGAGCAGCTAATGAAGGAACATGTAAAGGTTGGTGGTGGTAATTAGACTGGCTTCACAGAGCAGAATTAAGGAGTCTATTCGGCCTGACAGGCACTCACAAGCAGAGAGAAGATGAAAGCAGTGAAAGTCTGAATTGGGGTTGATGCTCAAATTTGCACAGAGATAATAGCACAGTGCTGTAGACGTTGGGTAGATCACACACACAGAAGCATCAAAAAGATTAAAACGGCATAGGTTAGTGGCACTAACATTAAGTGAACTGATAGTAAAGTTGTTAAGATAATTACCATGTACTGAGTGCCACTGTAAGATTATAGTTTTCTCCACTGAGAAACTCATAAAAGCTGCAGTAAAAATGGCTGCAACAACAGCAGCAAAAATTACAATGATTATATCTACCCACTTCTGTCTTCTCTGCATCATTACTCTCTTCTTCTTCTTTCTCTGGCACAGGCCCCAGCACACATTTATTTTATTAACATAATAAAACTGTTTAAATATTAGATTTATTATTCAAATGTGTACAGTAATACTCTGGCTATTTATTGGAGCCCTAGAGCTTTTTGTGTTCCTGAATAGGTTGACACTTGTTTTTGAGATTTAGACTGAACCCATTCAATTCAAGTGACCAGTCATATAAGAACTCAGTAATAAATATAATAAGTTTGGTAATCGGATTGTGATTTTCACCAATGTAATTATTCTTTTTAAGTCATGGACCCCAGTTGGCAGTGCTTGCCAGTCCTTAATGTGCTTGCTCATGCTTAATAATGAAATAGCCCTTGTCAGTGACTACATCGCTTCCACTTTCTTAATCACTCATTGAAGCATCTGCAAGTCACTGGCTGAAGGTCGCAATCCTGTGCTTTTAGTCTTATCAGAAACACTCCATCTATGTGGCAGGTGAAAGGGGATCAGCAGTGCTGAGTGTTCTAGCTTTCAGCTCAGTGGAGTCACTGGAGTTATTTGTATGGTGTGACTGACTTTGGAGAGACACATATCTCCCATGTCCTACATGGACCCCTGGATCTGAGGTCTGAGCAGAACCTGAGGACTTTGGGCTGTCAGGGCCAAGGCAATGGATTCTGTGATACTCTATCAATTCTGCACTTTTATTGTAGTTATGGTGATACCTGGTTGATGTACGCCATCTAGTGTAGTGTAAAAAAATACACAAATCATCTTGACTTGGTATAAATGTTGCTGGTAGATGTCTGGGCCAGGACAAAGGATGTTCACTATTTCAATTATTAACTAGGTAAAAATAAACAATGGATTCTAGGACACTCTCTCAATGCTCTGCTTTTATTATAGTGATTGTGACAGGCTATATGGCCAAAAGTATGTGGACACCTGACCACTGAACATTCCATTCCAAAAGCGTTAATATGGAGTCACCCCTTTGCTTCTATAACAGTGTCCACTCTTCCAAGAAGGCTTTCCATTAGATTTTGGACTGTGGCTGTGGATATTATGCCCATTCACCCACAAGAGGTTGGACACAGACGTTTGACAAGAAGGCCTAGAGCAAAGCTGGCATTCCATTTCATCCCAGAGGTGTTCAACGGGATTGAGGTCATGGCTCTGTGCAGGCCGCTCGAGTTCTTCTACTCCAACTCTACTTCTACACCTTGGTAAACCATGTTTTTATGGACCTTGCTTTGTGCACATGGACATTGCCATGCTGGAACATGTTTGGGCCCCTTAGTTCCAATGAAAGGAATTCTTAATGCTACAACATGCAGAGACATTCTAGACAATTGTGTGTTTCCAATTTTGTGGCAACAGTTTGGGGAAGAGCTGTCATGTGTGTTATGTTTGTGTGTCCACATACTTTTGGCCATATAGTGTACAAGGTTGATGTGCGCCATCTAGTGTAATATAAGAAAAATACATAAATCCTTTTGAATACCTCAAAAGGGTTCATTCATTCATCTTCAGTAACCACTCCTGGTCAGGATCATGGTGTATCTGGAGCCTATCCCAGGAACACTGGACATGAGGCAGGAATACACCCTGGATGGGACCCCAGTATATCACAGGGCACCACACACACACACACACTCACATGTGAACACGAGGAGAACATGCAAAACTCTGCACAGACAGTAACGCGAGCTCAGGGTTGAATCAGGAGACCATGGAGCTGTGAGGCAGCAATGCTACCCACCAACAGAGGTGGGTAGAGTAGCCAAACATTTTACTCAAGTACAAGTAAAGCTACTTATAAAAAAATAATTACTCAAGTAACAGTAAAAGTAATAATTTTAATAATGTCTTGAGTAAGAGTAATAAAGTATCCAATGAGAAGACTACTCAACTAGCTAGTTACTTCAGATCTGATTAAAATGAAGGGAAAATCCTGAATCTCAGACTACATGGAGAACTGTAAGACACACCTCTAATTGAAAGAGTGTTTGTGTGTGTTAGTATGTTTGTTTGTTTGTTTGTGTGTGTGGACTCTTCCAGGACTGAGCCGCTAAAAAAGTGAGCAATTGCTGCGTCCGCATTCAGACCACTGCAGCGTATCGTGAGATTTCTGTGAGTAGTAGTTAACTTGAGTAAGAGTACAAGTATGGCCAGTTAAACCTGCTCTTAAAAGTACTTTTTTTAAAAATGTTTTAAGTCTCAAGTAAATGTAACAAAGTAAATGTAGCGCGTTACTACCCACCTAACAACATATATGTTACTACTTTAGAAGGTTAATATATGTATTTATTTCTTCATAGAATCAATAATATTAAATGTCTTATTTGTGTAAATTAATCTTGAGCTTTCCATGTAGAGTACTTTTCCCTGTTATTGGATATTCATTAATCTAACAACTTTATCCTGTTCATGCTTGCCATGAGTTCTGTATGAGATACCACTCTATAAAAGGGCACCAAACATGCACACTCGCACACTCATTTATCCCTACGGACAATTTAGAGTAGCCAGTTTACCTACTGGCATATTTTTGGAAGGTGTGAAAAAAAACTAAAGTACACAGAGGAAACCCACACAGACACACAGGAAAACATGCAAAAACTTCATACAGACAGTAGCCTGAGCTCAGGATGGAACCCTGGACCCTGGAGCTGTGAGGTAGCAACACTACCTGCCCAATTTCTGTATATGTGGGGAAAAAAGTGCACTTCTTCCTGACTGTACATGTCAAACAGACATGAATACTCTTCTCTACTACTGCAAATGTAAAAACTGTAGCTTAAGAAATAAAAGGTATATGCGCATAACTCACGGCAGGTCAATCCAGGCTCCAGGGTAGAAACTGGTGTCACTCAGGAAGTTGTGACTCAGATCCAGAGCTGTCAAGTGGACAGAGTTATTCAGAACACTTTCCTGCACCTCCACGAGCTGATTATGTGGCAGCCTCAGATCCTGTAAAAAAAAACAAACACACATGTTAGAAAGTGTTAGAATGTTAGAAAGGAAAGTATTATAAACTAAGCCATGAAATATCTGCAGGAGCTGACCTCTAGAGTTGTGGGCAGTCCAGATGGAATGGAGGTGAATCGGTTGTTGTCTAGTCTCAAGTGCTTGAGCGTGATGAGGTGTTGGAAGGCCGAGGGCTCAATACTGCCCTCCCACAGGATGTTTCCTGCCAGCTCCAATTGGAGCAATTTGGACAGACCTACAGAAAATTCAAAGGACATTCTGAGACAAAACTCATAAATCTTATAAAAAAAGTTGTTCTAAACTTGCTCTAATGCTAATTGCTCTAATGAAATTTAAACAACACTGCTGAATGCTTGATTCTGATTGGTCTGATTTTATACAACAGCTCAGCTCAGACTGTAGTTCTAGCTGCAAGCTCTATATTAATGTGCTCATTCTAATGCATTACATTTCCCATAGTAACAAGTTGCACAGGGAGTTGTATGGTGGACGCTCCACATAAAATGAATTTAAAAACGTCAAATCTTTGATATGTTTATGCTTTCTGTGAGGCGGTGTTTGTTTAGCATTTTTGGAAGGAGTTTCCATTGTCAGCATTTTGTTGGAGTTGAAGGTGAAGATGTAATGCTAAGTTTTCAGACACAGAAAAGCTTTCAGGATGGAGGGCTTTGTGGTTTTTCAGTAACAAAACAATTTGCATTTTTTGTCTTCTGGCGAGGGTAAAACTATTTAGAATAAAACTCTTTGGGACTTGCTGTTATTGGAAAATAATCAGCTTTGACTTGGCCATCACACCACCCCGTCATTGATGTTTTTCCTATAACAGCAACCCCATCGTGTTTTATTCCTTACATCTCACTATTTACTGCATATTTTAAATGAAGACAAAACCATCAGGCCAAACCTTCAAAGTTGTGGGAAAGCACTTGGTTTATCTTGTTGTCATTGATTCTCAGCTCCTCCAGAGATCCTGGCAGATGTGGGATTGTTTCTAGACCATTGCCATCAAGAGTCAGCGTTTTTAGGTTTGTCAGATTCTGTTAAGAATAAATAAAGAGTGTGGACATTTGTGAATAACCGCAGCGTACAGCTGTGGACTCTGTGTTTTACATGCTTAAACACCATCTTTTAATCATGATGCTAAATTAATCTGACTGTATTTCCAGGAAAACCACCAAATGAGTACTCTTGGTTTTTCAGGAACTCTTGTAGTGGTAGGATATTTTAAGCCAAAAGCCTTCTTTTTAAACCCTGCCATCAGTGCAGTCCAATAGCACCCTGTCCGAGTAAAGCTCCCAATCTCCTGGCCCTTTACTGGTGGCACATCAGGATTGGACACTGTAAAATATGACCTCATTTCCTCCCCTTTGAGAGCACTTGCTCCTCCAGGAGACACTATACAGGGACAGTACTCTGTAGAATGCTGAAGTTTCTTATAGGTATTTACTCAGTGTCTCATGGGTTTTATGGAAGTCTCAGAGAAACAAATAATTATATTGTGCTCAGCTGAGAAATAATGTGGGTGTCCTTTGATGAGATATCTGTACTGAATGTGAAAAGGAAATACATGATTGCAAAGCATCTCATATAAGAACATTTTGGAACATCACTTGTGCTGCACAACTGTCCTACATCCAGATTAATCTGATAGTTGCTAGTGGTATGTCAGTAAAGTATATTCAAGTAGTGCTTAAAGTTCAATCCATGACTGATTGAATGAATTTTATTTTTCAGCAGGATGTGACTTGCAGCAACACAAGAGCCCTGACATTTTTTCTCCAACTCTATTATGATAGTCGTTTCATTTTTAATGATAAAGTGTCATATTCTAGCTTTAATACTGATTGTACATTTCCTGTAGACACAAGAATGCTGCCTGTGTAAGATAAAATGTTATAATATGTTAGGAAGGTATAGAACACCATGAACAAGTCAGGGCTGATAGAGGAGTCATCCAGAAAGTTCCTGCTCAAGTCGACTACTTCCAGGTTGGGCAGACCAGAGAAAGCCTCAGAAGGTAATGTGGTGAAGTTGTTTCCTGTGACAAAGATGAAAAGACAGAATTAAAAAAAAGATATGTTTTAACCGAAGAAAAAACTGAAGGTTTTTTTGTTGTTGTTGTTGAAGATTTCACTGCAGAGTTGTTTAGACTCTACATTCCTTCCAATAAACTCACCAGCTAAGTCAAGTGTAGTGATGTTAACGTCGGTGATGATGGGAAGTTCAGCAATGCCAGCGTCTGCACAGGAAATCTCAGTTCCATTCACTTGGCAACCTTCTGGTAGCAATTCTGCAGTACTGTTACCAGCTGCCTCATTCTCCTCTTCCTCTGCCTGTTCTTCCTCCCCTCCTTCATTTTCCTCTTCTTCTCCTCCTTCTTCTCCTCCTTCTTCTCCTCCTTCTCCCCCTTCTTCTCCTTCTTCCTCTTCTTCCTCTTCATCATCATCATCATCTTCTTCGTCCTCATCTTCATCATCTTCTTCCTTTTTCTTTTTCGCTGGTTCATTACCCTGGTCAAGAAGGCGCTTCTTTTCATTACCGAGCTCGTGCAGTACCGTGCTCAGTTTACCTGAAATTCCGTCTCTCATTTTCAAGATGGAATTTAGCTCCACCCACGCTGCCAGGGTCCGCCCCAGATCTGGCTGCTGACAGAAACATGGAGCCCATCATTAGACATAAATATATAGAAATGATTGTACTTGGCACAAACATACAAAGACTAAATGTAGCGGATAAATACGAGAGCCCAAAAAAGAGCAGTGCCAATTTGTGAGATGAAAAACTACAGTAGAAGATAAAAATAGCCAGTACACTCATTATAACAGGGGCACACCTACTGAGCTGACCGCAAACTTGGGCGTTTAATGTACATGTAACTGCATATACACATACAGTAAAGTAATTGAAACATCTTGGTTTAGCTATTTCTTCCCATTTAATCATAGTCTAAGAAGTAAAAAAAAATGAGTTTGTTGGTCCTCAAATGTTTTCATGGACCCAGGCTCACCTGTGTGTCCTTAGCTGTGCCTTTTTTTGGTTTCTCGGCTGCCCTCTTCTCCCCTAGGAACAAATACTTGAGTTAAGACACCGCCTCAAACAGCAAAATGTTAACTAAATTGTACATAGACCATCAGCTCCAGAATTATTGGCATCTTTTCTTCATAAAAAAGGATATTACAAATATATTTGTGGTTAATTAACTTAATCCCACATTGAAAATATGAGAAATCTAAATTAATTTAACTGAAGTTAATTTATTCTAAGAAAATAAAAACCCTTATCAAAAAAATATATGTTCAACAAAACGACAGGTCGCAATTATTTGCACTCCTGCATTTAGTGCTTCGTGCTATCTCCGTTTGCCAACATGTTCCCCTATAATGCTTAATGAGTTTGGAGAATAGAGAGCAAGGAATCTGAGATCACTCCTCAGTACTGAAGCTCTCCAGATCCTCCTCTCTTCTGGACTTTACTCTTCTCTTTTTTACCCATCTTTACCAAGGGTGCTAATGATTGTGGAGCTGACTGTACCTAAGCCAAGAACATGGCACTTGGCAGAACTGAATGCTACATTTACATACATGTTAATTAACCGAAACCCTCTGTTATCCCCCAGAAGGACAAAACATAAAACCCGAAATTCTCTTCTCTTTTTTTTCTGAGAGTGTAGGAAACAGAAAATTATGGGACACCACATTCAACTTGGAAAATTTGGAAGAATATTCACTGATGCTAACAAATTGATAATGGACTGTCAAGTAAGATCTATCATATACTTTTATTTATTTATTTATTTTTTACAAATAGTAAATACTGCAGTGTAATGCATGTTTCCAAAGAAGCTGATTCATCATCAGCATCATCCCCTATATCCTTACCTTCCTACTACAATTTTGCTGGCTCTTCAAGCTTAGCTACATCACAATTTTAACTAATTCTACTTCGTTCGTTCGCTCTCTCTCTCTCTCTCTCTCTCTCTCTCTCTCTCTCTCTATATATATATATATATATATATATATATATATATATATATATATATATATATATATATATATATATATATATATATATATACACACACACACACACACACACACACACACACACACACACACACATACATACATACATACATACATACATACATGATCAAGTGAGTACAAAAAACATTTTTGATTCCCGAACATTAGTTTTCTAGCAGTAATTAAATGTTACAGAAAAATGTTTGTATGTCATTAAAGAAAGGCAGCATATTACATAAGAGATGATTTCTCAGACAAAAAACACAGTGAAGGCTGCTGGGTTTTGCTGCAAAAATAAGAAACAAGTGCAAAAGTCACAGTCTCCAGAAGGACTGTGACTGGTTCTGCAAGATGCTCAATAAAACTTACCAGCTCATTTCCTTATAAAATTGTACCAGAGACTACTATTTTAATTTTAATTTTAATTTTTTGTCACACCAGATATTGACTTTGTTTCATTTACTGCTGTTTACTGCCCATTATTTTAAAGGCATCTTTGCTCTACAGCATTTCTTTGCATGAGCCTAAAACTTTTGCACAGTACTATATATATATATATATATATATATATATATAGTGTGTGTGTGTATATACACACACATATACATATACATACACGCACTCCTCACCATCCAATTTATTAGGAACACCTGTACACCTGTACATTATTCATGTGGTTATCTAATCCGCCAGCCAATCATGTGGCAGCAGTGCAATGCAAAAAAATCATATAGATGCAGGTCAAGAGCTTCAGATAATGTTCACATCAAACATATTATGAAGAAAAATTGTGAGCTTTGTGACTCTGATTGTGGCATGGATGTTGGTACCAGAAGAGCTGGTTTAAGTATTTCAGAAACTCCTGGTCTCCTGGGATTTTCACACACAACAGTCTCTAGAGTTTCCACAGAATGGTGCGAAAAACAAAGAACATTGAGTGAGTGACAGTTCTGTGGGTGGAAATGCCTTGTTGATAAGACAGGTCAGAGGAAAATGGCCAGATTGGTTCAAGCTGCCAGGAAGGATATAGTAACTCATATGATCAGTCTATACACAAATAGATCTCAGAACGCACAACACATCAAACCTTGAGGTAGATGGGCTACAACAGAAGGAGACCACATCATGTTCACTCCTGTCAGCCCAAAACAGGAATCTGAAGCTGTCATGGGCACAGACATAACTGGACAGTTGATTAGGGAAAAGAAAAAAAAAACAAAACACCTGGTCCTTTTCCAGTCTTGAACTGTCCAGTTTCAGAGAGTCTGTGTCCATGACAGCCTCAGAGTCCTGGTCTTGGTTGACAGGAGTGGAACCTTGCTGTTGTAGCTCATCCACCTCAAGGTTTGATGTGTTGTGCTTTCTGAGATGCTTTTCTGCTCACCACGGTTGTAAAAAGTGCTGCTTTGAGTTACTATAGACTTCCTGTCAGCTCAGACCATTCTGGTCATTCTCCTCTGATCTCTCTCATCAACAAGGTGTTTCAGCCTGCAGACCCTTTGCTCACAGGATGGTTTTTTTTGTTTGTTTTTTTGTAAACTCTAGAGACTGTCGTGTGTGACAAACCCAGGAGATCAGCAGTTTCTGAAATATTCAAACCAGCCCATTTATCACCAACAACCATGATTAAAGTCACAAAGATCACATATATACATATATATATATATATATATATATATATATATATATATATATATATATATATATATATATATATATATATATATATATATACACACATATACATATATGTATATATATGTATATATATATGTATTCATCATACAAGATGAATCAAATTGGAATAAAAATTGGAACAAGAATGACACTGGAAACAAAAATTTGTCAATTGCAGCTGTACAGAAATTGTGTCAAAGTGTCAATGCATGAAGTTAGATATCAGACACCTGCACCATTAGAGCATCATTAAAACTTAACTTACTTGAATATTCCACTGCTGTCTCCAATTCTGGAGTGTTTGTAATGTCAGTGCTTGTCCCATTCTCAGTAGTCTTTCCCAGTGCATTTGGAGGATCTGCTTCCACAGCCAAAGCTCCTACACATACACCTATACAGATATATAATATCCACGCTGACTGCATGGTGCTGATTTACTCTGTGCTCTAACACTCGGCGTGAATGTCTCAGTCAGAGCGTACCTGACGGCTGCCCTCTTAAAGAGTCAACCGGAGGAAGAGGAGAGCCCAGGAGGAGGGGGTTAATCATGTACAAGGAACATCCTTGCCTGGAACCCATCCCTTTTTGAAAAACATCATCCCCTCTTTTACGCATTCAGTGGTTAAGCTGTGTTTGCGTACTGAAACATTTTTAGAATGAGAAAGGGAGGGAGCACACCAGAGAGAGAGAGAGAGAGAGAGAGAGAGAGAGAGAGAGAGAGAGAGAGAGAGAGAGAGAGAGAGAGAGGGGACACAGCAGGACAGGGAGAAAGGCAGACAGTGGTATTAGCCATGTCAAGCCTGCCAGAGTGACACAGCTTCACACTTTGTAACACTTATGATAGACAAATTGGGAAAATAAGAAAAACAAGTGTGAAAACAGGGAGTGGACTGGCTGACACTTCCACGTCTGTCTCCAGCTCTGTATGGCACAAGACCAATGGCACGTATGTCTGAAAAGGAGAAGGACATGGGCGAAAAAGAAAGACAGTGCTAAATAACCCAGAAAGTAAAAAGAGTGAGACAGATACACCTATAGAGTGTCTCTCCGGATACTACCCAATGTACAAAATGTTTCTGTTTTACTGCTATTTTTAATTGTTTTTTATTAAAATTGTAAAGTATCGCTACTAACTACAATCAGCTTTATAGTTATAGTTTTTATTTAGTTATTACTGTATATTAATATTGATACAGTAATAAAATTGACAGGTCACTAAATAAAATAAGGAATAAACCATGATGGCGCATGCTGTTAAAGGAAAATAACCCACGAAGCGGTGGTGTAATACAGCCTGACGCAAAGTAGACAAAACTCTAAGTTGACCATTTGAGAATTTAACAGGTTTATCATACAGTGCTGTTGAATTCTCTAATCTGATTGGTTAGAAGGTGTTGGTTAATTTTCTCTAACAGCATGGCTCTGACAAAAGTGCTGACTGTAATTTAAATCTATTGTACACAGAGATATACATTGACAATAAAGATCATCAATCAGTCAATCAATCAAATCACTCATTCTGACTCATTATCATTTCTATAGTAACAACCCATTCTCAGGGACATGTATGGTGGATGCTCCACACAGGAACTAACTTGTCTCATGGACGTTCCACAAAATTAAATGTAACTACATATTACTAAAGGTATCACGTGCTGTTCTTTAATCAGTTAAAAACGGGACTTTTTGACAAATTAACAGACTTCAGGATGGAGGTGCTGAAAAATCATCAACTTTGGGGCCCTCCACTTCACTTCACATTACCTCAGCTTTCATTATTTTCCTATAACCACAACCCTCCTTCACGTTTTATTCCTTACTTAATCTAATGCTCAAAGGTTTCATTGAGACACAAGTTTGGATTCTGTGGGAGGAAAGTTCAGGAATAAAAAGCTGTACCGAATGGCTTCAGTAAATAAATTTGATGGCAGAAATTTACCCAATGTGCCTAATATTTGAACAGTTGGTTAATGCTAAAAAAAATTAGCCGATTTTGAGATCATAAGAGGGTCCATGGATATTTTTTAGACAGCAGGGGATTCTGCTTCTGCGGAAAAAAAAAGAATGAGCACCTGAGGGATTAAATGTTAGGTAAAAGTATTTAAACTTAAAGAATTAAAAACTATGACAGGTTGACTGTAAGGTCTCACACACACAGACACAAACACATGAGGGGGGAATGCTGACCACAAAGAATCACTGTAGAGTGAGAGATAGCCCAGTGACTCCATTAATGTTTGCTAAGACGGACAGAGGCTACAACTATATATTGTTTATATAGCAAGTACATGATTTTCCCAACCTCTTCGAGCTGGTTTTTCTAATGTTTAATAACCTGCCATAAGGTTTTAATGCTCACGTCAGAAAGCATGTAAGTTAGAGATTTGCAGTGGGAGAAGGGAATCTGTTCAAACGACTGGACAACCAACAAACAACTGAACGCGACCACAAAGCTGTGTGGTCAACTCAATTATTTACAATAACAGGCTTCTCCTGTTAGGTTTGCTGGAAATTATGGTTTATAACAGTGCTTATTTTAAGTTCTTGTGTAAATATTAAAATTCTGTGGGAGAACATAATATGCAAACATATCGAGGTCATGCTTAATGTGTGTGATCGTCCAGCTTTTTTCTCAAATTAGTCGCGGTGAGAAAGTACAAGTTTCCAGCAAGCAGTGCGCTCGTGTAAATCCGAGATGGCTTTATCCTGAGTCTCCAAACAAACACAGACTAGGAACAAGTACAAACCTTGTAATTTTAAACTGACAGCCCACATAGACTCCTTTTCTCTGTCTAATGTGTGTGTGTGTGTCCACATTGAAATAACTGTCTCCACCTGCTACCCTCCTCCAGGGCCCTCAGCTCATGTTCTCAGTGTAAGGTCAGTGTTGCCAGATTTGTTATAAACCCTGACTATTGGGCTATAGTCAACACCCAAAAGTACCATATTTTTACCTAGTTATTCACTTTAAAGCATAATAATTAGTAACTACTCTAAATTATTATTTTGTATTTTTGTATTTTGAAACACAATTCAAGGCATATAAGGCATACAGTTACAAGAGTGAGGACAGAAATTTGGATGCCAACATGCCCAGGATGCTTTCAGTATTAGCCTAAAAAAGGCCTTGGCCTGGTAAATATAATGCTTCAAAGTTACGGTTTTGGGCACTAAGGGAATTGGGCAGCTTTTTTATTATTATTATTAAACAGTTCTTGAACTGAAAAAGGCCATTTAATTTGGCAACTGTGAGTGACGTGGCTGTGGTTGGTACAGGCAGGGTGTGGAGAGAACATGGGTACCTAATACTGCCAGAAACACATTGGCATGTTCACATGCTGGGCAGCATAGGCTACTAGCTCAACGTTCTACAAAGGGGCAAAGCAAAGGACACATGAATGCTTAAGACTGAGATAATATAAGGCTAGACAATGTAAATATGGTTTAAGACAGTGTACACTGGGTTTTTGTAATGCATTTGTTTTAGCACTCAAGGTTCAGAGATAGAAGGCCAGTGCTTATTAAGGCCAAAGGGCACCAGAGCAGCTGCATGAGTAATGACGTTAGAGCTGTGACCCTCACCCGGTCCACCCCTAACACAGCTATATTGTCTGCATTCAAAACCACATAGTACCATACTAAACAGTATGTGAAAACATAAGACCATTATAGAATGCTGAGTTATTAACAATGCTTTGTTACTATTTAATGCATCCATATGTGATCTTGGACAGGGAATATATAGACTGCATTAACAACAGGTGTGAAAATAACAGTGGCATAGCAGTTTGACAAAGGCCTGGCTTTTTATGGCCATTTCCTTTTGTTCACGGGTCTTCTCTTAGAGGCCTAGCGCTCTTCCCTCAGTGATTGGCAAATGCAGGTGACCGGAGGTTAAGTTTAGCGCTTGATATGGGCCTGCAGGCTGGACAGCCACGGAGAGCAGCACCAAGGACTAATTGTCATAACTGACGTCCTCCTGCCTGTTGTCTCTGACATTCCTCCTCTATTTATAGCCTATTCCATCTCTAAGCCCATTCTCTCTTGCCCCTTTTCTTTTCCTATCCATCTCTCTCTCTCTCTCTCTCTCAGATAGGAAAGAGGGAGTGACAGCAGACTTTTGTCTTTTCTGAGACACCCATTCCAGGCATAAAGGCCAGAGAAGGTGGCCCTGGGACTCTTTGTCCTCTGTCCACAGTGCTGTGAGGAGTGCTGGATTACCTGAGAGAGACCACCATAGAGAACTACACAGTTTGAGGAAGGGAGTCACAACTCAGGACAGCCATGGATGATGTATATAAAGCAGCGGTAAGCGATTGTTATGGGTTAAAGGAATCTAGGTTCTTTTTGAAATGAAAAAGAATGAGCAAGTCCGAGCAACACAAACCTTGATGATGCAAAATTTTATAGTCTAAAACTGTTAAACATTGATATTCTGAATGCTTTCCATAAAAAAAGAGGGTCCCGGAGTGCACCGAGTGTACATTTGCAAGGATGGATTAAGTGAAATCTAACACTGTATGAGCACTCAAGGTTAAACCAACATTTGGGGTCAGTAGTAAAGCCGGTCAGCAGTCTTTAACTTTTTTTTTTTTTTTTTTTTAAACATTCATTTATTGATTTTTCACAGTCAGTGTTGTAATGCTAAACAGAACTATATATTGTACAGAAATTCTATAGGGCACAGACTAATTTATTAACTGGAAATAGGAGTAACAGGTACTAGACCAGAATGGGCCTTAAGTTCTAATAGCAGAGTTAAAAAGATGCTTTTACCTGCTACCATGGGAACATACAACTTAAATAAGAGAGAAAACAAGATGGTGTGATAAAATACAGTAATGATTTATAATCAGGATAAAATGATAATATAATGTAATATAACAAAATATATACTCTTAGAATAATAAATCTAACATCCCAAAGAACAGGTTCTCAACTCTGGCCCTGGAGAACCCTGTGTCATATACATTTTAGTGTTTTCCCTGCTCTAACACACCCACTTTATCTCAAGAAGGGCTGTTAATTAGCTGATTAGTTGAATCAGCTGTGTTGGGAGCAGGGAAAACACTAAAATATGCAAGACAGGGGGTACCCCAGGACCAGGGTTAGGAACCTGTGTCTTAAAGGGTTTGTGTCCCCTTGGAAGAACTTCCTATGTATAATGTGACCACAGAGCATTTCCTTATAGACTGTTAACTATTCAAAGAACCCTTGAGGATTAACAGAGTACAATAAAACATGAAATATATTTTTAAAAACAGAATAAGGTAACTTTCATAACCTACAACAGCCAGGTGAGTGCACATTAAAGGCTTGTGGCCTGATCCTCACTTCAGGCAATTTAGTTTAAATTTTAATATTAACACAAATAAAACAGTGCCACATAAAATGTTATATGGAAGCTAAAAATATCATAGAATAGCTGGTGAACGAGTGGAGGGTCAGAAGGGCGGCGTTACTGAGATTAACAGTGGGTTGTATCTGGTGTCCAGTATCTAGGTGTTAGCTTAGATGTCAAAAATAAAATCATGACTTACATGCGTAAAGAATAGAACCTGCTCAGTATCTGAGGAATGACATCTTTGTCATGACATACTGTATCAGATTACTGTTTAGCTACTGAGCGTTGACTTGTTTATTTCCTTACACAACAGGTCGAGAATTTAACAGAGGAACAAAAAAATGGTAAGACATTGTTATTCTCTATTGTAAATGACAGTAGGCCTTGTTCTGCATTTAGATCTGGTGTCTTAACAACCCCACTCTAAAGGGCTATCAGGTTGTGAGAGCTGTAAGTCATGTGCGTATGTGTTAACGTGTCTCTGGCAGAGTTCCGCGCTGCCTTTGACATCTTCGTGCAGGACGCTGAGGACGGCTGCATTAGCACTAAGGAGTTGGGGAAGGTGATGAGGATGCTGGGGCAGAACCCCACACAAGAAGAGCTGCAGGAGATGGTGGATGAAGTCGATGAGGATGGTACACTAGCCACTGACATATTTTGGGTCTATTTGATGCATTGAACACATTTAGGTTACACCACAAAATAAGGCTCTGTAATTAAAGATCCAACATTTTCCAAAATAGCAAACAGCTCTTCCAAGAAAAGAAACCTCAAGCAGAGCTGTAGTCTTACAACTCGTGGTTAGTGCATGATCTGACATCACGTTTCATGAATATAGTGGCTGTGTATATTTGTGTAGGTAGCGGGACAGTGGACTTTGATGAGTTCTTGGTCATGATGGTGCGCTGCATGAAAGAGGAGAGCAAAGGAAAATCTGAAGAGGAACTGGCCGAGGTCTTCCGCATGTTTGACAAGTAAGAGACATAACTTCTCATCACAGCTTCAACAGCTGCAGTTTGTTCATTTGTATCTTATTACACCAAGTAATTATCATTCTTTCTCAAAGAAACGGAGACGGTTACATTGACCTAGATGAGCTGAAGAACATGCTAGAATCGACAGGCGAAGCCATTACTGAAGATGACATTGAGGAACTCATGAAGGATGGAGACAAAAACAATGATGGCAAAATTGACTATGATGGTAGGTGAAAACTCAACATTTCTTAGACCTCTACCAAAACAAATTTGACATTACCAAGTTAGCTCATTGTACATATTCCTTCTCAAACCTACAGAGTTTTTGGAATTTATGAAGGGTGTGGAATAAAAATCCTGCCTAGCTGAAGATTCAAGCTTGAAGTGCAGATTCAACAGCCCCATGCATCACCTCATCATTCCCTGTCCTGGAGCTGGGACATCACCACAGCATCACCATCACCTGTAATCTTGCAAGCATGCAACAAACTCTCAAAATGTTGAAACAAACACACACAAAAAAAAGCGCTTGCAAGACATGTAAATAATTTGCATTATTACCAATAATGTATTAGTTCTGAATGCTGTATGCCCACCAACAATAACTGTATCTTTCAACTTGCCCTAATCAAAACAACTTTGAGAAAAACCTGTAGTCTGTTCTTTGTAGTCCAAAGAGCCAATGTTATCTACAATAAAATAGACTTAAAACATATTTGTGCACTAGGGTGTAGAATGTTGGCCAATATTAATATACATAAGAGTTCTTTTAGATTTTGCAGTTACTAAGTTCAAAAGACAAATAAACAGACTGGGTCAATTGTTAATTTTATTACTGTTCATCAAAAGGCAGAGTGAACCAGATAATTCACATAAGCAACAACCATCTGGGCAGTTCAGGAACATGAAACACAAACAGGCACATCACACCTAAACACAAGATTAGCTGCGAATGAAGCAAATACACAGTAGCTTAAACATGAAATACTATGGGACACTACAGGTGCCTTGTTACATTCCTCTCAATCACTGTTAGTAAGGGATTTCAACTGCAACCATAATTTACCATCTAAGACAGTAAATATTTCATACTGAAGGTGACATGGGGGGAGGGGGGTGTCAAGCAGCAAACCGGGGGGAGAAACACCACACAGAAGATGCAAGAGAAATGTAGGCATGCCAAAGAAGTTAACCCTAAGTGATGCGTCAAGCAGTGCACCATAATTTATCAACTAAAATGTTTAACACATTACGAACCATGGTCACTTCATCTGTCAGGATGATTGTGTTGCATGACATGAACGCCAGATGTTACTCAAAACCTTTGCAAAGCTGCCACTTTTGAAGCATCAAGACAGAAAAAAAAAAAAAAAAAAGGAACCGTTTCAGATGTTTTCCTATAACATTGTTAATTGAAGTGCTCTAGTTGGGGAAAGAACTTTACAGACCAAAAGCATTTAAGCCAATTGTATTAGCGGTAGGTCAAGAAGGAAAGACTGGGTGGGATTAGAGGGACTCAGTTGGCAAAAGTGGATCGGACAGCAGCCACAATAGACTTAGCACTGATGCCAAACATGTCCAGCAGCTCCTGGGGTTTGCCGCTCTGGGGCACTCGGCTCACGGCCAGTCGATGGACCACGATGCCTGGTTCCTCCCCCACTGCTGCCAAGACGGCCTCGCCCAGACCACCTGCACACAAAGCAGGATATTACTACACTGTCATTACAAACATGACTAATACCTCCTCATAGATTCTGAACCATGGGGCAGGGGGGGACAAATGCTCATTCAGGTCCAGAAAAATCCAGTCATAGCACCGTTACACAAAGCAGAAAGCTGCATACCCTCTTTGTAATGATCCTCCACTGTGATCACTCTGCCTTGAGTAGCACGAGCACTAGCCACAATTGTAGCAGCATCCAGGGGCTTGATGGTGAATGGGTCAATTACACGGATGTTCACACCTGCAAGTCAGATTGACATTAGTCAGAATTAGGCTTTTTCCTAGTACAATATTGCAGTGCTTTTCAGAAAAATTATATATACATATATAAAAAATTTAAAAAAAAAGATTATGGCATTTCAATCTTGTGACTGTCTTCAGTGGGCACTCTAACCTTCCTTAGCCAGAATGTTATGTGCAGAAAGGGCTTCATGCAGTGTGACTCCAGCTCCAATTACAGTCACTTGATCACTGTTAGACTGACGCACCACCTACAGGACAAAAAGTGAAATTATATTAAGCACATGAAACAAAATCAGGACATTTCCACTTCAATGTCCATGCCTTATGGGCATTTGAAGCATCACTACTGAGAACAATCTCTGTTTAAATCATTGCAGATGCTTTAAGACTAAAACTGCTCAGTGGTTAAGACATTGGGCTACTGATCGGAAAGTCGTGAGTTCAAACCCCAGCACAACCAAGCTGCCATTGCTGGGCCCTTGAGCAAGGCCCTTAACCCTCAACTGCATAAATGAAATAAAAGATGCAAGTCGCTCTGGATAAGGGCATCTGCCAAATGCCATAAATGTAAATGTCTCACTAGGGTTTGTCCCCACCACCTAGACTAGTCGACATCTCTCCACAGCGCCCTCTAGTGAATGTTTTAGTGGACTAGTCAATACAATCCCCATACATTATACAGTGGAAAAACACAGAAATAAATTACTACAAACGTTACAGCAGCATGCTATGAACGCATTAATAGAACACTTTGCTTGACTGCCAATGTCTCCATAAAGCAACCTGTTGCTGATTGTGAATATCTGGTGCATGCAAACAAACAAAAAGGTGCTTCTTCTAAAAAGAAGTGATGGCATCTACTTTGTGTTCTAATCAAGCTTAATAATAAACAAGCAGAACTCGATGCAACCAACAGTGTTGGCCAGGATACCTTCACTGTCAAGTCTACTCCTTGTTGTTGCTTCAAATACCCCCAGAATATACTTCAACCAGGAAGGAAGCTATTGAAGAAAAACTCAGATATTTGACATTGCTGTGACCTTGACCCTGCTTGGACCAATTCCAAAATTTAATCAATTCATCTGCTGGTTAAAAATGATATTTCCATATAAATCCTACAAATATTCAACCGATCGTTCTTGAGATCTCATGCTGACAATCACAGATGGATGGCCAATTGAATACAATGCCACCACCACCACCTAGTAGCAGAGGCATTAAATAAAGAAAAAAATAAATAAAAGCGCAGCACTCAAGTGTTCGAGACAGTGCTAAATAGGTTCAAGCACTGCATAAATGCAAGAATACAGTGCTTCACCACAAAGTCAACACTTGCAGACATTTACCTTAGCTTTGCCAACTTCAAATTTCTCATCTGGCTCATAAATGATTGCCGTGTCTGGTCGGCTGGTCCGGATGAAACAGATACCCTGAAAACAAGTTACAGACAGCACTGAATACCAGCAGAACACATTTAAATAAGACTGACATGTCAGATACTGAAAGTTTACTTTTTGGCTAGTAACTTTTTCACAAACTGAATGAATAAGATTGATTTGATTTTTTAAAAAGTATTTTGGTGTAAGCATCAAAGTTTAGTTTATGGAGCACAGTACCTTCATTATGCTTTTGGTATAATTTTAGTGAGAATAAGTTTCATAAAAGAACTAAATCTCACCCTTTATATATATATATATATATATATATATATATTATATATATAATATAATATATTATATATATATATATATATATATATATATATATATAAAAATTAAAATCATGCCTTAGCATTCAAGTGATTTTATTTGGAAAAATAATTAAAGTATGTATGCCTTGTTGATTTATTTTTTTGTCATGTCAGCAATATGAAGCAGTACTTTTGGATTCCTATTCTAGGACTTGTGGTGCACAGTAGTCCAAATGCTTTTTGCACCATGTTTCAAATTAATTTACAGTCACCATGTGTTCCACTTGTACTTGAACAGGGCACAAAAAGCATTTAGACTACAATTTAGTCAACTACAACTACTAAAACTATTAGCTACACAGCAAGGCAGATTCAGTTTGTGAAAAAGTTGCAGATCAGTTACTGTGGTACAGAACAAATGTAATTGGTGCAATAAAGTATCTCAATTCCCCCAAGCCTCCATCATTAACGATAACGACAATTACCTTCGTATTTGCTGCCAACTCTATTGCCCTCTCAGTGGATACTCCATCACTAGGGTAAAACACAGTGCATGTTGGGATAGCACGGAACATTGCAAGATCCTCCAAAGCCATCTGAGAGGGGCCATCCTCACCTAAGCAAAATAAGTTATTGTTAAACCCATGCACACAGACTACAAATGTTAACCTGAAAAAAATAAATAAATAAATAAATAAAAGTGTGTATATATATATATATATATATATATAAATGAAGCAAGGAGTTCGAAGGAATATATTGGTTTAGCAGTGAACGGGTGGGTCTTACCAATAGAGACACCACAGTGGGAGCCCACCAGGTTGACATTAGACTGAGAAATTGCAGCCATGCGGATCTGGTCATAGGCACGTGATAAGAAAGCAGCAAACGTGCTGGCAAATGAAACTGTGCGATCACGAGTGGCACAACCAATTGCCACACTTACCTACAAAGCACAAGAAAAAGTTAAATAGGGACTCAAATACAATAAACTGAACTACTTAAATTTAACAATTTAAGTTAATATTAAAATTGCCTTAATTTAATACTGCAACTTGATTGATCATTCTTTTCATCGGTACTGGGGAAGACTTATTGCGAGCAGGTGTGTTAAGTCACACCCTAATGAGTAAACACTTAATACATGATAAGAATGTGTAAATGTTAAGAGATTTCAGACTTGAACCTCAGACACAGTGAACACCACTGCTGGTCTTAGAACTGACTAACTAAAGCTTGCTGCAAAGTTTTTTGTTTTAAAAATAAACACCATATTTTGCTCAGCAATGAAACACTCTATATAACGATCAGGATGGGCTTTCTTGAAGGTCTCAGAGAAGGTAGAATTTTTGGTGTCTCCATCCAGAGCAACAACACGCTGGCTGGCATCTCCCATCTTCTTTAGGGCATTACCATAGGCCTTCCTGGTAGAGATCTGCAGACAAACAGGGAAAATGCTCTTTAGAGAAAGAAGGAGGGAGGGGGGAAAAAAAAGGGTTATGAACAAAGTTGTTATAGTAATCACCTTGTCTCCAGACTTGTATTCTGGAAGAGACAGTAGGTAGATGGGACTTGGGTCTACAGGAGCTGCATCTTCATTAGGCAGTGCAGCCTGGAGGGGTTTACTGGAAGCCTGGATCTGGTTCTCAAGATGAGCAATCAGCTCATCCACACGGTCCTTAGGGATGGGCTTGCCATGCCAATTATCTAGGTCCTCAATGCCTGAAAACCAGAGCACACAGCATGTAACAAATAAATGTAGCATTAGCAGCTATACTAAGGTAAAGTTTAAGTAGCACAGGTTTACACCGAGTTGCATGAACACCTCACCTTTAAGCCCTTTGCCTTTGAAGGTTTTGGCCACAATGGCAGTGGGCTTCCCTTTGAAACGTTCTGCGTGCCAAAGTTCCTTACACAGCTCTTCCACATCATGGCCATCGACTACACAAGTGTTCCAGCTGAAAAGACCGATACATTGCACGTTGCTCAAATATTAACTTGTTTGCAAAATGTGTTGAGAAATATCTGGATATTGGGTTTAGATTTCAATTGAGATGCGACAATAGAACCCACAAAATGGAATTTTCACAGTATAGCACTTGTTTGGGATGTGTCAGACACCAAATATTTTAGCTCCTTCCTTCAAGCTGGCAATTGAATCCCTCCAGAAAGTGTAGTAAATGTCATTTGTTGCATTCTGCATTGTTTTAGTGTTATTATTGATCACGCCTGAGCTACACACAGAGGGCAAATTAATGTACTGTATAATACTGGGAGAGAAAGGCACTGGATAATAAACACCTAACAAGATACATTTTACCTTGTTAAATTACTAAACAATTTTACATGCTCATAGCATAGCCAACATGCATTAGCAATATTTACCTTTAGCATATGGGTTATCGTTTTTTTTTTTGTTTTTTTTTTTTAAATAATTTAAAGAGAGAGAAAAAAAAAAAAGTTAAGCCTTTCTCCAGCTTGCTAGAAGGGGCTTTAAAGTTATTCTTACATATTCAATGAATGCCACGGACATTTATCTTGGGAGCTCTTGCTGAAAATATTACAATTATTAGTGCAGTGAATGAACAGGAAATGCAGGTACAGTGGTAAATAAAATGCAGAAGTGTTTGTGCAAGTAGCCCATTACATGGACCAATCAAATGTTGACTCTGGTCAGACATGAATTCACTGATTGGTGCATTATTTAACTTCTGTTTAACTAGTTAGCTTTAGAAGCGGTATACTGTTAACTGGTGTCTCATCACAGTCACTGCAAGCCTACAAGAGACAAACTACAGGAGATACTGCTAGTGTGAATGTAGGGTCAGGAATTTTGAAGTGATGGAAAGGAAAGCAGGAGAAAGGAAAGAAACCATGTATGCATGTTTGCGATGCTTACCCAAAAGCCTTGCAGCGCTCCTGGTAGGCAGTCATGTCATGCTTCAGAGGTGCAGCCTCGCTCTGCCCCAGGCGGTTCACATCCAGAATGGCTACCAGATTGTCCAGGCCATAGTGGGAAGCAAAAGCCATGGCCTCCCACACCGCACCCTCAGAGCACTCACCATCTCCCAGCAGGCAGTACACACGGTAGCTGCACAATACAGTTATTTTGAGCAAGTAGAAATTTACTCATTATTGGATCATTGTGCAGGTGTTCACGCTTCAGCTGCTATACCTGGATTTGTCAAAGTACTTTGCTGTGTAAGCCATCCCACATGCAGCTCCCAGGCCCTGACCCAGGGAGCCTGTAGCCACATCCACAAAGGCCAATTTCTGGACGAAAATAAATAAATAAAAATACGTTAGGTTAAAAAAAATTAAAAAAATTTTGAACAGCTGATGCTTATAAACTTATAAAACTGTGGTGACCAGTTGCGTGCTGCAGCGTCACTGTATACTCTACAGTACAAGCACTATATCAGCCCTGCCACTCACAGGTGTAGGATGGCCCTCAAGGTCACAGTCAATCTTGCGCAAGTTAAGCAATTCAGCCTCCTTCACATATCCAGCTTCTACCCATGCTGCATAGAGAATGGGAGCAGCATGACCCTGAGACAGGAAAGAGGAAAACTGCTTTATACAACTCTAAATATTTTAAATACAACAATTAACAGAAAATTTAATAATTTTCACCTGAAACAAGTAAAATAGGATTAGTGTTGCCTAGGGGGGAGAGGAAGGAAAAAAGAAAAAAAAAAAAAAAAAAAAAAAAAAAAAACCCCTAACTGTCCAAGGCCTACCTTAGACATGACAAAGCGGTCGTTGCAGGCATTGCGGGGGTCATCAGCTTTGTAGCGCATAGTGTGGAAGAATAGCACAGACATGATCTCAGCAGTACTGCAGCATGATGTGGGGTGTCTGCACATGGAAGAAAACTACCGTCAGTAATGGACTAAGAAGTCATTTACAGTCAGCTTGAATATAGCCATAAGTACACACCCAATGTACATGCCTGTTATCAATGTAGTTTAAAATTTGTGGATTCATTAGAGGGATACAGCCACCTTATATGGTATCACGGTTTGTTAGTACACCAACACCCTCCGGTTTTCTTTTATGTGTGTAATATATACACATCTTTATAGGTAGTACTTTGTCTGCACACACACACACAGCTTGTTCAGACATCTAAAAAGTTAGTTGCTTGTATTATGAAGGACCTAACGAAGTTAAGTGTACAACAGCACAATTTTACCACAATTAATGCCTCAACAATTCAGCACTGAAAAAGCCAAAGTTCATGCGATAATCTGATTGCACTTTGTGCACTCATGAGGGACTGATGAGCAAGGCCACCATCTCATACAGGCCGTTCGGAAAGCACAGGAAAAGAGTGTTTTCCCCATTTGAACTCATCACCCCCCCCCCAAACACAGATACAGTATGTTAACACTGAGGTCACACAAAGTGCACGTTAGGAAATAGTTACTTCAAAGATGAGAATGGTTAAATTCACCAAATAAACTCTAGTCTAATCTATAGTCTCTTTAGTCTGTAAATATTTGTTCACATATTACAAAATAAGGCAAGGGGGGGAAAAAAAAGGAAAAAAAAAAAACCCATGAGATTTCTCAACCGTGCAGCTCAGTCAGTAGTTATTGCCAGACACACGTGCATGCTACTTCACAATACTGTTAAACTATGTAGCAACTCATTAATAAATTACCATCAGGGTCCTACAGATCTTTATTAAGCTGAAAAATAAAAAAGGACAGTGAAATGCAGGGAAATCACAGGTCTCTTGTTGAGTAGATGAGAGCGCCTACAAACAGGTAAATTCAACTAAATCAGGTACAATGCTTCTTTCAGGTGCCTGGAGGAGGTGTGCTGTAACAGGGGGAGAGAAGAAAGGAAGAGAGAGACAAAAAAAAAAAAAAAAAAAAAAAAACTGGCTATCACATAAAAAGAATGAGGAAACTAAAGCAAAAGAGAAAGCACTCTTACAGTCACTGGAGTATATCTAGGGATGATTACCAAAGCCTGGAATTTAACCCATTTCTCAATGAAAAAGTTTCAAGGGAGGAACATTGCTTTTGGTGTCGAAATTATACCAAGTTTCATCTTGACGTCATTTAACACCTATCCATTTAATCTGGACTGTGAAATCATGTTATCTAGTGTAATGCAATGGTCAGGATCAGACATGACACAAGAGCACTGTTTGCAGTTCAGCTTTCCAAGCAAGTTGCGTTAATCCGAGCTCTTTTCAGGTCAAGTATTCACCAGGTTATCTCTCGAACTGTAACGAATGCAGGAACTTATCGTTTGCACGAAATCGTGCGGCTGTGATCTGTAGCTTCTTCCCTAAATCCCAAAGGTAATGGGGAGCACGAGACCTCCAGAGCTGCACGTGCTACATTTTAGTGCGCGTGCTGCTGTTTAGAAAACCCAAGGACACGACCTGGGTCTCGAAGATCTCGACAGCAGCCGGCTCTGTCCAACGGATATTGTTTTAGAGACTTACGTGAGATCTGACACGCGTCTAGACAGGTTAGCATGCGTTAGCTACTTGATACGGCTAAGCCAATTTTCTCCCCGCCACATGGCCGGCCTGAGCTATGGCTGCCAAATAATATGCGGTAACTTGTACAGGTGCGGCTGTCACAGAGCATTCATCTAGCTAGTGACTGTAGCTGTGTAGGTCACTGAATGTGCACGAAATGAATTAATACAGAAATGAAACATGTACATGAACTGCAAACTAGCTAAAGTGCTCTAGGTCGTCACTACACCGAGCTAAGTAGAACTCAATAACTTCCACGCAAATGAGAATTCAAGTTATAACTCTCATCCCGCCGAAGATAAACCATTCACCCACTGCATGACCTAGCAATATTTTATTAGCCTGTTAGCTAGCGAAGTGCATCAAACTTACCCTGAATTTGAGGCGCATGTCGCCTTGATGGAGTGAATTCTTAGCTTGTTAGCAATGCTCTTCAGGCCCTGAAGAGTTTTCTCGTCAGGTTTGTGGTAACTCTCCATGTCTGAGGATGTTTACCTGAAACGAGCTCAGAAATAACGGCTGTGCAAGTTTCAAATAGCTGTTGGAAAAGTGGAACCAGGACCAAGAGAGTAGCGTGTTGGCGCACTTTTAAGTCAGGCTTGACACTGGCTCCGCCCACGAAGCGTTCTGATTGGCTGGACTCTATTAGCTGAAATCTCCTCATATTTGCAACTCTGAGTTCTTTCTCATGTAATATTTCATTTAAATAAATTCCTTATAAAAAACCGAATCAGACAGGAAACATTGAGCATAATGACATAAGGTAAGGATATATTTGGTATCATGTATC
This sequence comes from Cranoglanis bouderius, assembly GCA_023630585.1. Taxonomy (NCBI): domain Eukaryota; kingdom Metazoa; phylum Chordata; class Actinopteri; order Siluriformes; family Cranoglanididae; genus Cranoglanis; species Cranoglanis bouderius. The sequence goes on from CM042559.1 coordinate 7,655,304, forward strand.
ATTTTAATATAGGTTTTAGTCGCAGTGTGGAAATTCCTCACTGGCTTTAGAAAACTAAGAATTACAGCTTTCATTTATAACGCACGGCATATTTAAGTGTGTGTGTGTGTGTGTGTGTGTTCATAATAACTGTGCGAGTAAAGAATACTGTCACATTTCTAAAAACCGATTAAACAAATTTTATTTAACCCGTGCATCTGTCACTTTAAAAGGGAACAGACTGTGGACGCAGCATGAGTCAACAAGGAAGGTGTGAATTTTGCTCTCTCATCCTTCCTTAGGGAAAAAATCAAGTGTGTGTAACATCCTCATATAAGCTTTACAGCTTATTCCAGTATAAATCTTTTAATTCGGTTAAAAAAAGATAGATAAATAAATGAATGGATGGATGAATGAATGCATAAACAAACCTGAGTACAGTGAGAACAAATGTTATATCCCTTTAAAACATCTTTTAAGTAGAAAATACTGTCTGTGTTTAAAGATTTTTTTGTAAAAAGTTTTTACACAAAGTAAAATATTCAGGATTTCCATCCACCAATCCATTTTCTGTACCGCTTATCCTACACAAGGTCAAGGGAAACCCAGAGCCTATCCCAGGCGACTCTGGGCACAAGACCCTGGCACCCCATACACTACGTACAACTTAGAGATGCCAATCAGCCTACAGCAGATCTTTGGACTGGTGGAGGAAACTGGAGTACCCTGAGGAAACCCCCTAAGCACAGGGAGAACATGCAAGCTCCTCACACACAGGGTGAAGGTGGGAATCTCCAACCCCTGAGGTGCGAGGCAAGCGTTCTAACCACTAAGTCACCAATTAAACCAAACAAAACTTTTCTCAGACAGGTTACTAGATTCATTCATTATGTAATATACAAGTCAAGTCACATCACTTTATTGTCATGTGCCCCAAAGTACAATGAAATTCTTACTTGCATGTTGTTCCCCAAGACTAATAATAATAATAATAATAATAATAATCCATCCATCCATTTTCCTTACCGCATGTCCTACACAGGGTCGTGGGGAGCCTGGAGCCTATCACAGGGAACTCAGGGCACAAGGCAGGGGACACCGTGGACGGGGTGCCAACCCATCGCAGGGCACGATCACACACACATTCACACACTACAGATAATTTGGCAATGCCAATCAGCCTACAACACATGTCCTTGCACTGGGGGAGGAAACCCGAGTACCCGGAGGAAACCCCGAAGCACGGGGAGAACATGCAAGCTCCGTGCACACAGGGCGGAGGCGGGATTTGAACATCCAACCCTGGAGATGCGAGGCAACAGTGCTAAACACTAAGCCACCATGTCCCCCCAATAATAATAATAATAATAACAACAACAACAACAACAACAACAACAACAATAATAATAATAATAATAATGATAATAATAATGATAATAATCAGAGAATGAAATACTAGCTCATAGATATAATAGATATAATAAGTTATATTTTGTGTATTTGGGTACTTTGATAATAGATGTAATATTACTGTATACACAGATTATATACACAGATTTCAGTTTATTTTCGGATATTGGATGGTTCACTAAATTGGAGAAAACTGGATAACTTAAGCTATGAATCAACTTTAATAGATTATTAATGATCTTTGATAATAGATGTAATAAGTTGTTGATATATTCTGTGTACTTTGGTAATTGATGTAACAATACTGTAGTTTACATACACAGATTTAAATTTACTTTCAGATGGTTAAATGAGGACATTCACTGACTTTAAAGCATAACAGACAACATATCAAACAGCTGAAGTAATGAATCATTTTAAATAGATTATTAATCATGCCATATGTACTTTGTGTACACTAAACTGAAGTTATGAATCACCTTTAATAATCTTTAATTATTAAAAAGGCACAACTCAGAAAATTTAATTAAATAAAACAATGAATTCATTAAAAAATATAAAATGAAATAAGACACCTCTAAAATTATTGATTTAATTCAGTACTTATATACTTAACCATGCACATCTTTCTTATGCAACAGAACTGCAGACAAATGAATGCAGCTTTGCTCCCTATAGTCCTTTTTAATGGTCTTCTTGTCCTGTGAAGTTTTGGTATCCCTAAAATAAAGAAAAGATACAATGATGAAATGATTTGAGCTTTACTGTCACTCATATGATGATCACTGATTATCTCTGATATTAATATGCTGTGTACTACACCATTATGAAAATTAACATAAGTAATTGCTTCACCAGTAGAAAAGGTTTATACTCTGATTCTTTCTTGAGCTTCAAGCTGCTCCACAGGGGAGACATGACCCTTGTCTAGTCTTTCCAGAAGAGGAAGGCGTGAGATAACAATGAGCCGATAATCCTCCGTCTCTGACAGAGGATTGTCCGCCAACACCAGGACCCGCAGTGTGCGAGCAACACCCATCAGGCTTTGTAATGCATGCTGGGAAGATACCAAGTTTCCTCTATGAGGGGATAGTGAGAAGGAATAGGAAGAGAAAAAGACAGAGAGAGATTGCTAGAGTATACAGGCTAAACAAGTTGGAGACACTTTTTAGGGAAAACAGGTAAACTGATTTCACATTAGGGGTCATGACAGATCTCTCACATTTGTTTAAGTATTAGTTGGTCTAGCTGTGGACCATCATTTGTTTTTCTCCTCACATTTATAGAACAACTGGAGTTTCTCTTCTGAGCATTTTTTGGCTCATTCCATCTCAAATGGTCCAATACAGCTTGCTTGACCATTTTTAGGGGTAGGGGCAGGGTTAGAACACATTTGAAGGAAAAACAGTTCAGACTATATGTAAAGAATATTTATATAACATTTAGAAAGGGAGATGCAGACATTTATATTGATATGATTTGTCAATTTTAATATTAATCAACATACACAATTTGAACATGTTTGTTAATTATGGGAACTTCAGGAAAACAAAACATGAAATATCTTTTTTTTGTACAAAAGGCATGTAAAACTTTTGAACTCGACTGCATAATTAATGTATTTCATTTTAATCTTAGTACACAGTACTACAGCTCACTGCCTGTCAAGTACCTGATATTAAGATACTGCAGAGATTTCATACTGGGACTGATTCCATCAAGTGTCTTTAGCTGGTTGTCCCTAAGGTGAAGGATTGTTAGGTGCTCCAGTTTGTCCAGTCCTTCTAATCGTTTTATTTTATTCTGGGCCTATAAAAGTTACAGAAAAAGTTTAGAGTAGAACAATAATCATGAATTTCTGACATTCACCAAACATCTAATATGACCTTCTTACCAGGTAAAGACGACGCAGGTTGGGGAGGTAAATACCATCTGTAGTCTCTAAATGGTTTCCTCTCAGCTCCAGAGACACCAGATTGGTCAGCTTGTCATAATAAAGGCCAGACACTGTCTGAATTGTATTACCTGAAAAACAGGAACTAATGATTGCTGACAGAACACAGACAATTACTGCTCCTCATCATCTCTCTGTAGTTCAATGAATTCAGAAATGCTTAATCTCAACCAAAAAATGGTATGATAACTGTACATGACAATCTAATACCACAGTTTTTCCCATAAGTATTTGGCAAACTATTTACTGGCTACCTAAAAATTACACAGCATATTTAAAGCAACATTATAGGGCCCAGTATAGCACAGCATCAACAGTATGCACATGTATGAATTCCATATCACTGTATACCATCATACTAGCATATCACCACATCCTAGCTCAATCAAATGTAAACCGAAAGTAGACTTCTGTACTGCCCAAAGGTGTACCACTAACCTATAAGATTAAGGCTTTCCAGTGCAGGCCCACCAAGGCCCTCCATGTCACTCAACCGATTGGACATGAGGCTGAGCCACTGCAGATAAGGAAGCTGGCTGAGCAGCTGACCTCGAACACTCTGAACCCAATTAGTATCTGCCTTTAACCAAAGAAGTTCGGTCAGAGTAGCCAGTGGAGAAAGGTCTGTCAGGTAGTTGGAGGAGATGTCCAGGAAACGCAGATGGACAAATGAACTCAACATGACAATATCTGCCAGATTCCTGATTAATTAATGATGAAGACAATAGATAGTTAAATGTATTTGCTTATCTCTAAAACACAACCAAAAAAAGTACTACTGAGCAAAGAAACCTTTGTGCTATTCACATTCACTTCAGTTTTGCTTACTCTCAAAGAAAAAATACCTGTTATGTAGGTCAAGTCTGACAAATGCATGAGAAAGTCCATCACCTGTCCGGCACAATAAGGAAAGGTTCTGTCCTATTATATCCTGTGTTAATGCACAGGGCTCAATCTGACAACATGAAAACAAAGAGAAATATGTTAAAGTGTTTATAGTCAGTTTGAGCAATAAGCAAATAAAAGGTTATAAATCATTTGTATAAGAGTACATACATTCAGCTCCAGTATTATTGGCACCATTGGGAATAATGGTATTAAAAAAATAATTTAAAAAAATGTCACACACACTGAAAATATAAGGAGAAAAACATTTAATTCAAGTAAATTTATTTACCAAAAAATGTAGCATAAACATGATTCACAATTATTATGCACAAAATGTAACTGAAGAATGTTCCTGTTTATAGTTTACTTTTTAAGGTCACCTAAGTATTTAGGAACTCTTAAGTGGTCATACACAACTTCCTGTTTTACTGGACCCAGATTCTTAGACATCCATCAACACGATGAAGATTGTGTTTTGACCTTCATAAATCAGTCAGTGGCTATACAAATAGCTAGCTACACATCTGGAAATGCTCGTATTTAATGCCCAATAATTATGAAACTGAAAACAATTTTGCCCCAGTGCACAGTGAGGAGGACTGTTAGAGAGATAGGGTTTGAGATTTGGAGAAAATGGTAGTATTTTCAAGTCTCCAAATCTACAATTAGATGCCATCTCATTGCATCAATCAACACTTCAATAGAACTTTTTCAACAGCATGAAGTTGGTTAAAAGGTCTTACTCAGTAACACACTATGCCAAAGTTGAAAGAAATTCCATAAATGATGAGGAAGAAGGTGATTGAAATAAATCAGTCTGGGAAGGGTTACAAAGCTATTTCAAAGGCCCTGGGATTCCAAAGAACCACAGTGAGAGCCATTATCTCCAAATGGAAAAGTTGGCACAGTAGTGAACCTTCCCAGAAGTGGCCGACCTTCCAAAATTCCTCCAAGAGCACAGCAACTACTCATCCAGCAAGTCACAAAAGAGCCAAGGACAACATCAAAGGACCTACAGTCCTCTCTTGCATCAATAAAGGTCACTGTTCATGACACTACTATCAGAAAGACACTGGGCAAAAATGGCACAGAGAAGAACATTAAGTCTCATCTGAATTTTGCCAAAACACACCTTGGTGATACTCAAACCTTTTGGGAGAATGTTCTGTGGACTGATGAGTTGAAAGTGGAATTGTTTGGAAGACAGGGGTCCCGTTACATCTGGCATAAACCAAACACAGAATTCCACAAAAAGAACATCATACCTACGGTCAAGCATGGTGGTGGAAGTGTGATGGTGTGGGGATGCTTTGCTGCTTCAGGGCCTGGGCAACTTGCAATAATTGAGGGAAACATAAATTCTGCTCTCTATCAGAAAATCCTAAAGGAGAATTTCTGGTCTTCAGTCCATAAATTGAAACTCAAGCGCAACTGGATTATGCAGCAAGACAATGATCCAAAGCATAGGAGTAAGTCCTAGTCCTAGAAGTAAGTGAAAGACTGATCTCCAGTTATCAGAAGCGTTTGGTTGCAGTTATTGCTGCTAAAGGTGGCACAACCAGATTTTATGTTTAAGGGGGCAATTAGTTTTTCACATGGGTAATAGGTGTTGGATAACTTTTTTTGCGTCAATAAAATAAATAAATAAAAACTGTATTGTGTGTTTACTCAGATTGCCTTTGTTTTATGTTGTATTTTGTTTGAAGATCTAAAACTATTAGTATAGTTAGATATACACAAAACCAGAAGAAATCAGGATGGGGCAAATACTTTTCACAGCACTGTGTATATATAGCCTATAGTTTTGATAAGCGGTTTGATAAGGGATGATGAACTTTGGTTCTTACCTCGTCCTGTTTCGAGGCTGTGTCTTCTGGGTAATCTTCCTCCTGCTTTTCCTCAGAATCCACGAGTAACACATCATCGCCAAATATCGACATCTTTTCTAACCAGGCTTTATTAAAATACCAACGATCTGTTTATAAAAAACATCAGAGCCAGAATAATATATTAATAACTGACTCGTTTTGACCAATTAGCTGAGCTCGATAGTTGTAAACCACTTAATACATCGAGGTCTTTTTTGAGAAAATACGTTAAAAAAACAAACAAACAAACAAACAAACAAAAAAACGTATAGTTGACAGATATTTACAACGTTTTTCATTCTGTGCTGGTGCTTTACCTCTTATAAAGTAATTATTTAGGTTAACGATTCTCTCTTGCCGGTCATGTTGTGTACAGTGGTTACTATGGTAACAGAAGTCTCCCTCAGACGAGCCTGTGCGAGCTCACTAACAGATATGGCGTTTATTAGCCACGCCCAAAGACTACACTACTAAATAGCAAAGTGATTTTAGATATATTGGGACAGGTTTTTAATGTCCGTCATTAATAAAACTATATACAACACACGATACATTTTTGAAATCGTCAAGGTCCGTACGCCTGTCCATCACAGCTCTGAAGGGAAATCTTTATACTGCATCATATTATAAAGAAGCACGGCTTACTTTTTTTTTTAATCAGAACTGTCTGAAAAGCACATTTAATGACGTTTGGTAATTTGGGACACACATTTTCGCTGGTTGAGGCATTTACTTTCATCATTAGTTAGATATTTAAAAACATTTCTTTGTATCCTACTTATTCATGACCTCAGTAAATCAAATTTCAATAACAGGATTTGAAATAATCTTCTCCAAAATCATCATCAACATATTCTAATATTGTATGAATACAGTAGACTTAGTAAAAATGACTAGACAACAAGATAATTACCATTCTCTCCTTTCTTACAGCAACAGAAAATCTTCAGTAATTACCAAATTCATAATCTTTTCTAAAATTCACTATGAACAGATTATGCAACAACAACAATAATAATAAATCACAGCCAAAAACCACCACTAAAAGTAACATTTTATAATTCATTCCTTTCAGAAGCAGCATAACTAAATTTATATATATATATATATATATATATATATATATATATATATATATATATATATATATATATATATATATATATATATACATACATACATATACACACACACACACACACACACACACACACACACACTGAACAAAATTATAAACGCAACACTTTAGTTTTTGCCCCCATTTTTCATGAGCTGAACTCAAAGATCTAAGACTTTTTCTATGCACACAAAAGGCCTATTTCTCTCAAATATTGTTCACAAATCTGTCTAAATCTGTATTAGTGAGCACTTCTCCTTTGCCTAGATAATCCATCCACCTCACAGGTGTGGCATATCAAGATGCTGATTAGACAGCATGATTATTGCACAGGTGTGCCTTAGGCTGGCCACAATAAAAGGCCACTCTAAAATGTGCAGTTTTACTGTATTGGGGGGTCCAGGGGGGGTCCGAAAACCAGTCAGTATCTGGTGTGACCACCATTTGCCTCATGCAGTGCAGCACATCTCCTTCACATAGAGTTGATCAGGTTGTTGATTGTGGCCTGTGGAATGTTGGTCCACTCCTCTTCAATGGCTGTGCGAAGTTGCTGGATATTGGCAGGAACTGGAACACGCTGTCGTATGAGCCGATCCAGAGCATCCCAAACATGCTCAATGGGTGACATGTCCGGTGAGTATGCTGGCCATGCAAGAACTGGGATGTTTTCAGCTTCCAGGAATTGATCCTTGCAACATGGGGCCGTGCATTATCATGCTGCAACATGAGGTGATGGTTGTGGATGAATGGCTCAACAATGGGCCTCAGGATCTCGTCACGGTATCTCTGTGCATTCAAAATGCCATCAATAAAATGCACCTGTGTTCATTGTCCATAACATACGCCTGCCCATACCATAACCCCACCGCCACCATGGGCCACTCGATCCACAACGTTGACATCAGCAAACCGCTCACCCACACGACACCATACACGCTGTCTGCCCTGTACAGTGAAAACCAGGATTCATCCGTGAAGAGAACACCTCTCCAAAGTGCCAGACGCCATCAAATGTGAGCATTTGCCCACTCAAGTCGGTTACGACGACGAACTGCAGTCAGGTTGAGACCCCGATGAGGACGACGAGCATGCAGGTGAGCTTCCCTGAGACGGTTTCTGACAGTTTGTGCAGAAATTCTTTGGTTATGCAAACCGATTGCTGTCCGGGTGGCTGGTCTCAGACGATCTTGGAGGTGAAGATGCTGGACGTGGAGGTCCTGGGCTGGTGTGGTTACACGTGGTCTGCGGTTGTGAGGCCGGTTGGATGTACTGCCAAATTCTCTGAAACACCTTTGGAGACGGCTTATGGTAGAGAAATGAACATTCAATTCATGGGCAACAGCTCTGGTGGACATTCCTGCAGTCAGTATGCCAACTGCACACTCCCTCAAAACTTGCGACATCTGTGGCATTGTGCTGTGTGATAAAACTACACATTTTAGAGTGGCCTTTTATTGTGGCCAGCCTAAGGCACACCTGTGCAATAATCATGCTGTCTAATCAGCATCTTGATATGCCACACCTGTGAGGTGGATGGATTATCTCGGCAAAGGAGAAGTGCTCACTAACACAGATTTAGACAGATTTGTGAACAATATTTGAGAGAAATAGGCCTTTTGTGTACATAGAAAAAGTCTTAGATCTTTGAGTTCAGCTCATGAAAAATGGGGGCAAAAACAAGTGTTGTGTTTATAATTTTTTTCAGTATATATATATATATATATATATATATATATATATATATATATATATATATATATATACATACACTGACAAAAATCCTCCCACCAAACTGTCTTTAGTAATTTGGGACATCCCAAAATGATTACATTATATCCTATGCATATATGGATCATAAATATGGAATATATTAGCCATGACAATTTTATAACTTTATAAATAAAAATGCTGACTACAAACCCCATTGATGACACACCGTGTCATGATCTCACATGAATTGTCATGTTATTTATTTAAGTGAGTAAGTAATCCCCTATATCTCACTCTATGATAACAACAGACAGCAAAAAGACAGAAATTGTTTAGGTTAGCTGTACACTAAATCTCATAACTTCCTTTGGCATGATATAGGATACACATCCATATTAATATTCTTCCTAAGAATTGTACAGTATGTGATGGTTTTTTACATGCGAGATTTGAGCTTTGGAAGAACTAGCACCTAGCAACTAGCACTTGACTTTCACTATGTGCAAATAAAAGGATTACTGTGGTAATGTGATGACCATAAATTACTGTTTTTTACATACAATAGAGATCCTTCTGATATTTTTTTAACATTCTTTTAAATAAATCTATTCAATAACTGAAAAAGGTCTCACAAACATAAGCCCCTTATACCCTGTTATAACTTCAGAGCCTAGTTATTCAATTTATTTTAATAACACCACAAGAATAACCTCTGACACCTTAAAAAAAAATCCAATAAAATAGCATTTATATCACCCAATATAATATCATCATAAATAAATAAGTACTTGTGACACAGTGTCAAATTTCAGTAGCATAATGAGTAATGTTCCATCCACTGACATTATTTACCCCCTAACTTTTCAAATGGGAAAAAAAAAATCTTTCTAACAGAGTATGTATATGTAAACAAAACAAAAAAAGTGTTCACTCCTGAGCAATACAGTTGCTCAAAATACTATGATTTTATAGCTACATTTGAAACCCAGTGTCCAATGCCCTGTCCTTTTCAAAGAAAAACAGTCCAAAAAATCAAGTATAAAGATAATGACCAAGTGTAAATACCTGTAATACTAATACTAATCAGAAAAATACCCAGTAACACAATCCCTGAGTAATTTGATGTCAGGAAAACTCGATGCTGTATTAACTGCATAGAACTAAACAACCTCTGAATAATCTCAGTGCTAGTATACTGATAGAGTTATGTTGTAACATGATCTTTTTGATAATATTGTGCATTAAGTTATTATTGTGCATTTTGATATATATATATTGTTCATTATTTATTTTGGTACTTGAAGCAACAAGTAGCTATCACATATTTTCTCTACTGTTGTCTCTCGCAGCAGTATTCTGTCTAGCTGTTTTAAGTTCTGATATGAGATGGTAGTAGCCAAAATGTATAGTCTACTGCAAAATCTATACACATAACTGTGTTACTGTTTAAGGTGCATTTTACTCTATAAGTAAAACCAAGAAAATATTAAGACTCCTGTTTACTTCCAACTTTTGTGTGCCACATGCAATGGAGTCAAAACTAAACACAGCTTGGAACTAAAGTGGGAGGATTTCGAGGGACACTGGACAACATGTGCCATAGGAATTTACTGGAGACAACTGTTTGGAGTCATCACGTTACCACATCATATGTGCATACAATTAGGAAAATCTCAAATCAAATGGCACACATCGATTTGCCACTATGCCGCTGTTGTCAGAAGTACGTCTCCATGTTGTGCAGTTGCATATAAATTTAATTGCTGCATGTCAGTTTTTACCTGCTAGTGTGTGCCTACTCTTTTTTCCCAACTGACTTCATGCACTCTGCAGAAACTATGTATGTGTTGTGAGCTGCCATTTATGGAAAAATTCCCCTGGGGGACACATTCTATTTTTGGGCCATAAAAATGTTAACAGAAGCCTGAAGCCAAGAAACTATCCAGATCCATTCTACAGCCATATTGCAAATCAGTGCTTTTTAAGCTATGTTTGAAACCACATTATTATTACAGGTCTACAAACACTTTTAAAATCTACACACTGCACCTTTAAAGTGACACACAGATGGTGCTAATACTCTTTAGCAGATGTGAGAACACCTTCAGCCAATATAGCATCCTACACAGCTTTTGATTAATGAAAACATGGCCCAAATGCATGAATCAAGATGATTCTTCTGGAATCATCAGTGAAACTCCATATTGATTCATGGCATGTGAAATCTAGCCGAGTTGCTGCCTAAGGTTCCTCTCGTAGTTCTCCATGCAGATCTGAATGCGCTGGGTGAAGTAGCTGGGCTCAGAAATGGCTCTGAGGAGGTCAGTTTGAATCAGGCACAGGTCATACAGCTCTGAAGTGGAGGCTGTGCGGGTCTCTGAGCTCTCAGGATCCAGAAATACCTACAGCAGCATGATGGATCACAAACAGTTGATTTAGCTGTATTAGCATTGGGGCATTTAGTGGGACAAAAAATGACCGGGGTTTTTCACTGACCTTAGGATGCACAATAGTGTCATCATTGTTTTGGCGGATGTTATCATCAATAAAGATGTGTTGGATTGCGGAGTCAAACGGGTCAATCCACAGTGGCTTTCCTCCCATAATGGTGTATGTGTTTCGTTCCCACCTGTTAAGATGATGATGATTACGAGCAGTTCGGTCCTTGTACACAAATTATTTACCTGGAGGATCTACTTTGCCTCACAGTAGGGACCTAACTAAATATGGATACATTATTCAGAATGAACACATAATTAATGCTCAAAGGACATCTGGTCAAGACTAGAGATGTGCAACAGAAAATACTCGCAAGCATTTTTACTTTCATGCAGATGTGAGTAAACATTCAGATATGAAGGGACAAAGAAAGACCACATCCATTAACATGAGCGTGTGGTGCTGAGTGATGCACCTTGTAACTACCTGGTCACGGTTGTGGTGGTATAATTTGGGCTAGTACTTTGTCTATATTTTAGGACACAGAACCAACTAAAGTTACGATACAATATCGTAGGGAGCTACAAACACAAGAGGGACACATCTCTAGTTGAGACAAATTATTAAGTATGTTCTTGAGTGCTGTAATTGAGGGTTAGGGTGAACAGAATTCACAGCCCAAGCGGACACTGCTGACATTTCTCATGTCAATTCATTTGTTTTTGTTATACACTGAAGACATTTGGGATTGAAATCAAAAGATGAATATGAGATGATAAATCAGAATTTTAGTTGTTAAACAACTTCGAACACATCACCTTTGGTGGCAGACCACCTATTTTTTTTAGGTGAGCACAAGTATTAGAACAGATTGTCTTAAAGTAAACTAAAGTAAATAGCACTAAATATTTAGTTGCATATCCCTTTCTTGCAATAACTGCGTCAAGCCGGCAACCCACTGACATCACCAAACTGTTACATTCTTCATTTGTAATGCTTTCCAGGCTTGTACTACAACTTCTTTCAGTTGTTGTTTGAAATGTGAAATGCATGCTCAGTTGGGTTAAGGTCTGGTAATTGACTGACTTGGCCAGTCTAAATACTTCCACTTTTTCCCCCTGATAAAGTTCTTTGTTGAGTTGGCAGTGTGATTTGAGACATTGTCTTGCTGCATGATGAAGTTCCACCCAATTAAACTGGATGCATTTATCTGTAAATTGGCAGACAGAATGTTTCTGTAAACTTCTGAATTCATTCTGCTGCTACCATCATGAGTTGCATCACCATTAAAGATTAGTGAGCCTGTTCCAGAAGCAGCCATGCATGCCCAAGCCATGACACTACCTCCACCATGTTTCACAAATGAGCTTGTATGTTTTGGATCATGAGCAGATCCTTTCTTTCTCCACACTTTGGCCTTTCTATCACTTTGGTTAATCTTGTTTCCAAAACCAACCTTTTGTGTCTCATCTCTGAATTTCTTTGCAAATTCCAATCTGGCCTTCTGATTCTTACTGCTGAGGACCTTGCATCTTGTGGTACAGCCTCTATATTTCTGCTCTTCTTTGAACGGTGGATTGTGATACCTTCACCCATGCCCTGTGGAGGTTGTTGGTGATGTCACTGGCTTGTTTTTGGGATTTTCTTCACAGCTCTCACAATTTTTCTGTCATCAACTGCTATTTTTTCCCCTTTGCCGGCTTGTTCAATGTCTGGTTGTTAGTACACCAGTGGTTTCCTTCTTTTTCAGAACATTTCAAATGATTGTATTGGCTACACCCAATGCTTTTGCAAAGCCTCTGATTGATTTTCCCTCTTTTCTCAGCTTCAAAATGGCCTGCTATTCGCCCATAGACAGCTCTCTTGTCTTCATGCTGGTTTATCCTTTTTAACAACAAATACAGTCTTCACAGGTGAAACCCAGGGTTTAAACCAAGAGTAGATATTCACAGCTATTAAATGTTTAAACAATCAATCTAACAGGGCACACCTGGTCAATAAGAAACATCTGTCAGTCACATATTCCAATATTTTTGATCACTTGAAAAATGGGTGGGTTCAAACAAAAGGTGCCATGTTCTACATTGTTTAACATATCTAGATGTAAATATGAGGAAATGAAAGCTGAAATTCTGATCTATCGTATCGTATTCATTTTTAGATCTGTCCAAATGTCTTCAGTGTGTAGAAAAAAAAAAAAAATAGAATTGGCCTTGCAGTTACAATACTTTAGGTTTTCACCAGTTCCACTTTATGTTGGAAAAACTCAGACCGCAATAAGTGTAGCTAACCAAGATGGAGCTTAGGTTACATATCATTTGATCCTCACCAGTTGAAGTGGTCCTGGAAGCCACCCAGACCCTGTGAGGAGCTTAAGTACCGGTACAGACTCCGTTCCCCGTCCTGTGTGGATATGCGCTCCTCTCCATGAATCAGAATCACACCCTTAGTGTTGCATCTGATCTGACCTGGTGCTGTGTCCACACTTAGCTACAAGTGGCAAAATATTCCGCTTGAGTTTTACTTTGAGAATGAGTCATTTATCAAGGTTAGTTCTTTGTATTTGTATGGATCTACCTTCAGTTCTGGAAGTACAGGGAAGAGTGGATGGGTGCCGTGCTCAAGGGCTCGTTGAACGACCATCAACAGACGGGGAAGGTCTGTGCCAAACGTGCGGAAGAAGATGGAAAACTCAATCCCTTGTGAGGCCAGGTCCTGCAGCAGCTGGAAGAAAGAGGGCAGAATCCAGTGGTACAGCCTTCCGTCTTCTCCTTTTACAGAGAGCTCTTTGTGTGCAGGCAGGTCAGAAGGCCAGCGCAGCAGTTCGAGATGCTCCTCAAGAGCCTTCTGGAAACGCCTGCCTGGCCCAGCTTTGGTGAAACCTACTACTCTACCAAACTGAGAGTAGTAACTCACAGCACCCTCACATGGTGGGAGGAGAGATGGAGACTCGCACATCCACTCCCATTTTCCTGTGACATGTACAAAACAATCTGGTAACTGCAAAACAATCAGATTAGAACAAAAACTCATCCAATATTTTTCCAATCAGTAAATAAACCCACTGCAGTTGAAGGACAAAATGTTAAATAAAATTCAAACTTCCTGTTGTTGTTTTTTAAAATAACATGAAACACAGATATGGCAAATTTCTCTTTTGGAGTATATAAGGTGGCAAATTACACAATGTTGTTGTCAGGATGTTTACTGCCACTTGGGTGAGAAAAAAATATTTTTTTAAAAATTGGTAAAATAGTAACTTTTTTTCTTTTCTTTTTATATAAAGATTAAGAGCCAAATTTTAACATCCAGCTGCTTCCAAACAGAGTTTGCAATTTGATACATCAGAAAAGTGTATGGTGACACAATGTTGATATCATCATATTTCCCAGCTGTGTGTCCAACAAGGAGCCATTCCAGATTTCAACAACAACTAGTGTCTATCTCACCTTTTGCCATCCTTCCCCAGGTCACGGTGGACAAAAAGTACTCAAGAGCAGCAACCGTCCCTTGTTTTGTAACAGCATCAGATACCAGGATGGTGTTGTTCAGATCAATATGAAGGACTATTTTCTTTTTCTTAAGTGACAACAACCGTGAAGCTGATAAAGATGGATGTTCAGCACTGTCTGAGTTCTCCTCTGCTATACCTCCATTAGTTCTGCAATCATTGCTGGTCTCAGGTGTTTCACAAGAGTTTTGTGAGCCAGACATGGTGTAACAATGATCACTTTCCCCCCTCTCCCTGAACACTGAGAGATGAGCTACACGGAGCAGATTTTCATTGTGAAGAAAAACAACTTCCAAGTGTCAGATAAAGCCAACAAGATGTACTGGATATTTCATTAACAAGATTGGAGTAATCCTGTGACATAAATAGACATACAGCTGAGGCGGATCTAGCGAACAAATATGGATTTGACTACACATAAAGAGATGAGAATAATAATAATAAATTTATCTAGTTTGCTGTAAAATAATTCTAACTAACCAGTTGGACTGCTGAGTAATTCTCGTAGCTAAACAGCTAGCATAGGTACCATAGCAAGAAGTGCAGCAAGGCTATGTAAGTATTATGTCACCGGATAAAACAGCATCTCTCTCCACTCGCCTTGTTTATGTTTACGCTTGCTGGTTATATTAAATATTAATTATTCATCACCACGGCACTAAATAAATACAGCCGGCATTCAGACACTGAAACACTTCCGTGTTTCTGTCTGACACCGGGAAACTGTGGCTACCCAATCCGCGTGCCCCTGACAGATTTGCGCTGCGCATACGCAGTTTAAATCGTGCGAGGAGGATGGTGGGAGGTTCTGTACAACGCATGCGTACAACGCAACGGTATATAGCCCGAGTCAATCCTCCGCGCATGCGTGTGTCTCACACATTACAAAACTTCAGGATCAGTTCCCTTTCAAGCATACGTTTCGGTGTCTCACTATGGGATACGCCCTCTTCCGCGTATTCCTCAGAAGCCCTATTACATTACGCCAGCGCGTATTGGCTGGCAGGCATGACGCTTGTGTCTGGGAGTGGCTCCCCTCTCCAGTATAAAGTGAGCAACACAACGTCATTCTAGCATTCAAAAACCTCTTCTCGCTTCACTCCAGAAGCCTGAGCTACTTCGGTTTGTCAACGGTTAGCCTCCACGCTAGCTGCTGACTATTCTTTCGGTACTGGGTTCTTCGGTGATTTTCTGGCCACCACACCATTTCTTTGTCGCCTTAATCCTGCAATTCGCACTCCAGCTTATTGTAGTACCAGTAGTACCTCGACTCTACAGTAATGCAGAGTGCTCCGGCTAGTGTAGGGGATTCTCCTCTGCTCTGCTCGTGCGGGAATAACATTTCCTGCAAGGACACACACCAGGTCTGCTCTGCATGCCTTGGGCTGAAACATGCCCAGGTGGCTGTGGATAGCCCCGGTTCGTGTGAGCACTGCGCGCGCTTCACCACAAAGAGTCTTCGTCGCAGGCTAGCGCGCCAAACTAGCCTGTCGGGCCAGGATCCCCTCGTGTCGGCTAGCCCCGCTCCGGCTGTCACCCCGTAGGTATCCATTCCTGTGGAGCTGCCCACCATGGCGGCACTGCCCTGGGGTGACCAGCTCGATGCATGTGCCCCTCTCTCCAATATGCCCAGCACGGATGAGGATGAGGAGGACATGCTTGACTTCGAGGAAGAGGGACACTCGGATTTTCTGCTTTCTGACGAAGAGGAAGATCTTGAGAGCTCCCTCTTTCTTCCCGTCGCGCAGCCGGCACAACCCCTCACCGCAGCGGGACCCATGGAAGGGGCGAGCGGGACACCTCGCTCTCCGCTTCTCAGTGTTGATCTTCAGGATGTGTGCGCTGTGGAGAAACTCAATATTCCATGGCCGACTGTGGTAGCGGAGACTGCAAAGTCACGCTACGAGGGTAAAAGGCTGCCGAGGGCGAAGCGGGCAGCTCCTTCTGATCTTTCCGGCAAAATGCCCATCCAAGGTGGATCTGCTCTCGATTTGGAGGGAATGGAAAAGGAGGGCCTTCTCCGCATGCCTCCCATGGAACCACTAGTAGCAGCGCATTTGCACCTGAGGCACACGACAGCTGTAAACCCGATGCTGCCATCTAAGGCGGATCGATTCCAGTCTGTCATGACGGAACGTGCCTATAAAGCAGTCGCTCTTTCCGTTCGGGCTTTGAACGCGATCTCCATGCTGACCGCATACCAAGCGGAGCTGCAGGACGAGGTGTCTGCCACACCAGGCCAGGCACAGTGGGACGAGATCTGTGTCGTTACGGATCTCTCCCTTCGTCTTCAGAGATGCGCAGTCCAAGCTGCAGGTAAGGCCATGGCCACTACGGTCATCCAGGAGAGGGGACGCTGGCTTAATTTGACCAACTTATCCGACCGGGAGAAGGAGGCCATTTTAGATGCACCGGTTGTCGCGGGGGGCGTATTCGGCTCAGCCCTGACACGGATGCAGAAAAGGTGCGAGGAAAAAAGAGGGATGATGAGGCTCTACAGCTCTGCCTGCCCAGGAAGACGCAGGCTGCACCCCCCCTGCCGCCTCGGCAGACTTTCGCACAGGTGGCGGCCCATCCGCCCCCCAGCTTCCGCATTCCTAGGTGGCAGAGGCCACAGGTGAATGCAGCGAGTCACAGCGGACCTCCAGAGCAGAAACCCGCCTGGCCCAGAACAACACAACAGCGGTGGCTTATATAAATCAGCTGGGCGGCCTCAGGTCGCTCCGCTTGCACACGTTGGCACGCAAACTGATTTTGTGGGGCGATGCCCACTTCCTATCTCTGAGAGCGACACACGTTCAGGGAACTCTGAACCAGGGTGCGGATTTGCTATCCAGGGGAAATCCTCTCTACGGGGAGTGGAGATTGAACACGGAAGTGGTCGAACAGATTTGGAGCTGCTATGGCAGAACTGCAGTGGACCTGTTCGCGTCTCAGCACGATGTTCAGTGCCCCCTATTCTTTTCCCTGAAGGATCAGAGGGCGCCTCTGGGACTAGATGCGTTGGCACACGAATGGCCTCACACCCTCCTATATGCGTTCCCACCGATTGCGTTAATATCTCCAATTCTCCACAGAGTCAGAGAACGGGGTTTGAGACTGATATTGATAGCTCCGCGATGGCCGGGGAAATACTGGCTGGCGGAGATCATACACATGCTCTACGAAGAGCCGTGGTCTCTTCCGTTACGCAGAGACCTGTTGTCGCATTTTTGTTGTCGGTGATTTTGCACCCTCACCTGGAGCGCTTGGCACTATGGGACTGGCCACTGAGCGGTTCAACTTGAACACGTCTGGGCTGTCGGACAATGTTATCAAGACTATACAGAACGCTAGAGCTTCTTCTACTAGGTCTCTTTATGAATGTAAATGGAACGTGTTCGAGCACTGGTGCGCAAATAGGCACAAGATTCCATTTCAGTGTCCGGTGGTGGTGATCGTATCCTTTCTGTAAGGTTTGATGGATCAACGGAAAACGTTTTCGACCATGAAAGTGTTTCTGGCTTCAATTTCGGCATGCCACATAGGCTTCAATGGCAAGCCGGTGGGGCAACACCCCTTAGTATGCCGCTTTATGAAGGGCGCGCGGCACGCCTTGCCAGTCTCGAAACCGCTTTCTCCCTCGTGGGACTTGACGTTGGTGCTCTTTCAGGGCCCCCTTCTGAGCCACTGGACGAAGTTGATTACAAAGTGCTGTCGTTTAAAAGGGCACTGCTGTTAGCGCTGGCCTCAGCGAAGCGCGTAAGCGAGCTTCATGCGCTTTCGGTTCATTCCGCGTGTATGCAGTTTATGCCGGGGGATGCAGGGGTGTTACTGAAGCCAAATCCTGCATTTATGCCCAAAGTTATTAATCCCATTGTTCCCCTCGAACTAAGAGCATTTAACCCACCTCCCTATGCCTCAGCGGAGCAGCAGAGGCTAAATACTCTATGCCCAGTGTGTGCGTTGCGGATTTACACAGGAAGGACTGGGGAGTTCAGAGAGGGGGATCAGCTGTTCATATCTTGGGCAAAACCACGTACGGGGAGACCGATCACCATACAGCGCTTATCACACTGGATAGTGGGGGCGATTTCCTTGGCATATTCCAGCAAGGGTCTTGCACCCCCAACTGGTTTGCATGCACATTCTACGAGAGGAATGTCGACTTCATGGGCTCTTTTTATGGGAGTCGCGATTCAGGATATATGTGAAACGGCGAGCTGGTCCTCACCGCACACATTTACGAGGTTTTATAGACTAGACGTTATGGTACAGACGTTAGCTCACGCTGTGCTGAGCGTGGGATCCTGAGTCCACGAGGAGTCGTCCAGCCCTAGGTGATGTGATTCTTGGTTGGCAGAGGGGTTCAGAACAGGCTGTCTGGCAATACAGGAGCTAGGATATCCCATAGTGAGACACCGAAACGTATGCTTGAAAGAGAACTATAGGTTACTTGCGTAACCCCGGTTCTCTGATAGCATTAAGTGAGGTGTCTCACCAGATCACCCTCCATGCTCTGTGAAGCGAGGAAGAGGTGTGCTTGTTTTGAATGCTAGAATGACGTTGCGTTGCTCACTTTATACTGGAGAGGGGAGCCACTCCCAGACACAAGCGTCATGCCTGCCAGCCAATACGGGCTGGCATAATGTAATAGGGCTTCTGAGGAATATGCGGAAGGGGGTGTATCCCATAGTGAGACACCTCACTTAATGCTATCAGAGAACCGGGGTTACGCAAGTAACCTATAGTTTTATAACATACGAATGCGACGCAAAACTTGCAGTATGAGCTTGTATCATAATATAAAAGGCATAATTAAAAAGAAAAATCTGTTATTATGAATAGCATAAAGGTCTAAACTTTTTATTTATTTATTTATTTTTTTGATTTTTAAATCTAATCTGTACTTAATATGGGATTTTATATATACAATAAAATTTTAGTGAATTTTATGAATGACATTTTAGTGTAGGGTATGAACATGAACTACATTCCTATATTCTGATACAGGCTGAGAAGTAAGAACATAAAACTGATTTTTTTAAAAACCCACCAACCTGAAACTTGAAATAGATTCATTACACCGGACATTTGCTAAACTAAGTCTGAATAATGTCTTATAAAAATGGCAGCAATACAAAAACAGAAGTTGGTGGAGGATCACCAGCAGAAGATTCCATAAAAATTAAGTTTAAGGAGAGATTACATTTCACTGTTGGCTTGGGACTGATCTGGACCACACTGATTTTCTCAGCCTATTGCCACCACAACTCCCACAAGAAAAAGTAAAAGGCAAATGAAAGAATGAATGAAAGTCATGACAAAATTCAACACATTCAAAACTAATAATACAAGACAGAGTCTAGAGAATGCATGGGCCACAACAGGAAGCAATTTATTCCATTACAGTGATGTGGCATACTCAAATATCAATATTAATCCTGAAATATCAAACATGACTGCTGACTGCACAACAGGCCATAACTTCAATTCTCAATATTGGCAAAGAATGAAGTTCCTGATGAGACAGCAAACTAGTTATTTGGTTAAGAAGAAGCCTTTATTTGTCACATATACATTACAGCGAAATTCTTTCTTTTCTTTTTTACATAACCCAGCTTGTTAGGAAACTGGGGTCAAAGTGCAGGTTCACGTCTGGAGCAGATAGGGTTAAGGGTCTTGGCCCAACAATGGCAGCTTGTCAGTGCTGGGGCTTGAACCCCCAACCTTCTGATCAGTAACCCAGAGCCTCAACCATTGAGCCACCACTGATTGAAAAGATGTCTTGTTCAGAAATGCCATAATCAAATGGTCAAGCAGAAATCCTGTGGAGAAAATACAACACGTTTGAAGGGAGATGTCTTACATTATACGGTGCATTTAGTGAACAGAATGCCATTGCTGGAAAGGTCTGGGCTTCTTAGTTCCAGTGAAGGGAAATTGCAATGCTACAGCATAAAATACATTCTAGACAATTGTGTGTTTCCAACTTTGTGGCAACAGTTTGGGGAAGAACCAGATATGGGTGTGATAGTCTGGTGTCCACATACTTTTGGCCATATAGCGTATATATAGTCACTGTCCAATTTCATGCACAATATAGTAACTCAAATAAGCACTCTTTACAACTGTGGTGAGCAGAGAAGCAATACTCAGCAATACACCAAACCAGCCCGTTAGATACCAACATCCGTGCCACAAGAGATCACACTTTTTCTATTCTGATGTTTGATTTGAACATTAACTGAAGCTCTTGGCCTGTATCAGAATGATTTTTTGCATTGCACTGCTGACACATGATTGGCTGATTAGATAACTGTATGAATGTTATCTAATCAGCCAATGCTCACCTATGCGCAGGTGTTCCTAATAAAGTGGACAGTGAGTGTATGACGATGTAATTGTGATAAAGCCTTCTACAAGTGGACAAAAACAGTGAAATTAACACTTTTCTGTTGTTTTGATATCAGAAAAATTGTCCTCCACTACTAGTTGTGTGTTGCCTTACTAAATGTATGTATTTGACTGTATATGTGTTGTTATAACACCATTGTAATCTTATTATAAAAATGGTATGAAGCCAAAAAAAGGACAATTATCATAATTAGTCAGCCAACATATAATCAATATATTATTGCGCGAAGAAAAGAAACTGAAAAGATATGACATAAAGCGATAGTGTTGCACAATTAAACAGATGAAGAGACTTGTTTATTGTTGTTTTGATTGACCTGAACATGTACAATCAGGAGTCCAGCAAATCATATCTGAGAACACCTGTTTTAGTATAAAAGGCAAGTGAAAGGTTTATGGCTGTTCTGTATTTACATGTATTTGTTGGTGTCGACATGGAATATACTGTATATACATGAACCAGAATCAACAAAGGACACGACAGGAGCTGGAATATAGTTGTGTAGAGAACTCTTCCATTTCGTTATCAAAAACATTGATTGTAATGATGTAATGCCAACCTGTTCACCTTAGCCAAAGCTAACCGACGAAAATGAAAAAAGAAACAACAAAAAAAAAAAAAAAACAATACCCCAAAGCCAACAACAAAAACAAAAACCTGACAGCCTTATAACAGACCTGTCCTTAAGTCTTCTTTTCCTTTACAAAACTCTACTCATTAAATATCTAGAAAATAAAGAGAGTACTTTAGCTATACTAATATCTTCAATATTAACCTGCCTATAATTATTTTTCTATGAAGATGCAGATGGTGAGAGGTTTCAAGATGAACGTAATCATAAAATCGAAATAATCTAAAATCAACTGAATAATCATCTGACAGACTGAAGCTAGACATTGAAAACAGCAAACAGTCAAAATGACAGACTTTAGTTTAGTCCAGTCCTGTTCTTGGACTAAACTGATCATTATTATTATTATTATTTATTTTTTTTTACCTTGGACTACCATTAACACTGGTTAGCTCTCAGATCTACTGCTCAAAGTTTGAAATTGTAGTTATAAGAAGACATATAACTATCATATAGCCTTTTAGTTAACTTACTCAAAGTTTTTATTTATATTAACCATTTAATATCTTTTATTCACAGCAGCATTCTTATGATCAAACTCTCAGCTTCTGCTTAATATGCAGTCTAATACAAACAAGAAGGGTGTAGAAACAAGACAATCCACTCAAAAAAAAAAAACACAAAGAAAAGTGTAAATGACAAACATTACATGACAGTTTATCAACATGCACAACTGTAAGTTAGGTTTTTGCACTTAATGCGGACATTTCCACAGGGTGTTGCATGTAAAAAGGCGAGAAAGGCAAGGGGGGGTAAGGGGGAGTCCATAACTCAACAAATTATTACAAATAATAAACAAGTGATACTCCAGAAAGACACAAAGAAAACCACTAAGCCAGTCCACTTTGGGTGTAAATGTGAGTGTGAATACTAGATGATCTATCCACTGTGTTAACAATTAATATTTGGGCACCAAACTGCAGGCAGATAACAAATGTTCCACTTTTTGTTTTTAGATCCGCGATAAGCCGTCCAACACCTTCAAAGGGGATGAACATGAATGTATGAAGACGTTGTGGCCGTGTCCCCCCCGCCTGCCCCCTGTGTAATCAAACATTTGCACTCCTGCTATTAGTGAACGTCTGTGTGCACATCTCTTCTTATGCAAACACCTCTAAATCCAAACGTTGAGCATATTTTCAAGTGTGCTGGGAGACATATGCATTTAGCTAATTTCTAATATTTAAAACATTGCACATGTGCAACAGAAGCACCTTTGCTGTGCTTGATCAGCCGATGAGCACTGAAGTCTCTTTCAAGGAAGAAGTCTCCCTGAGGCGAGGGCTGCTGTTTGGTGGTCACTGCCACAGCTTTAGGGTTGAGTTTAGTCCACCTCTTCCATGCTGGTGTAGGACGAGCCGGAGCATTCTGCAGACCGGGCAAAGAGGTCGGACGTCACTTCTGCACCCAACTGAGGGGGTCCTTCGGGGTCCAGGTCGGTCCCAAAGAGTGCCTGGCTAGAAGCCTGTAAAATAAACCATGGTTATAATGGGAGATTTTACGCCCCGTCCGGCGCACATGAACGCCAACTGAGAAAAGGCTACACACTCCATAACTAAAGTGAAACGTAAGAAGAGAAAACGTTTACATTTTTTGCTGCAAGAAGAGAAACATCATTTGTTTAACAGTTATAGGGGTTAAAAAGAAATTGTG
Source organism: Cranoglanis bouderius (assembly GCA_023630585.1). Lineage (NCBI taxonomy): Eukaryota > Metazoa > Chordata > Actinopteri > Siluriformes > Cranoglanididae > Cranoglanis > Cranoglanis bouderius. The sequence continues at coordinate 7,678,861 of CM042559.1, forward strand.
CCATAATACATTTGTGCAATGGAAGACTGCCATTTTATTTACAAAACAGAAGTACAGGTAACTACTACAGCAGCACGTAGGACATTGCTGTAGAATCTGTTGCGATTATTGCTGCAACAATAGAGCATGTTCATAACTTAATATACATATTATAACAAAACGCGTTCTAAAACATGTAAAAGTATTTTATACAGTATGCACAAGCCAACTGATGATTACATGTATTAATGTAATTACGTGATAGAATGAATCTAAACCAAATGTTGCTTAGTTGCAGAAATGTACAAAACAGATATATGGATTTGGTAAAGTTTTACATAAATTTTTACACCTCTCTGAGCCTCTTCTGAAGAGATATTCTCAAGAGAATGATGTGGGGAAAAAAAGAACCATTTAAAGTTACAGCAGTACATATACACACAACAACAACAAAAAAATGTCTGTTCTTCAGGTTTGAGTGAGTGTACAGTATATGCAAACATTCATATTCAAACAGCATATACAAGTCACAATTATGGAATAAGTTGTTTAATGGTATTAAAATCAGTTACTGAAGCTAATTAGACACATTGCAGTATAAATGGCTATTGTAGAATTACATCCCTGAGTCCACGACCACTCCAGCTAATACTACATTCCCTTACAAAGTGAAGGCCCACAAAATGCCTCATGAAGTCTCAAGAAAACACACACTGCAATGTGTCTAATAACATTAACAAACCTAGAGGTGTGCCTCAGGACTGAGATAAGTTTTTAAAAAAAAATGTGTATGTATGTATGTATGCATATGTGTGTGTGTGTGTGTGTGATATATATATATATATATATATATATATATATATATATATATATATATATATATATATATATATATATATATATATATATATATATATATATATTATATAAAAATTATATACACACTTTTTTTTTAAAAAACTTTCTCGTGGTCAGGAGTGGGCAGTCAGATATATAGCCCAGGACAAAGAAAGACCACCTTCATTAACACAAGCACATGTGATGAGACATATTGTGACATTGTGTGATGCATTTACTGCTTTCTTTCATTCATCTTTAGTACTGCTTTAACCTGGTCAAAGTGGTTCAAATGACTCATTTTTTAAAATATTTTTAGACACAGAACCAACAAAGTTTGTCAGAAAATATCACAGCCTAGAGCAGCCACTAATGCAAACAATAAATGCAGGAACGGGCGAGATTGGTTCAACATTTTGTCGGAGAATGCAGGAATGTAATTTACAAAAGTAAAAAAAACAAAAACAGTCCTGCACACACCTCTAGTACAAAGCCAGCTACCACCACCTGACAAAGTTTATAAAAATAAAAATAAAAATAATAATAATAATTATTATTTTTTTTAAATAAGAGAGAGAGTGAGAGAACAGTCGGATCAAAACACGAAGCAAAAACAACAGTGTAATTTTTCAGACTATTTGGAGAGGTTAAGCCACGTGGCTTGACATTGTAACAAAAAAAACTGTCTTCATGCTGGACGGATGGCAGCACCTATTAGTAAGAAACTCGCTGCACAAAATATATATATTTACACAGCGTAAGAATCATCATTATGGAGTGACTTGAGTTGTGAGCAAATGGCTATACAGAGCTTTATATTTCTATGAGAGAATATTAAACTCAAATCCAAAGTCATTGTGTTGTTTAAAAGATTAAGACTTTAAAACACCTAAATCTGAAGGCCATTACATGAGCGATCTGATATTAATAAGAAATAAGAGGGTGTAAAACAGAGTTACAGGATGCCCTGAGATTGCCCTGTAATCAAGTTTCTTAAGGTTGCTTCTTAAATAGTAAAAATGATTGTACTGTATAATAAAAGTTAGGAATTCATTTTATGAAACATTTTTGTATTTCAAAATCAAAGAAAAAGACATTTTAAAAAATTATCATCCTATTTTTTTTTTATAGAAGTCACAGAGAGGCCCTGAGACTCATCCACAAAATAAATAAACCATCCAGCTAAAGTAACTCTCTTTTGTGTACATTCTGATTTACATTTTAGATACACGTTACGTGTGTGTATGCGTGCATGTGTGTGTGTGTGTGTGTGTGTGTGTGTGTGTGTATTTATATATAATTAAACAAAAACACACTGTATATATACACTCTACATGTGTGACACTTTTCAGCTTATCCCCAATGAGACTTGTATATCAGGGGATAGATAATGTTGAGCAGCAATGCAAACACTGCGGCCATAGTGCCCAGGAGGAAATATTTTGTATGGTCATCATCAGAATGATCAGAAACGCGTTCCTGTCTGCGCCATGTGAGCCCTCCACGGCGGGCAACCACTTCCTCCAGCCTTGTCCTGGGTCTTCTTGGTCGGAGTCTGGGCCGGAAGAGGCTCCAAGAGGGAGCGCCTTGCTGCCCTTCTGCTTCTTCCTCCAGTTCCTGCCATATCAGAGACGCCTGCGATTGGCGGAAACCTGTGTCAGCTTCTGCGACAGGGCCAGGCCTCAAAAGCACCCAATTATAGCCATAGCAATACCTCTGCTCACCCATATTCCCACTATGAATGATACTACCAGCATTACCTGAGCATAAACAAAATATTCTATTAACTATATCTGTTAAGTCAGCCACACCCATACCATCTAACATTTCTACAAACATTACTGACTTTAAAAGCATTACAATAAACAAACAAAAGTAATTGTGTTCATTTAGTGCAATGGCAAGGCTATGGTAACTGTCGCTGGATAGCTGACTACTAATACATGGACAGGTGAAGAAAACAAAACATTTTGGCCAAATACAGACAGTCTGACTAGTGCACTTTAGTCAAAAGATAACAGTCTCTTGCTATCATCTTCTCGTTCTGATTCTAAGCAGAAATGAACTAAAATCATTTATATATTTACTGCTTATTACACTGCATGCCACTATTTTATTTGCTTATTATTTTCATATGTTTAATTTAATATAAGCACCAACCGCAAGTATTTAAAGTAAAACAAACTGTAGTATAAACTTCATCATTTTTTTCTCTTTGTGATTAAATACTGAAGGTGGAAGTTGTCATTAGGTCTTTGTACTGAAATGCTTTAAGCTACTAATGAGTCACAGTAGGTTTATCAGAAACCACTGAAATGTGACCTGGCAATAGTTTCAGCTTGCAAATTTAGGACATTATAGCTGTTAATGTAACTTTGGAAAAAAAACAACAACAAGATAATAAAGACTTGGGTATCAATGTTCCCACATGGAAACCTGAAACATTTGCACTTTCCAAAAACAATTTATGCTCAAGTCTCACCCTGCCTTCAATGCATAATCTCACCTAGATATAGCAGACTTCAACAGTACAGTGAATTGAATTGTGTTCTTTGGTATGCTACGGACAATTCCCCAAGTTAACCAGATGGCAATCCTTGGATAGTGCCTAAATATCCAAAGTGTGTTTCAGCTGTGACATCTTGGAGTAGTGTATAGAATGTAAAGTTAGCATTCCAACATCTTGGAGTTGGTTTTTTTGGCTAAAGACTGAGTAACAACAAGGTTGTCCTTTCACTCACCTGTAAGAAAACATCAGCATAACCTTATATTTATCAAAGCTAATACCCAGATACTTATTTGGCCTGAGTATCATTTAGAGCAGACACCAAGTTTTTAAAAAACGTAGCATAATTTGCCACAGATATAGAATCATAACCACATCATAACCAGAATCATAACTATAAATGCTTATATTTCTTTACTCTTTCATACAATTGCACAATGTTAACCATTTCAGAATGCATGCACAGGCACACTAGCAATATTTTTTGCTTCATCATGCCCTCATTTATTTCCACACCACACTCACAAGGCCATGTATAAATAGCAATTTGACTGACTTAGTATTAGAATGTGTGTCAAACTGCTACTTTTACACAATTTACAAGTCTGAAATTTGGTTAAGAGTCTAAAACTTTGTTGTTGTGCTTCCATTAGATTAGCATTTTGTAGCTAAACATGAAAGAAAATAATCCTTTTTTTTTTTTTAAAGACAGATGTTAGCATCTGAGATGTTAGCAAAGGTATGAATAAATAACATATCCAAGACATCTGCGTACCCTTCCTCATGGTGAATTTAACACTATCTCCAATATATACCGAAAAAACAACAATAAAATACCCCTATACAGGTGCATCTAAAAAAAAAATTAGAATATCGTGGAAAAGTTAATCCGTAATTTAATTCAAAAAGTGGAACTTTCATATATTTTAGATTCATTACACAAAGTGAAATATTTCTTTTTTTATTTTATTTGCCTTTTTTTGTTTTAATCTTGATGATTAAGGCTTACAGCTCATGGAAATGAGATGCTGGAAAAAATACAGGATCTCGAAAATATTAGAATAAAGAATTTATAATACAGAAATGTCAACCTGAGAACAGCTCTAATCAGCTAATTAACTCAAAACACCGTTGCTCAGTGGTCCAGAGTCCTCTTTTCAGATGAAAGTAAATTTTGTATTTCATTTGGAAATCAAGGTCCCAGAGTCTGGAGGAAGAGTGGAGAGCCACAGAATCCAAGTTGCTTGAAGTCCAGTGTGAAGTTTCCATAGTCAGTGATGATTTGGGTTGCCATGTCATCTGCTGGTGTTGGTCCACTGTGTTTTCTCAAGTCGAGAGTCAATGCAGCATCTACCAGGAGACTTTAGAGCACTTCATGCTTCCATCTGCTGACAAGCTTTATGGAGATGCTGATTTCATTTTCCAGCAGGACTTGACACCTGCCCACAGTGACAAAACTACTAGTAACTGGTTTGCTGACCATGGCATTACTGTGCTTGATTGGCCAGCCAACTCGCCTGACCTGAATTTTGTCAAGAGGAAGATCAGAGACACCGACCCAACAAAACAGACGAGCTGAAGGCCGCTATCAAAGCAACCTGGGCTTCCATAACACCTCAGCAGTGCCACAGGCTGATTGTCTCCATGCCACGCCGCATTGATGCAGTAATTCATGCAAAAGGAGCCCCGACCAAGTATTGAGTGCATAAATTAACATTTCTGTATAATAAATACTGGATTTTTGATTTCCATGAGATGTAAGCCGTAATCATAAAGATTAAAACAAAAAAGGCTTGAAATATTTCACTTTATGTGTAATGAATCTAGGATATATGAAAGTTCCACTTTTTGAATTATAAATTAAGGAAAAAAATAAACTTTTTCCTCGATATTCTAATTTTTTGAGATGCGCCTGTAGAGCTTAAGGCTCATTATTAAAATTTAAGAGAAAAGGGCACAGAAATCTGAGGGGAAAAATATTATGTCAAATTTCACCCCAGCTACCATCGGGTGTTTAATCTATTGTGCACATTTATTCACATTTCCCACTGTAGGGCGCAGCACTAACCTCTAAAACAGCCATTAATCATCCAGACGAGTAAACTTTTCACATAAATCTCTTCAAAGCCATCAACTGTAGCTTTGGCAAAACCAACAGCATTTGTATTGCATGATCCCAGAGCTCGTGGGAGTTGAAGCAGCTCCGTCTAATGCAGAGAAAACTGAAACGTTACACGGAAGAGAGTGTAATCAGCTCACCTGACTGGCAGCAGCTCCAGCTGCAGCGGGAGACTCGGCTCCCAGTGGGTCGAGCAGACGAGGCGGTCGCTCAACAGGAGAGTTCCTACGTCGGTAGAACAGCACGTAGGCATAGCGCGTCACTACCTGGCTCTCTTCTACTGTAGTCACGGTGCTGTCATCAAACAGACGCCAGCCTGAGCAAGAGACACAAAACCGGTTAATGCAGAGTGAACTTCTATTGGCCAAGACTCACGCATGTATCTGTTATATCATCTAGATTTTTCTGCAAAGATAAGAACATTTAACATTTATTTTAGGCAAGCTCAGGTCTGCTTTACTAAGTTTTTTTTGGCTACTTGGTCTGATATTGCTTAATAAAAACTGACAAAAATGTAATAATATCCAAAGACGACACAGAAGTTCATATTCAGATTCGGTCTCAAAATTATTTTCTCACCAAGATTTAATTACAAGCCCTGCTTAAGACCTAGCAGATAGTAAGTGCCCGGGTTCCATATGTGAGATATTCCAGATATTTCTGGAATAAAATTAAAATACTTGCACTGAACACATAAGTGCACTGTTACAAGGGATTTATGAGGAAGAAGAGAAAAAAGCTACACCTACCAACATCACTCCGCTGACTGTTTTTGTCATTGGGTAGACGAGCATAGGCTGTGTAGTGACCTCCGATCATTCCTCCATAGTGGTTTATAACAGCATATAGGTCATAAATAGGGGGCTGCTGGACATCGTCCTTTTGGCCAATACAGAACTTACTCAAGTCCAAGTTCCTGTGGACAAAGGCAATTGGTACAAAATCCATTTCATAATTATTCCACAATAAACAGGCAGAAAATAATAACTTAGGATATACTACAGGTACCAAAAGGCTATAGCGAGAAGGTTTTCATACCTCACAGGGAAGTCCACCATGTCATTGATTTTGTCTCTCCAGATGAAGCTCCGGAAAGAAAATCGTTTCAGCTGGATGATGAGCACATTCGGCAGACGCCAAAGCAGAAGCTGCTTGGAGGCCTCCCTGTGCTGCTGACATTTTGGACAATACCTAAACCATACAGAGAAAGTCCACAATGGAAGAAATATGAAGCATGAAGCTAACTACTGAGGTTAATTCAAAATGCACCCTTTCCCTATTTCAAATATAGTTCACTCTAAAGAGGGTGAAAGCCATTATTTAATAGTTTTTTCATTTCCTACCATGCTTCCTCAGGTGCTAGCACCTCAGGCTTGGTGAAGAGGTTGAGGCACTGCTCCAGTGTAAAGTGTCCCGCCCTGGCGGTCTCGCTGGCAGAGCCTGGGTCCTCATCAAACTCCAGCTCTTTGGAACGCACCAGCACATACTCTTTTAGCCGCTCATTATTCTTCCACACCAGCTCCAAGGTGCAGTCTTCAGACACCTCGAGTACTCCATCTCCTATGTATCAACATGTAAATTTAAGGTTCCTCTGAAAAAAGGATATACTTTGAATAAAAATGAAAGAGTGAGCAAAGACAGAGGTTTAACCTTTGTCTTCAAGTTTTAGTTCCTTGCTGTCAGCATCTTGTAGTGAGATATAGAACTGAGAGCCACTCCTGTAACTACAGTCTGAGGGTTGTTGGTACCCTGTGATGGCAGCTGAAGTGTGCACACACACAAACACAAATGTTAACTCCAGTAATATCCAAAAATGAAACATGAAAAACTTTATAATTAATCCTATTATGAAGTTACCTTCTGGTTTCACAGCCTTTTCACATGATGTTTCTTTCTCTCCAAAAGGATCCTGGGAGCTAGACAGCAGCTCGGAGAAGCCAGAGTCTGTGGTACGAGTGGACAGAGTGTTCAGGTCTTCTGCTGAGTGAGCAGAGGTCTGTGCTTTTGCCATTTCAGTAAACACACTGTCCTGCTCCTGAGCATCCCCTGCTTCAGCTGCATGAAGTTCTCCCTCCTCTGCCACAAGTCCCTCAACAACTGAACCGGTCGTTAGAGGGTGATCAGCACGAGACAGACATGCCTCAGGAGATGTCCGACCAGACTGGAATGGAGGACGGAAAACGTTCACCGAATACCTGCACATGAAAAGAGCGCAGTCTAAGAGAGATTGCCACACCAAACTGGATGTGACACAGCTACATCCAAATAAAGGTTATCTGCAGGCTTCCATTCAGCATACCTGGAATACCCCTCAAGGAGCTGAGTGAGGCGGGTGTAGGTCAGCCTTGACTCAGGCACACTAATCAAAAATGGCTGGCCCACATTCTCAAAGTTGGGCCGGCACAGAGATTTATGGTTGGGCCAGTGGTTTTTCTGGCAAGCCCTATATCACAGGAAAATGTGTTTTCACTTTTTAGAATGGTGACAACTAAGAGCAACACCACATCCACGATCACAACCAGAAACTGAATGTATGACTCACTGGTTGCAGTAGCCCACACGATAGCAGCGTGTACAACGCCTCAGTTTCTCATCGTCTGACAGAGGTGGTTTCTGGCAGGCAGCACACTTGGCTATAGGAATACTGGGAACCTGAAGCCTCTGCAGATGTAAAGGAAAATAAGTAAACAAACAAACAATGTGAAAATGATTCAGCTTAAAATGTTTGTAACAAAGTTGTCAGACCTGATGGACTCTAAGCAGCACCACTTTCTCCTTAGTCAGCTCTTTAGACAACACCTCGAAGCAGAAGAGCATGTCAGTGGGTGAAACAGTATCAAGGGAGTGAGAAGGCAAGAATATCCGATGAAAACGATTTTTCACCACCTGGCGAGGAAAGGACATTTTAAACCAATACCTAAACGCTTTAACCGTATGAATATTTAGAACTATTTGGGATAAGCTGGCATTTGTCAAACATTTAAATAGTAAAGATAATGAAAGTGTTAAGGTCAAAACTGCTTACCTCTGCCAATCTTAAGTTCTCTGGTTTGACTCTCACACTCCGGGAAATAGACTCCAACACTTCCGCTGTGCTTGAGTTCTCTTTACTAACACTCACCAAAAACTACATAAAAACATCCACAAAGCTATTTAGCACAGTAAATAAAGGAAAATGAAATGAATGCAATGAGCAAAAGTGCTTGCTGAGTTTTACCTTGATGGGCTTCTTGTGGGGCTCTTTAGCAAAATAGAAGACAGTGAGCACCTTTTGTTTCTGAGGTAGAGGAACAGGCAGGTATAGAAAGGGGTCAAAGGTAATAGAGACCTAGAAGGAAGAGGGTAAGAACTGATTAGATTTCCTTACAAAAATACATGAATAAATAATACAGTGAAATACCACCACATTTAATACCACAACTTTGATTTCTTACAACCTTGTGCAAGTAAAGTTGTTCTATTTCACACCAGTCATAAAAACCAAGTCCCTTCAAAAACCAGTCCCTTAGGATACCATGTTATCCTAATAACATGACAACAACCACAGAGGGGCACTGTGACCTACTTTTTAAATAATTTATAAACTTCCAGTGACCAGTATGAGAGAGTGTGAGAGCAATAACACCAAACGATGACACCGGGGAGGGAAAATGGCAAATTGGGCCCAATTTGGACATTTTCACTTAGGGGTGTACTCACTTTTGTTGGCTGTGTGTTGAGTTATTTTGAGGGGACAGCAAATTTACACTGTTATACAAGCTGTACACTCACTACTTTACATTGTAGCAAAGTGTCATTTCTTCAGTGTTGTCCCATGAAAAGATATAATAAAATATTTACAAAAATGTGAGGGGTGTACTCACTTTTGTGAGATACTGTATGTATGTATGTATGTATATATATATATATATATATATGAGAGAGAGAGAGAGAGAGAGAGAGAGAGAGAGAGAGTGACATTTATTTACCTTTGCGCACATTGGGCACACAAGCTTTGACTTGTACTGGCCTTGGAACAGATCAACAATGAACGAATCATTTCTCATCTTGTGCCTTTGCCATGCTTCCTCTGCTACAACCTGTCAAATCATAATTGCCCATACAATATGCATTTAAACAACAGCAAAGTTTTCCCCACTTAAACATCATATAATATATATTTATATAATGCACATTTAAATAAATTCTGAACAAATGATTAAAACCTACTGTATAATCTCTGAGCAATACAGCTAGAACTAATAGTTGTTTTGATTATGAATATTGCTCACTACAAATGCAAATTACTAGCACTCTACAGCTGAAAGTAAAACTCATTCCAAGGCATGTTAGTGGAGGTCTTGTTAGTTGTGTGCAACAAGAACTGTGCTACACTGGAACTAGAAAGCAGGAGCAGCACCTCATCCTGGCGGCCATCTGAATCCACGGTTTCTGTGTACGGTTTGTTTTGGATACGGTTCAGGTCCTCATGCAGCCCATCCAAGAGGAAGGCCATGAATTCTTGGGCATCATGTTGAGCATAACCTGTAAACTGACTGGCCTTACTGGCCACTATTGCCTACAGGGGGAAATAGAGGAGAACATTTGTTCAGCTGGTTGACATGGGCTGTTCAAAGAAGCAACAGGACCTATGCAGAACTCAGAAGAGACTATAAAGTACAACAGCAGTAAAAAGGTAAATATACTGGTACCTTTAATTTGGAGGGCTGAAAAGCATGGTGAGTGCCTTTCCACAAAGCCCGCAGCAACACCGCAAACCCAATGGCCAATCTTCCACCTGTGCCCAGGGGGTTATTACAGTTGATCTCTGTCTCAAATGCCCGGTCTAATATCAGGGGAAACAGAAAAGTTAACATGCATTAACAAAAACTATTCAGCTCAACAAAAAAGACAACAGATTTTCTCCAAGAATACCTTGAGCAGAGGCCAGTGATTATTGTTATTATTAGTTTTAATTACTGTTATTGCATTTATCATTTAGCACTGATAACCCCTTACCATGGAAATAGTCTCTTAGTTCCCGTGTATTGGAGAGAGACTGGATCACGCTGTTCATAAAGCATGTGTTTCCCAGGTTGACCAGTCCTGTGAAGCCAGGGAGACACACCTTCTTCTCCTCCTCTTCCTCAGATCGCTCACTGCCTGCAGGAGGAGCATGGGTCATCGGCTGCACCATGCAGGTGGGCTTCGGCTGGGGAGAGACAATCCAGATCAGTTAAGTGCAGCAGATGTGTCAAAGAGGACCTGAAGGCGTTTCCCCACTGCACATTCAGAAATAAGAACTGGCCTAAACAAGAACTAACATTTGTAGTTCATTTTCCAACTTGAAACTGTTGCAGTCAGAGTCACAGCAGTAAAAGACTGCATCATCTTTCAAGTGCACAACACTGCCAAGTCCAGAATGGAAGAAGAGCTTGAACTTTATTTCTTTGTCAGTACCATCACTGACACATTTTGTTGTGATTTGAAATGTTTTTATTCAATTTGGATGTCTCTATTTGTATTTGTTATTTGGAGTGTTACTTTTTGGTTCCGTTTGGATATATATTATTTTATATATCATTATTTTATTTTATATATAATTTTATATATCTATTATTTACTTTAATATTTATTAATAGTTAATATATATTTATATAACATTTATTTCAATTTAAAAAAAAGTACAGTACATTTTCATTGTACAGTCAGCACTGTTTATTTTTGTAATAAAGTTTGAAAAACTATCAGTTGATTAATCGGTTATTGGCAGGTAATGCCCAACTTAGTTATCGGTATCTGTAAAATCCACTATCGGGTGACCTCTAATCCTTAGCAGCTACATACAGCTGGATCCTTTGGAACAAGACTGATAGTCAACAGAAAAGTTCACCTCTAGTATTCTGATACGAAAGGTTCTGGTACTTTGCGCAGTAGGAAAAGCCCACTTTCATCAGGCGTCCTAACACAAGGACTGTGAGGAATGAAAAAATCAAATTAAATGACACGGGAAAAAAAACATTCCACAGTTTCTGTCTTACTGTGGTAATGGCTGGCTCTTGTTTGATAGGAACATGATCGGAGACAGAGCGTGGAACCACAGCATCTAAAGTACCATCCTCTGGAGCCCGAGAGGACTTAGGCTTCTCCTCCCCGGCCCGCGGCTCCTCCTTGGCAGGCAGAGCATGCTGGCTGCTCCCTGGCTGACTCTTGTCGAGGGAGGAAGGCCCGGAGGGTACAGCAACCTTCGCGCCCCCCACTGCACCTTAAACAGAGGAGAATAGAGCTTGTGGTTAGAAAATAAAAGGTCAAAACTAAATGACAGTTTCACAGGGGAGAAGTCCCTATCTTCTCAACATTATATTCAATAATTATTGTCCAGATTGGCATTTCAGTAGCATAAAAGTCTGTCTCAGCTCCAAACGAAAGTTGAAATGGGGTATTATTAAATGCAGGACTACTGCCATTAGTAAGAAGTATAATGCTGTCTCGACTGGGGGATTGGCAGAGGCACAAGGACGTGTTAGGTGGTATGTCTGTATTGAGTTACTAGATCATTCTCTGCTTACACACTCCTTCACTGAATGGTTCCCTCATGTCCACATGTAAACATTTGTCTGCTGCTCCACCTACAACATAACCCAAGCTTACTCAAATTAACCAACTCATCTGTTTTGTCTAAAAACTACATGAGTCACCTACACTGATGTGGTCACCATCTTTCCCACCCACTATAGTGGGTTTTGTTGAAATGTGGCATGACAAAAATTCCACCTACTTCCTGAGAATTTCCACAGAAGGGAATGTAGGACTTTCCTGTACAAACTGCAACTTGCTGGCACGGTTGGGACATACCTTAAACCTTTGCCAGTTAGTTACCAGACAAAAAACAATACTGACAGCAGAGCTCTCCTTCACCACAAAGTAGGTCAAAACCCAAGCCAAGACATACCAAATTAAGCAGTCTGCTCTCAGGTACATGCTATTTCCGCTAGCTGGGGCAACCAATCAGGGCTGTTACTAAGGTCCCGCAGGTGTAACCTAAAGTTTTGAATGCACTTTTTGGTGCATTTTATTAGATACACATACCTTGCTGGTCCACATTAGAGGTGCACAGATAGAAACTATAAAAGAGTGGAGAAATTTATCGGCTAGTCCAGACGATGTTCTGGTTGCCAGGAAACCTGATTAACCAGGTTAAAGAGTAGTAGCATATGTAATTTAAACCCGAAGCCTGATGAGCTAGTTAGTTAATTAAGCGCAATAAAACAAACGGAAATGAGGAAGTTCTCAAATTCCCAGGGTGTGGATGACTCCTTATAGTTATTGTCCTTATTCCGGAAATTCTGGGTTGGCAAACTACTCTCGACCCAGGAGTGACAGCGAGGTTATGTAGTTTTTCAACATGAGAATGGTCCACAAACAAATTGAATAGAGATATGTAATGATCTGGCAGTAGCAAGTAGAAGCCAGGCAGCAGACCTTGTGGAACTTGGGCTTCCAGACCTCCCCATCGCTGACTGTGCCTCTTCCTCAGGGTGATGTCTATGCGTGATGGAGTGAAGGAAAAACTGCATTGTTCCGGCTGAATCATGTTCCTGAAATATTACCCAATAGAAAATCCCAATTAAACACATGCAGGACAAACTAGATACCAATGCTTGAGGTACTAATACTATAGCCAAGAATCTCTTACCTGAGTTTGACTTGCCACTTGAAGACAGTGTTTGGTCCACAGTCTGGATGTTGACGTAAAAAATTAGCATCACTGAAAGGGGGAATACAATAGTAACTGAAATGGGGGTGGATTTATATTCAGAAAGAAAAAAAACTAAATGTTTAATAAAATGTTATGTTGAATGTTAGTTGCATTTTTATTAGGAGCCCTTTTTTATTAGTTTGCCATTTTAGGAAATCATCTGAGTGAGTTAACACATTTCAACTAGTCAGGGGCAAACTTCTGGGCCTATTTCAGTCACCCAGCACATCTCAATGTCCAGTGACAGAATCCAGAAAAAAACAAAATACTAGAGTGATTTCACAATGCCGCTCTGATATTCCTGAGCATTGCTCCTAGCCTGCATTATCCTTGAACATCCACTCACCTGGTCTGGAAGATAAGGGTGAAGTCCTGTTCCCTGAAGAGCACCCTGGAAATCACCCTACAGATTTCCTTCAAGTAGACATTGACAACCATCAGGTCCGTCCCTTTCTCATACCAGTCATTCTTCACAAACGACAGGTTCACCATTGGCTCTGGGCCTAAAAAACAAACAAACAAATAAAATAAAATAATTATTTAAACAATTTTTTTGCAGGTTTTGGCCCTTCTGGTCTCTTCATTTAATCAATTTTCAAACAGTAATCCCCATGATGCTCCAGGGCCAGAACATTTAGGTATTATACACACAGTACTTAAGTTAAAGCAGGACAAAATATAAAAATCAAATGACACTGCAACTCAAGCTTTGTATGCTTCATGGCCTTTGTCTACTTGAGTGTTGGACTGACCTCTGTCCTTCTTCTCAAGAATCTTCTCACATGGCTCCTCTTTAGATCTGTCCCTCTTCTCCTCCTCTGTATTTTTAAACTCTTGCCTCTTGGAGTCAATTGTAGGAACAGTCTCTCCAGATTCCAGATGGTGGGCTGGAGCATCTGTTTGTCTTCGTTCCTGCACAGCGCAATCAGTCGTCCCTTGCTCTTTGTTTTTCTCTCTGTCCTCTGCAGCAGTTCCTCCTCTGCTGGTCTCCCCAGGCTTACAGGTTTCTCCAGGAGCTGGAGGGGTTACTCTGGGAGAAGAAGGCTCATGGGGCTCAGGCCTTGGCTCACAAACAGTTACCTGATCCTTACTTTTACCTGCTTCAGCCTAAAAGACAAAGACAAGTGACCGATATAACACCAATGTTATATAATAATGATATATTTATTTGCATGGAGCTGGTCAATAAATGTAAAGCATGAAAACATCTTTGCTACAAAGATCCCAGATGATCTGATATTACACGTCACCTGAGTGCATCTGTCTGTCTTTTTTCCAGTCTCTTTCTCTTTTTGTGACCCCTGGCATGCTTTAATGTGGGGTTCTGATTCGCCTTCTCTGGGAATAGAGGACACAGAGGCAGATCCATGGCTTTTTATGGATTTGCCGTTGACTACTGGTTTGGGCAGATGCTCTCGTGCAGGGCTTGATGCTACAGTGGGCTCCTTTGTGCTTTTGGAAGGACGGACAGTTCTCTTGGCAGTGGGCTCAGGTGTCTGGTCTCCTTTACTGCCTGGCTTGGTCTCAGATACTCTGACGCCTGCATTCTCAGAGATCTCTGCCTGTTTGTTCTTCATCCCTCTTTTTACACCACGGTCAGGTTTACTGCATTTCTGATCTGTCGGTGGCGCCTGCTCTTCCGCTCTGCTGGAAGTTTTGAGCGTTTCAGAGCCCGAGCTGGACTTCTCTAACCGCTCTGTTGAGGACTTGTGACTGCATTCGTTCTCCCTCAAGATGTTTACTGGGTCGTTCTCTTTGTTGTTCTAAAGCAAAACAATATAAAAAGGTTGAATATGCACCACTGAATAAAAACTTTCCATCCATTCAGACCAGCCAGAGTAGCTCTTCATACCATAAGAGTGGGCCAGTTGTTGAAGGGGATCTTCTTGTGCATGACGAGTTGCAATATGCTGCCTTTCTCCTTATACAGCATTTTACTGCAGGAGCTCTCTATCTCCGCGTGTAGGTGACAGCTCCACTCACGCCCATCTGAGATCACAGCATAAATGAATTCAAACAGCAACATAATATACCAATGCGTAAATGAAATATATCACAAGAATGGGAATGGGCATGGATGCCCGAGTTCTAAATTCAGTGAAATATGACAGCACACAACATCGCATGTTTAGTTTACCTGGGAAGCGGACTTGGCAGGCCGTATCTGAAAAGGCAGAGGCAACATCCTCCACCTTCAGTGCATCCTCTCCACATCGCAGCCTGACTATCACCTCATCTGCATTCTGCTTCCAGTCTAGAAATACATCTGTGCAACACACACACACACACACACACACACACACACACACACAAATCAGACATGCACATTAATGCTGTCTTGTCAGCACCTGGAAGTCGGCAGTGAAAGTAGCTTTCACACTCCAAGAAACCAGTTGATGTAAACCAATCCAACTGTCGCTATATCCAACAAGCTTTCATACTAATTAACATACTAATAAACACTGATTAATCTTATTCTGGAAACTGTGTGGAAACTAACTGGCGCTGACTTTTATTGTTTTATTTCCACTTCTTTTCAAGTCTTGAAGTGAGTATAATAAAAGTCGATTTTACTTTTGATGTCAGTGTTTACATACATAGCAGTAATATAATAACAATAATAGTAAATGTGAATTTTTAGGTAACAGTAAAAACAAAATCTTGTAAAAACATGCATTTTCTATGCAACTTGTTTCACTAATTCTAAGTAAACTGAAAGAATATTACTAAAACCAGGACTACAAATTACTTTCGTTTTACTATCGGCGATGTCTCTTCTACTTTTACTTTAACATGACTGGCCAGCAAAGTGCAGACCCAGGTAAGTGAGGTGAAAAAAAAAAAAAAAGAAGAAGAAGGACATGTGTCTCAGTGCTTGCAGAACTGAAGTGCTCTAACCAAACAAATACATTATTTGTGCATTATTTCGGTTTGTTTTTTAAAGAAAGCTTCACGTTCAGGCACTGGACAAGGGAGACATATTTTTCTTCTTTGTCCTCTGTATTTGAATGGGAAACAAGTTAACAGATCCGCCACGGCACAAATCCAAAAACTGATAAAATATTATTAAATTACTGTTGTCAATAGGGGCGGCATGACCAAAAATCTATTTCACGGAATGAGTAATTTTATTTCATGGTAATGATATATATCACGTAAAAAAATAGTCACTCTGGTAAATCAACTGTAAATCAATTGTATGCTTTGACATGCTTCATTTTAAGATGATAAAACAGGTTACTTGTGCTACCGCTGCTAGCGGGAACATTCGCACCACACATTTTGCAAAATTTTGTAAACCTGAACCACGTCCATACCACCGATGTCACGCCTCTTTTCATAACAAGTTCCTCCTCCCGCTCAGGATTGGTTTGTGGGACTTCTCCACCAGCGTGCTTATCTTTCTCCATGTTTTTCCTCTCACAACTACTCTTATGTACAGCTTCTCGATCATTCTCATGTGCCCACTTATTTACATTCCGCGGTATACACGGAATAACGTCTGTAACGGTAGACATTTTATTCCTCGGTAACGGTATATACCATCATACCGCCCAGCCCTAGTTGTCAACTATGACCAACAGTTCCCTGATTTGGGAAAATCACTGTTTTGAAACATAGTTAGCTTCTTACACAGTCACATTAGATAGAGGATTAAAAAAAACCCTTCACATTCACTTGTCGTTACTACTCTACGTGTTCAGGTCAGCCATCCTTGTGCTCTCCATTATAGATACTGTTGCCTGAGCTTTGAAAACTGACCTTAGATTTGCACATTTATTGCTTGTTTTTCATGTTCACATGACCTTGGATACTTAAGACCTAGGTACTCAGCCTAATCAATAAACAGTCCATATAGAGGACATGGGCATGAAGGAGCAGCACTGATCTTGCACTGCATGGTAGGTAAATGTATGATTATGTTAATTTTAAGATAACATTCAACGTTTAGCAGATGTTGCATGATTTCTGACAGGCTTAAACTGCTAATGTAGTCTTGCACAATGTTTAATTCATACCCTACACCTCATGTCTGAGATTACATGGTTACAGTCGCTAAGCTACACTCGGCCGTGGCTGTTTAGTGGAATCTGCAAACAGAGAAAGTAATTAGGTCATGCTTAAATAAGGATCAACCCAAAACTAGAGATATGATATAATCCAAGCAGCAGGACCAGTTCCAACGCTTTACATGAGAACACTAGACTCGTTCTCATTCAGCATAAATTATGTACTGTGCCTGATAGCAGGTGGAGCATGGAGAATTTTGCCAAAGGAGAGGGAAAAGATCTGAGTGACGGCTATATTTTGGAGGACAAAAGCTCACCTTGACTCTTATTTCCATGTTTAAAAAAAATCGTCTGGTCTCTAATTTATCAAGTGGGTATAATTAACTAATGCTGTATCCCAAAACAGAATGACTTATCTCTATATTATAGGTTTCCTTACTGAATGACAAAGGTAAACCAGTAAGTTTGTCTAGAGAATCTCTGCAGCTGGACAAAGCACTTGAGCCGCAGCGTAGTGCTAAAGGGTGGAGTGTGAGCCCAGCATGCTGAAGAGGTGCCTGTGTGCGCTGGACTGAGAGTTGGTGCAGGGTAGAGCTGCTCTCATGACCTTGAC
Source organism: Cranoglanis bouderius (assembly GCA_023630585.1). NCBI lineage: Eukaryota > Metazoa > Chordata > Actinopteri > Siluriformes > Cranoglanididae > Cranoglanis > Cranoglanis bouderius. Next base: position 7,696,663 of record CM042559.1, read on the forward strand.
AAAGACCTGCTTCACTGAGGCAGCCTCTCACAGAGTTGGATTACAACAACACTTCAGCATTCAGCAGGCAGGAGAGCGCACACACAAACGTGCACTACCACACAAACAAACAACACACTGTATGGCCTGACCAGTACACAGGTCTAATGTCTCGTGAAGTTCAAAACAGGAAAATAGACGTGCTGATGAGAGAATCACAGGTGTCCGAGCGTCTGAAATTGTGTGTGTGTGTGGATAAGAGGCCAATTAATCATTACTTAAAAAGCACTGACCAGACAATGAAAGGGAGAAAGAAAATGTCATTTTTCAAACAAATCCATAAATAACACAACATAATAACATAATAAACAGTCCCTCCAAAACTCTGCAATATTCGTAGGAGATTGCAATTTTTCAAAATTACCGCCAATTTCCCGCAGATTTGGGCCAAGAAATCACAATGTGCCATGTGACGTCATTACAACTAGCATTCAGCCAAAGCCCTCTTCGAACATGTGCACAGCTAAAACGTCTCATTTACCAACAAACATCCGCGCAAAACAATTTTGCACATTTTGAAAAAAGCTGCTGTAAAATCTAGCACATTTGGCCGCAAAAATCACAAAAAACCTCCACGAAATCCTGTACAGACTGAATAAAAAAAGCAAATACTGTAATATTTAAGAGTAAACAGTCATGCTGCTTAGAGGGGTAACATGTCCACCATTTAAAGTTCTTTATGAAATGAAAAACATATCAAAGTGGATGTGTGATGGTTTCTACAGATGACGACAAAACCAGGCTGGGAAGATCCATCATTCTAGAGACGTCGGAATAAGACAGGCAACACCAGCGAAACTGTAACTTATGCTTTTGTCTGCATTATGTCGGCACTTATTGAGGAACAATACAGCTGCTGAGTTTTCAAGACAAATCAACAGACTGAATCACAGTCCATGCTGTATCCAAGTGGCAAAGTTTTCCCCACCTTAATAATTAAGAAACACACCTCAAGCTTTTTACTCATTTATAAACCCTTAACTGTGAACGGGTAGTAGTACTAAAATGATACGTAGAAAAGACCTACTTTACCTACTTTGGCAGACAACAGTTTCACTTTCAGTCCTTTGTCTTCTTCCACACGTTTCATTTGAATAGTAGGAGGTTATAAGAGCACTCGCTGCGCTGCCCTGCCTTGTAATTAAACAAACCACTGATAATCATATGGTAAATGGCACCGAAGAGGATGTAGGACTACTTCCTCATAGCTTTTACTCTATTGATTGTAATTAGATGCAAAAACCTTCCCATGTCGATTCTAAAGCTTGTTTTACACTGTGTGATTTCAGCAGACTTTTAAGATTATTGCTTGTCGCGCTATATGAGATTATCTCAATATTCGACAGCAGACAGTGCTATAGCATGTGTTATAGACAGTGTTATAGCATGTGTTCTGCATATCAGATTATACAATGAAGGTCCACTGGTGACAGATATTATGATATCATGATACATAGCGAGTAAATTCATGGGGCATTAGGATTTGATCGGGTCAGAAGACAGATGGAGAAGCAGATGATGTTATTTCTGAGGGCAACCAGTGAAATAACATTAAAATCTGCTTTGTTCAACTGATATTAAGGATACATCTAAAAACATACCATAGAACTGACACCTATTAGCCTCTCACATAGATGAATAGGCGAATCGAACATTTCTACACAACCAATCCTGATCATTTCTTTTAAGGACGATCCTTACATAAGTCTTTTTGTTCTGTGCAATGTCTTTATTTCTTTATTATACTGACTGCTACAGGATTAGGAGTTACTTCTCCTTCTGCTTTCTCGTTGCTCCCTCACACACAAATCACAGCAGGGAACAAATGCAGTCACAAGCTCACACAATGAAAAGCAGGGAATGTGTGTGTGGTACAGCTATGCTATAGTAGAAAGGGGGAGGAAAGTATGACCTGGAGTCATTTCGTGTGTCAACAGACAATAAGTAGGCGGAATATGATCGGTGTCAAAAGTCTGTCATACCAAAAACCTGCGAGGGGGAAAAAAAAAATGTGAACAGAAGGAGGAAATTCTTCATCATTTTAGAGATTATAAATACCAAAACTTGGAGATACAGATACTGACATTCATTTAGCAAAGCCGTCTCTTTACAAGCTTCTGTCACCTGTTTATGCAAAACATAAAGGTACAATGGCGATGGGCTTTAAGACAGGTTCTCTGTTACGTTCAGTGCGATATTTCTTCTACATCAACCAACACCGCACATGTATGGCCAAAAGTATGTGGACACTTGACCATCACACCTATATGGGTCTTCCCCAAACTGTTCCCACAAACTTAGAAGCACATAACTGTATAGGATGTCTATGCATGCTGTAGTATTACAATTTCCCTTCACTGAAATTAAGGGAAAACCCTGAAAACCCTGTTCCAGCATGACAATGTCCCTGTGCACAAAGCGAGGTCCATGAAGACATAGTGTGCCATGGTTGGTATCCAAGAACTTGAGTTACTTGCACAGAGCCCTGACGGGAACACAGTCACACTCCAAAATCTACTGGAAAGCTTCCCAGAAGAGTGGAGGTTATTATTACAGCAAAGGGGGAACTAAATCTGGAATGGGATGTTCCAAAAGCATATGAGGGTTATGGTCAGGTGTCCACAAACTTTTGGCCATATAGTGTATGCCAAATCCCATACAATATTTAACGTACACACCAACCCAGATATCGATACTCGGTATATTTCCTCTTATGTACACAACACAAAATTAACCAGAGTCGATTTTGCTTTGTTTACACAAAGATTTTTGCAAAAGCATATACATTTATTCTGATTGCAGATTTCAAATAAACTGTTTATAAGTATCATAAACTGAGTAGTCAGTAGACAATCTCCATTTATATGCACACAAGTCCAGTCAGTGCATTCACTTTTAATTGTGTTAACGAGTTTTAAATGATTTCATAGCAAAACCTCATCCCTGAAGCATGATCACTGGATGTACAGCAAGAAGAAGAGTTTGTGACTCTTCATATTTGCATGACACTCAGGAGCTCTCTGTGTCAAAAATAACACGAAATGCACAAATTATCCATCAGTGTAATGCCTTTACTCTTTTTCTAACATTACCCACATTAAAAGCAACTGTCTGGGAATAACTGCATAGAGATATTGATTTTATTCAAGATTTTTTTTTTTGTTTGTTTCTTTACATAACAGTGTGAATGTTGTGCATCCCTGCTTAACGCCTGACCATTTTCAGATTTTATAAAGGCCATGTCTCATCTTCTTGTCCACATCTTCCTCAAAATGTTAGCTTGGCGACAATCAAAGTGATTTTTAAACCGGATCCATATCTGTAAAGTGAGCCGATTTCTCAGAGGACCATTTTATTGCACAAGCAGCGCATCATGACTGAAACATCCATACTGATTCTGACAAGGAGTGTAATCAGATACAAAGGTTTATTTACATGAATATCATTCTTCTGTTTAATGCATTATTAATAGGAGCGTGGAATCAGAATTTGGGGAATTGGAATAGTGTCTTAATCTGAACCGGGCAATCGGACTGCGGCGTTTACATGACTCAATACTAATTCGAACATTGCCAAATTCGGATTAATATCTGAAAACTGATGTGCACGTAAACGTAGTCACCATCAGTCGGATTATAAACGGATTATCGGGATGCACATAGTCGTAGGCTCTAGGGCTGGTCGATATGACAAAATGATCATATCACGGTACGTGAGGACATTTCTAAGATACACGATGCATATCATGATGTATAATTTAGCTAACAAACTGTCTACAAAACAGTAGTAAAATAAACAAAAATAACTGTTAAACTGAGTTTGACGATACTTTCCTTTAATGCCTACAAAGACAAAGAAGATTAAGTTAAAAAAAAATATATGGAAAAATCAACAACTTCCATTCAGTACCATTTGTTACTACTAAAAACGTAAAAAATAAATAAATAAATAAATAAAAAGATACATCACAATACCAACGATATCTCGGAAAAGTGTATCCCGTAACCATTTATCACGAAATCCATATTATATCAATATATCGCCCAGCCCTAGTAGGATCCAAAAGAAAATCAGTGTTATTGCTAATCCCAAATAGAGTCATGCTGTTCTAAGTCCCAAAATAAAAACGGCCAGTAATGAAACATGCCCTTGAGCTATATCATGGCTCTGATGGCTCACCTTTCTTAGTCTCTTGGTTAGCCGCAGTTGCAGCACGCTTGGCCTCTCTGCTCTCTTGGTTAGCCCGATCTTTTTGCTTCTTCTTGCTGCTGCTGCTCTCCTCAGCTCCTCTCTGCGCTCTCCTGCGGCTCGCCTCGCCCGATGCAGAGCTGCTGCTGCTAGCCATCTTCAGCCACTTGCCGCTGACGGGGCGACTGTCTCTCACCTCGCTGCCGCCGGCCGAGCCGCTTTCACTGGGGTCCGAGTCCGAGCTGCGCCGCTTCCTGCTCGGGCCGGCTATTTTGGCGGCGTTGCTACTCCCAGAACAGAATCGGGTTGTGCTGAACACAGAGCAGGACAGCGGTCGTGTGTTTGTGTGTTAATAAAAGACTAAAAAAAAAAAAAAAAAGACTGCAAAACCCCTATTAAACCCCGTGTCTAACGCTGTGTGTTTGCGTTAGCTGCAGTGTCATGCTAACACCGTGAGAAACACAGAGCACCAAAACCTCGGCCGCTCCAACTGATGCCTCCTGCTTTCCGAATTTGATTTAGCAACTAACGACTTGTCAGATATCTACAGCTTGACAAACTCGTGTTAAAGGGTTTCGCTCGACACATAAGGGCACGCTTGTCGTGCTAGCTTGGCTAATAACGGAAGGTTACGTACCTATTGACTCGTAAGCATTCAGTGTAAACAAGATGTCAAAAACGCATTCAGGTCAATTAAATGTAAAGTTAGGCGTAAACACGCGACGTAAAAAAAAAAAAAGTCTCGTAAATTGCTGTAAAAACAAATGTCTCCGGCGAAGAGACCTGACTGACGAGAAGAGAGGTCTGCTTGTTATAAATCATCGATGCCGGTGTCCGGTAACATTAGCGAGAGAAACCGGATTAGCTCGCATGCATTGTTGCATTAGCTAACCGGCTAGGTGAAAGAAAAGGCCTTTAAAGTAAGGCGTTTTGGGGGAACATAGCTAACCAGCCTGCGCAGAAAATAGCTTAACTGTCAACTAAGTTATAGTATATCAGCTGTCAGGATTATGTCTGCTGTCTAGTAAAGTTTAAAATGCAGTACCAGACCAGTTTTGGGAGTTAGCTGGTTAGCCAGTTAGCTTGCTTTTTTGTGCACGTTTTAGTGGCTGGTGAAACTTTTGTTGGTTTCCGTAACTGAATAATGTTGGCTGCCGATTTTTATTTTACACCGCAATACATGACATGGTATTTAGATGATATTAACTAGGCGATTATGTGGTATTAGGGTGGGAAAAGCCTGACAGAAAGGAAGCTAAAGCGCTTGCGACAACTGGCTCCGACAGCAGAACCGGACAGTGAGAGCTACAGCAGTCTGAACTGAGAACCCTGGTACCGAGCGGTCCGGCGCACAGCTAATTAGCTACAAAGATGTAAACACCGGGTTTGTTTGTTCATTTAGCTAACTAGCTAGCTTGTCGCAAAGCCGGGTGGAGCAGCACACTAAACATCTCTCTGTTCCAGAAGCGAAACAGCGGAATTATTAATTTAAGATACGCTTCGTCACTGTGGTTAGTGCCGAGAGTAATTTCAGTGTCAGTGAGAACAGTGTGTTAAACCTACCGGCAACGCGGTGTCACATAAACCCTGGCCTCGGTACAACAATAAAGCAAGCGGGCCGTCGACGTTACCTCGAAACTAAAAGCTCCGCTATTTCCAGAAGATTCTAGCCAGGGCCCATGCTGCTCGGCGACTGACAGCGGAGATAAAAATAAAAATCTTTCCTCTGTTTCCTCAATCCGATCAGCAGGTCCCAGCTAACAGCTCGCAGGTTTTGACAGAAAACAAACCGAAGACGGGTTTGAGATCACACGAGCTACCTATCCTACTAACCGCTGCGACTTCCGGGTACAGGGAGCATTCATTTAATCAACCAGCAGAGGCCAGTAGTGCATGTTCACTAACTAAAAGTGATTTTAAAGAAGCGGGTTCTAGTTTGTGGCGCCCTCTGCTGCCTGTGAGGTACATTGCAATTGAGTTGAAAACCTTGGCAATCTTTCTTCTCCCCTCAACTTACTCAGGCCCTGCGTCCCAACTGGCATACAGTACACTAAGTACTAAAAGTACGTACTCTTTTTTGTGAAGAAAAAATGCATACTTTTAGGTGTGTATTAAAATACTATGCAAGTACTGGGACATACTAACATGTCGTGTAATGGAAGAGAACGTTGCTCAGGAAGAGAACAAAACTCTCTAAACTGCATCCTTGAATTCAGCAAAGCAAACCATCACAAAACTCCTCCTCCCTCGCGAGGAGGTTGTGGGCAATATTAGCTTAAAAAGTGTCCACGGCTCCACACTTTGAAAATATACTGGAAATAGTAGATCATCCGGGTACCTTTGGGATACTCATTTCAACATACTATGATTTGGGAAATACCAATTCCCATCTCGGATACTATTTATTACAGATACTATGCCAATTGGGACGCAGGGCAAGTGTATCTGGGTGCTTCTCAATACTCAGATTGATGCATCCTCGTTTCCTCGCTCCTCCTTCCTCCAGCCCGTGACCTGGAAATCGATCGACATCAACCATCTTGAAGGACATATCGATTCTTAAATTGCACTGCGAGGAGGCGAGGAAGGAAGAGTGAGGAAGCTTCCAGAGGAGCTAGGAACGAGGATACACAGGTGTATCCTATGCGGAAGTGTTTCTTGTCAAAACCTGACGCATGTATAAATTCCCCTCCTACTTTACATCTGCAACAATCTCAAACAAAAAGTCCTTTGATGATGTGATGGAATTTTGTGTGAAATATAATTAAATAATAATATGCTTACAATGTGTATTGTAATTAATTGATCCTTGCATGTTTGGATATGCAAAGCTGCACAAAAGCTGTGATAATTTATGTATTGTTCATTAATTCATTGTTGAATAACCCAGACATTTCACATACTATGAGTGCATTTTGCTTTATTAAGAATGCTGTTATTAACCAAACTGCAACATAACGGCAGATGCCTGAAGCGCAGTGAGGTAATCCAGCTGAGCACAGTCATCATTAATTGGTGTTGCTTTTAAGTGATGGTTGAGAGAGCGAGGATTTTCCATTCGACTTGCTTTGATTCCTCTCTCCCAGCATCTCGTCCTTGCATCCTTCCCTCGCATCCTAAGGGGGTGGAGCTAAGACGCAAGGAAAGGAAACAAGGAAAGGAAATGAGGATGCACAAATAAGAAATGTGAAGCACCCACTGTCTGCGTCCTGTACGATTACAAAGCACGCTCCTTACAAAGCATGACCACTATTACAAGTTACGCCCACAACAAATACGGTCAGGGTCAGGGTTAGGGAAACTGACAAAATTCATGCATGTATTTCCAAGTGGGCATGGGAGTGTTGTGTAATGTGATTTGCTAGTAGGCGTTCCTTCCCTGCTGAAAAAAAACAATAGAAAATCTCATAGAATTTGTAATGGTTTTAATGGTTAAAATAGGAATTGTATTGATTTTAATGGAAACTGTAATGGTCCCTGTGGGTCTCTACTGGTAATTTGTTGCCTTCTATTGGTGGCATGTTATGTCTGGTTTAAATGGTTAGCTGATGGTTTATAATGGTATTTGTAGTGAAAACCATTAGAATTTCTGTGATGGTTTCTATTGTTTTGTTTTTTTCCAGCAGGGTTGTAATGGGTGTTCCTTGTAGACAGACCCTTCTCACTTACTCCACCTGCTATGCTGAAATGAAGTAGGGTATTCCTTATACACTCACCGACCACTTCATTAGGAACACCTGTACACATGCACATTCATGCAAATCTCCAGTTAGCAAATCTTGTAGCAGCAGCTCAATGCATAAAACACAGACATACAGGTCAAGAACTTCAGCTAATGTTCACATCAAACATCAGAATGGGGAAAAATGTCATCTCAGTGACTCTGACCGTGGCAAGGTTGTTGGTATCAGACATATCAGTTTGAGTATTTCAGAAACTGCTGATCTCCTGGGATTTTTACGCACAACAGTCTGGAGTTTACGCAAAATGTTGCAATAAACAAGAAACATTCAGTGAGCAGCAGTTCTCCAGGCAGAAATGCGTTGTCTATAAGAAATATCAGTGGAGAATAGCCAAACTAGTTCAAGCTGACAGGAAGGCTATAATCACTCTTTACAACCATGGTGAGCAGAAAATAATCTCAGAAAGCACAACACATCAAACATTGAGGTGGATGGGCTGGCCTTTTTCCAATCTTCAGCTTGTTTTGCTGAACAGCAATGGCCCTGGCTGAAATCTGAATGTCCCTGGTGTCCATACTAGTGCACAATATATCAGTACCAATCCTTTAAAGGAAAATCATTGTTCTTCTGTAATCTATTATTAAAACGCAATGACTTTTGCATTCCTTAAAACATCTTCAGATAATGATATGATTAATGTCATGCCATTTCACCTACCATCCTCATCTCTAGGTATCACTTAGCAAAAGAAATGTCACAGTATGGAAAAAATTCTCTTTGTAAAAGAAACGCTGTTGTATTCAGGGAAAAGGAGTTAGGGAAACAGGCAGAGGTCTATCAGGAAGCAGAGATAAGGACTGGAAAAAAAATATATATAGGTGGTTACATGGAAAAAAGAATGAAACTAGCCTCATCGATTGCATGGCAATTACTTTGTTGGGTAGTACGTTTGAAATTAGATGGTAATTACAGACCTAGAAACCCTTATAAACTGCACCCAACATAATCTGGCAAAAAAAAAATTGTCGGATGGATGTTGGTACATCACATTCAGTTCATTTAGATGTTTTAAGTTCCCAGCATGATGTGTGGTGAATTAATCACTTGCATGATTATTTCAGTGTTGGAATATATTTTTTATAAAGGGGAAAGTAGTCATTTTTAAATCTGATATTTGTAGCATATGCCAGTTAGTCTCTTATTTTCAAATTAACTCTTTAAGGCCCAGTAAGTACAACCATAACGCCAAACCTTTGGTGAAAAGAGAAGTATTTATTGACCCATTGCAAATGACACATTTCAAGCAGTGTTGCAACATCTGTAGATGAGTAATGGAAGACATGGATGATGTGACTATTATTGACTATTGACTATTATTATTATTATTATTATTATTATTATTATTATTATTTTATTTTACAACAGGAAAAGCCTTTTTCTAGGGGCAGGGTCTAAACATTTAATTTATTCATCTACAGTAATTGTTTTATCCTGGTCCAGTATAATAGTGGTGTAGTAGTCTAAGCATGATATGTAAATAATTATTTCTTAAACATTAAATAACATTAAATATATAAATAACTAAGGCACTGTTAGTTACTGTAATTAAATGTATTCCCCCCAGAACCCTATTACAGAGCAAAACATTAATGACTCTGGACTAAGATGTAAGAGTGAACTGATTTACTGAACTGAGGTTGAATTCATTTGACCTCTTTTTTTTTTTTCCCCCAGTAGTGAGTAGTAGGTATTACTAAAAAAAACTTGTTTTTGTTTGCTACTTCTGTTACAGAAGTAGCACCTCCAGTGTAGCTCACACCTTGCCATGGAGAGTTTATCAGTGTGTAATTCACTTCATGATTCAATCACAACTAACAATACTTATTTGATTATCAAACCTTTTATGTGTTAAACCTGACATGTTGAGAGAATGAAGGCAGATTTCATTTGCTTCCTTCTAGAGATCTACCTTGCTGAGCTAGTCTTTATTCTCTATATCTTTAGAAGTAGAGCAATCAGGGGTGTTAAATATGGGTTGGAACTTTGAAGGTTTTCTATTAGAAAGCTTGGCAACATCTGGTGTGCCTCCCTTATTTTGCATTTTTCCAATGTCTTACTTTTTCAGATCCATTTAGCTAAAATCTACCTAAAATATGTCCTGTATGTTATGTTGGCCAATATCAGAACATCATTGCTGGTCTCTATGATAATTAAGAAGCACTACTACTATGAATAACAGTAACAACAACAACAACAACAGCAACAATAATAGTAGTGCTTGCCCATGGGTATACATTCAAAGTCTTGACTAGTACCAGTTTTGTATCCTCTGCTCTTGCAGTGACTGGCAGGCAGTTTACTGGCAGGTATTATAGATCTGGATTTGCTTGTTGATGGCATCCAGAATCATCTTCATTTTGTCCTCCAGGCCATCAAGCTGCCTGGCTTTGGCCTGCAATGTCTTCTGATTCTCCTCATAGTCTTTCTCAAGTTCTACGAAAACAACACATCGAAAACTCGACTTAGTTTCTAGCTTGCATCTAGTTGATATTTGTAAGCCTAGCAGAATCATAAGGTGACAGCAAATCACCCTAAGCCTCACTGTCCACTCACTTTATGCATTCAATGTTGGAATAAAGATAAATGGATGATGAAGGTGATATCTGCTTGGACTTTGTCCTGTCTTAATTCAGTTTGGATAAAAGCATCTGACAAATTAATAAATGTAAAAGTCAATGTAAATATAACACAACAGTAAGTAATAATGAAAGCTGATTTGTAATTGCATAAATTAAACCTCATTTATGTTTATTTCATTTTATGTATAATCATAAAAAGACTACCATGCTGAAGGACAGCATTGGCACAGTGTTGCATCGGAAATTCTGAGACAGAATACACAAGTGCCTAATGTTTCTCCGTTCATTATTTTCGTAAAGAGTAGATTACACTTTCAAATATGCCTGTGTGTGTTCAATTTCTGTTTTATCTTTGTATTCTACATAAATATCACCACATCCAATTTGTGAGAGCAAAACGATATCATGGCCTTTATTTTGTTGCATTAGCTGTGATTTGAAGAAGACATATTAAACCATTGATATAGCAATCCCCCTATATGTGACAGATCTTAACTGGTTTATTCATGGAAAATACCCAGGATGACCCAGGAATTACCCTAATTCACTCTCTCTCACTCACCTGCCAGTCTATGCAGTTTGTCTTGGGCATCCTTAAGCAGCTGCTTTGCTTCATCTCTTAGTCGCTCTGCTTTGTTCTTGGCATCCTGCACTGCGCTCGCCTTCCTGCCAACTAGATCTTGAACACTGCGGTATTTATCGGAAAGTTCACCATCTAGATCCTGAACATGACAGTGGACAAACGTAGTATGAGAGAAGTCTGGTACACAAAACACCAATAAAGTGAAGTCCAAAAACACATACCTGTTTTGCTGCATTAGCCTTGTTTTGTGCCATGGTGGCAGTGTCCTTAGCTCGAGCAGCAACCATGCTATTGTTGGCCTGTTTGGCCTTTAAGGCTTCTATCTGCTGTCCCAGATGCCCCAGCTTGTTCATGGCATCATTCAGGTCCTTCTCACTAGCTGATGTCTCAGACTGAATCTTTGAATTGAGAAAGTTTGTCAGACTAAACATATCAATGACTCAAACTTAAACAGAAGTCTTATGAAGTTGTACCTGAGCCAATCGGTTCTCAGTCATGCCAATGTCATCCCTTGCTCTCTGTATAGCCTTCTCAGCTGCTGCCTGGGCTTTACGAGCATCATCGAGTGCCTGTTTCACACTGTCTGCTGTGTTCTTCACTCTGTCTGCTTTATTCCTACAGAAACCAAAAAAAACAACATTAGAACCTTTAACCTAAAACTACACATCTTGCATAAAAACACATACACACATACTTAGCATTTCTGGCTTTCGTAAGCAGTTGTTCTGCTTTGCGAACATCATCCTGGGTCTGGTCAAGAATAGCATCGACGTTGGACAGACTTCTGACACGATCTTTTATCTCATCAGCTAGGTGTCTGATTTGCTGGGGTGAGGCTGGAATGGACAGCTTAAGAACCTGATTTGCCACAGCCTCAATGCTGTCTGGGTCAGCTCCCTCTTCTGTAATTCAAACATGGAATCGGTTACAGAAATCAAATTACCCAAATATTAGTTGTTTAACTTAAAAAACTGATAAAACTACAACTTATATATGCCTAAATTTAAATAATTTGTACTTAAGCCCAAATGTAATGTTAACACTTGCATATGTTATGATTCTTAGAAATATCCCTTGTAGCATGAGTTTTTTTTGTCATTGTCATGAGTGTGCCGTCATAGACTTTCATTAAAGGTGTTGTAGAATGTGATTCTATTAGTCTCTATTCTTTCTCGCAGACACAGTGGATAATAAGCAAACCACAAACTGATTATATATGCGCACTCAGTGTGATTTTCACCTTATAATAATATAGAATTACAGTGAAATCTGAAGCAGTGACAAATCTGTCAGTGTTTTGAGCACAGCTTGTTAAAAATAATTAGAGACCACTGCTTTGTCACATCTGACAGGTCACTCTGGAGACTGCTTGTAAACTGTCAATTATTTGTGACAGTACATGTCATATACATAGTCAATAACTCACGCATGAGGAAGGTACGAATCTGTTTGATGAGGTCACGCAAGTCGTCGTTAGATCGTTCCACTTTGTCCTTGGTATCGCTGGCTTTCATCAGAGCAGCCTGGGCTTTATTCTTGGCCTCCTGAGCCTTTGTTTTTGCATCTGCCACCTGAATTAGTCAAAAAACGTTTAAGTTTCTTGAAACACTTTGATCTCTTCGTTTTAATATCTGACACAGTAATACTGATAGGTGAGAACAAGTATACTTATTTATTCATTCATTCTTTCATTTATCTTAAGCTACTGCTTCAGGTTGCGGTAGAATCCAGAGATTATCCTGAGAACCCTGGGTGCAAGGCCACACAGACATGGGGAGAACATCTGTAACTATACATATATAGCAACCTGAGCTTAGGATCGAACCAGGGGCCCTGGAGCTGTGAGGTGGCAACGCTACCTGCTGCACCACCATGCCTACAAGTGAACTTATACAATAACAAAATAGTAATACAGCTACTTGAAGCACCTGCTTGAAGAGGTCCTCCACTTCTCCCATGGCTTTAATAAGCTCTTTTTCTGCATGTTTGGATCTTTCTAGGGCATTGTCAGCCACAGCAGCAGCTCCATTACAGTTTAGCCCTCCACAGTGTCTGCGCTCATCATCACGACAATCAACACCACCACAAGGGCTTTCTGAACATGGGACATCACCTGGAGCTCCACATACCTGAGTGATTAACATGACATAAACATTGGATTATTCATATTCACGTGAAGAGAGACTCCATCAAAGGTTTCCCTCACCTTCTCATTGATCTTCTTTATATCCAGATTCTGGACTTTTGTATTCAGGTCAGTAAGGGCTCGCTTGTTTGCAGCATTCTTACGGTTGAAGTCATCTTTATTCATTGCCATTAGTCGCTCTGTCTTCCTGCGGGTGTCTGCTGATTGGCTCACAGTGCTTGGATTGTCAGTAGTGGACTGGTTGGTGCGTTGCTCTGCGTCACGTGACTTGTTGTAAGAGGCACGGATGCTATTGTAGGCACCTGTAGTAGCAGGTCAAATGTCGTGAGTATCAGCATCTTTTCAAACAAACATTAAATAGAATCTTATATTGTAGCAGGTATAATCAGCATTCAGAGTGGTCAGACTCCAGGCATTATGGACAGGTGCCATATAGACAAAATAGTCTAATATGGCTAGGCTATGGCTAATGGTTTTTAACTAGGACCAGTGCATTTGCATAGTCCAATGACTCACCCAAAAAGTTGGAATTTTTTAGGATGTCAAGCTGGTTGTTGAGCCTCTCAGAGCTGAGGTTGAGTTCTTTGGCCTCTCTCTCCAGTGAGCTCAGCTGACTGCTGGCCTCATAGTTGCTGTCCTGCACTGCAGTTAGGTCTCCCTCTAGCTGGGTCAGGGTGTCTGTTGTCTCACCAATGCGAGACCTAGAAGAGTAAAACAACAATGAGGTGTTCAAGTTTATGATGTTGTTACCTAAATACAGATGCCCTGAATGCTCATGAATCAGAAGACAGGTGAAGAAAAAAGTGTTGCTAATAATTATAGAGCATTTAAAATGATGTCTGTAGCTTCCCATGTGGCCTATATTCACTGGTCTATCATAGGTTAGCAGAAGGTTGCTGCCTTTTTTACTTTTGGGTATTGTAGGTATTATCTAATACCCACGTTTGTTCTGCTTTAGTCTGGTTCAGTTCAAGTTCCAGTTTGTTTGGCCATGAACCCAATGAGCCAAATGTGACATATACAGAATTGTTTTGCACTGCTAGCCTCATCAGCTTGCTACTTAAGAGACTTTAAAAAATGCAAACACTACACAATATTTTATATAGTGCCATTATTAATCAATCTTTAGTAATCCCACAAGAGCAACGACTGTTTGTACAGGATGCAAAAGCATAAAAGGCAGCTGCTGTTTTCCATCCTATCTTGCCAAATGTTAGCCACTTATCACTACTATTTTTTCACCTGCTCCTTTAAAGAGTAAGAGAGAAAAATTATCAGCTGCCCATTGTGGTCAAAGTTATTATAACATGCTAATTATTAGTCAATTAGTTCCTAGTGTTTTTCCCCTCATACATTCCCTTTCTGGTGCTTCTCAATAAGGAACAAAATTGGGAAGGTTTTTTTGATTTAGGTTTTTTACATGTCTTTTTAAAGCCAAAAATACATAACTGGAAAATTTACCAAACTGTAATACCATAGACGACATACTGCTATTTAGTTATACAGTAAATTGATCTTGTACCTGAGGTACTCTATCATGCCCATTAGGTTGGTCACGGCTTCAGCAGTGGCATTACGGGCATTGACAATTCCCTGTGCTTGTGCCAGCTTCTCTTCCAGATCCCTAAAATGCTTCTCATAGGCTCCAGTCAGGCCTGTGGTCTGGATCTCAAGAGCCCGGGCTACAAGGGCCTTAGTCCTTGCAGCTAGATCTTGGACAATGCGATCCCAGTCCCCAAAACACTGATGGCAAGGCTGGCAAGCCGGAAAAGTGCCTGAGAAGCCACGGGCACACTGATCACACCGGACACCTGATACACCTTGCCGGCAAGCGCAGTGACCTGTTAAACGGTCACACTGGGAGGTCTCAATGCCCTGAGAGTCACAGTCACAAGCTGCAGCAGGAGAGAGGCAGAGAAAATAAAATGAGCTTTAGTAATGATTCTAGATAACTTCAGTGTAACATTTCTAATGAAACGATGGTGTAACTCTTGACTCTTTTTTATACAAATAACTGTTTAAAATGGCATTATGTTACTACTAATGAAATTCAGACAGATATGGGCAGCAGAAAGAGCAGCTCCCATAAGAGTGCTATATTCCATTTAATTCAGTGTCTGACGTATACCTCTGCAGAGGATTCTGGGATCACCCCAGAAGTTCTCCTGGCAGTCCCTGCAAGTCTTTCCACCAAAGCCATCACGACACTGACACTGGCCTGTGAACTGCGAAAGACAGCGTGCTTAAAAGAATGATGTGTCCCAAAAGCAACTGTTTTGAAACCACACTGATCTAAACAACCTCTAAAACACGCAAAAGCAAAATGTGATAAATGTTGTTATTATTATTAAATGTTAACTGAAGTAGAGAGAGACAGGTACCTCGTTGCAGGCTGATGTGTAGGCGTTGTTGGGGTCACAGTTGCAGGGTTCACATCCATGGCCACCGGCCAGGTTCCAGTAGTTTGGTGCGCAGTGATCACAGGTGAGTCCGATGACATGAGGCAGACAATGGCACTGTCCTGTGGCACGCTGGCATAGACAGTCATCTCGGGATAGACACTGACTGCGCTCCGTGCCCAGGAAGTTACAAGTGCACTCTGGGAAAAGAAAAAAAGTAGCATAAGCAGGTGTGTATGTGGTAAAATGATAAGTGTGGAGAGTGTGTTATTTAATTACCCTCTGAGACATCATTCTACACACTACTCTGTATATCATTAACATGCTATAATGTTTTTCTACATTACATGGCTTGTATGAACATGTGTCTATCATGATTCATGATTCTAAAATAACATGTAATAACATTAACAGAATTAGCACACACATCGTTAGCCCACTGTGGTTGCATCCAACACGTCACATGATTGACTGTCAGTAACAGTCTTCAAATAGTAGAGAGCATTATGGACACTATTTATTGGGGTGCATTGTGGGAATTTACAAGTGCACTAAATATCATTCACTAAAATTTCAGACAAGGCAACAAAATGGCAAATACAGCACCACTGAAAAACTAAAAATCTACTTTACTCACTCCTGCAGTTGCGACGAGAAGCATCCCCATAGTGGCCGCTCTTGCACACTGCACACTCAGGTCCCTCAGTGTTGTAGAGACATTTGAGACACTCCCCAGTCTGCCTGTCACATGACTCAGGATCTGATAGGTCGATGTTGTTACTACAGCGACATGGCTGGCAGCGGCCACCAGGTTGAGAAGGATTACCATAGTAACCAGGGGCACAATCCTCACAGCGTGCACCTGTTGGTTACACAGTTACTTTAGAAGAAATGAACAATGATATGAGGAACAGGTTAGTGCTAGAGTGAGATGCAAGGAGAACACTTAATGAACAGATATTAGATGTTCACAATTATAAGCATAATTTCCAAGCATGTTTTCCCCCAGTGAACAACCTTGGATATATTTCAAAGCGTAAGGTATTTTTTTGTTTAAATGTCCTGTTCAGGGACATCACTAGAGATTTATGATTATGAATTAATGAATTAATTTTAATTCATTAATGAATGAATGAAATGAATTAATGAATATTGGGGAGGGAGGGGGGGGGTCCTGTTTATGGCATATAAGAGAGCAGTTAATGCCCTAGGTCAGTGAAGTTTTACAATTAAAAGTCTAATGGAGCATACCAAAAAAAAAAAAAAAAATGTGGGAAAATGTGAACAAATGTATAAACAATATGAAGTTCATGCAGAAAATCCTCCTGAACCAATTCCTACACTTCTCCACAGCAGAGATAAGCATAGATGGGATTACTGTAGCAGGAATCTGTTTATTAGCCAAAACACCAAAGCTCCTTTGTAGTCGTTTTGGCAGATACAATGAAGGCATAACTTTCATATGAAACAGAGCAGAAAAGCTTCATAAGACACGAAGACATTGCTGGTATTTCCCTCTGCTGAAGGATGAAGGGGCTGCAGATTGGATCTGGATTTGACAGAAAATCTGGTTGGCCAAAATACAAAACCATATTTGGAATATATGATGTTCCTTTTGTCCAGAATACTATTGTTCAAGTATTTACTACACATCTGGAGCCCAGTTCACAGACGTAGCAAAACGCATTGTAATTATATACAAATAACTGGTCTAATAGGTGGTTTTAGGTTAGAAATTACACTCTTTGACATATAAATGTTGGGAGTAACTGTTTTAGAAATCTAAACTAAACAGAGAGAGGGTATTATATGGATGTCATTATAGTGTTTCAAAACCAGAAACATGTCTTAAGAGGACACTGTCCAGGAGATATCAGCTTTAGTTATACAAGCACAGGGGCTTCCTATCCTAGTGCAGTCACTAGATCTATAAGGACAGAAACTACCTCCTGGAAAGCAGCTTATGTTATATAGTATCAACATGAGTAAAACAATGTCACTGATTTTAGCCAAGACAGTGTTTGAAGTAGCCCTTCGAAAATAATCATGTACCTACTGCTAAGTGCCTAACAGCCAGACAACACAAGCAAGTCAGCAACTGCAAGTAACAGCTTCACTGCTCAAACACTGGTTCAGGTAAAGGCGCTACAGTTCCATTCACGCACATTCACGCTTGGCTGGTGTGTCAATACTGCTGGATCAGTCTTTGGGGCTCTGTATAATTAAACTGCATGTGTAGAGGCACAGCACCATAAAGGGGGTTGGGTGCTGAAGCCATGCGCAGGTAGGAAAGAGAGAGTTGTGGAGGTTGGGTAGCACAGGTGAGGGTAGTGTGGGGGGATCTCCAGGGCTACTCACGCTTGAGGACAGTCCCTCCTGAGCGCTTAACAATTCCTGTGTATATTCAAGAAGGATGAGGGGAAAATAACACAGAAACATTTTACTTCAGTCCAAAGCCAAAACAAGGGTTATACCATGTGATCTTTGCACCCTGACAAATGCAAATGCAGTTGGGCTCAGGAAAAGTTGCAAACAAACATTTTATCGAGTGCCACAAATGCATCTTATAATAAATATATTTTCTTCTCTCACAACCTCCTGCACCTATTTCCTGCTCTTTAGCTCTGAGGATTGGCAGAACGCACCTGTGTAGCCCTGTTTACAGTTGCAGACCACCTGTCTGCTATGGTTGTCTTGGTAACAGGAGGCAGCAAAGTGACGTCCACTCTCAGGTCCATCTGGACAAGGGCATGGCTGACATCTGCTTCCTGAACCCAACACTGGGTTTCCATAGTATCCATTAGCACACCTGAAATAAAATTAAAAAAAAGCTGGTTAAAGCAATACATTATTTCATGTAGATTACAACCTTCTATCTAGCTTTTCTGTTACTTCTGAGTTAAATCATCCACAACCAACTTGTGAACCCTTTGGAATGATCTGGTTTTATCATACTACATTTTAACAAATATCTGATGTCAAGAACCAAAATTGTAAACTCACATCTAAATTAATTCAGTGCACTGGACACAATCTGCCTTTTCTACGAAGGTAATTGTCTGTTTATTTCATGTGTATTGTACATGGACTGTATCCTGAAATGATATACTTAGTTAAATGTCCCTCCATTTACTCACATTGAAAACTAATATTATTGTTGTAATATGTGAATATGTGAATGATGTCAAAACACTTGACCATCAACTTCTTGTGTTGGTCCTTGTCTCCATTTGTTTATAATTTCCTTAAAGGCAACAACTCTAGCTGTCATGGGCCACATGTTATGACTTACAGTAATGGGAGGAGTAGAAGAGGTCATTTAAACTCTGACTAAAATATCTCAAACGTCCTAAAAATTTTGTAAATGTAGAGCTGGCTTGAATAATTTGAATATTCAAGTATTTGTTTATTAGTATTCAGAAGCCTTGTCTTTTCCTTCCTATTCCCTATATAAGTGCACCACATACGCAACTAAATAATGGTTTCTCCATCCTGTGTAACTATATGTTCAAATTACAAGCTACTGTATTTGTGATTCCCCCAAATACAGATAACAGTCACTGTCATGTGACCTAAATCATGTGTTTCTTTATTAAATTAAATAATGAATAATTACCTATTAAATTAAACATATTTAAAAATTTTGACAGGTGGAATGCAAATTAATGTCATTGCTTCCTTGAAATAAGTGTAAATGGGGTTCTAGAGGTTCAGATGTGAGTCATCTTTCTTGCCATCTTTGCTTACTTTTCACACTGGTCCCCAGCCGTGTGGCCCCTGCAGTTGAGACAGACACCAGTTCTTTGGTGGCATTCCTCTGTGTGTCCGTTACACTGACATGGCCTGCAGTTGGGAAAGCCCCAGTGTCCGGCCTGGCAGCTATCACAACGCTGGCTGAATGCTCCTGGCAGGCATGAACACTGTCCTGTCTGCTGATCACAGAATTGACCGCGAGATCCCTCCTGACTACAGTCACATACTAAAGAAAGAAAGAAATTACATAAAATTTTCACATTAATTGTGGCAAAATATGTTTTTGCAAAGTGTAAATCTCACCTTTGCATCCAGCAGGTCCAAAACCATAGCTTCCTGGAGCACACCTATCACAGCGCCGGCCAATTACATTAGGCCTACAGGGACACTGACCTCCACGCACATCACACTGGGAGCTGACTGAACCCTGGGGGTCACACTGACAAGCTAGGTGGAGTAAGAACAGAGACAGACATGTAAATAAATAAATAAATAAATGTTAAAACTGTCTGGCTATATGGAATTATGGTCAAAGGAAAGTTCAGTCACTTCGCTCTTTCCTGCTTGTTAGTGAGGTAACTCACGCAGTGCTCCGTCGTTAATGATGGCTGACATGCTAAAGATAAGTTTGGCACACACTTCGCTCATAGCTGGGCGAGACACACTCTTAGCGCTCTCATGGCAGCGGTAACGCTCATAAATTTGCTTCCGGCGGATAGAGGCGGGGTCACCAACTACAAACATGTCCAGGGAATTGTACCGAGGGAGCACGGCGATCTGGAAGAGGAACACATAGTATAAAAGGATAGAAATTCTATGATCTTTATTTCAAATTAGTACATCAAAATGATCTTTACTTACAGAGTCTATCAAGATGTTGGCATTGCTAAAGCCAGGAATGGTATTTTTGTCTGCATATCTGTTAAACTCCAGACGGAGTGTATAGCTCACTCCTCTCTCCAAGCACACAGACCGGGGCAGAACCATGAACCTGCAGAACAATATACAGACCATAGAAACCAAGTCAGAACCATAGTCAAGATTACTACTCACCAGGATTAGAAATAGTGGAGGACAGAAGAATGTCCTTGTTGACTTTTTAGTTTTTATATATATATATATATATATATATATATATATATATATATATATATATATATATATATATATATATATATATATATATATATATAGTGTGTGTGTGTGTGTAAAGCAGACCTGGATCCAGAGGGCAGAGAGACAGTCAGTAGATCATCTGCAGGGATGGTGTTTCCACATGGGCTACTGGTGGGAATTGGACCAGGCCTGATAACTTTTACACGCACCTCCTCCCAATCTTGTGGCATCTATAAAACACACAGGGACATGTACTGTATATGCATAGTTTTATACACAGTTTCATCAGATAGCATGAACATGATCATTACCTGAGGCTCATAGCGGATAAGAACATCATACTCCATGGAATAAGGAATGTTGTTGATAAAAAACTCCAGAGTGCTTCCTTCGGGAACCCGTGCAAACCCAGTGCCAGTCCAAGAAACTGGTCGACCTGACTGCCACTCCTTTTCCTCAACAGTGCAGCCCTACAAATGCACACATCAGCCTCAATTTTACTTACAAAGCTTATAATAATGAGTTGCGTTTTTTACTCCTGCATGGCAGTCTAAAATGCATTTAAGTTCTGAAGACAGTAAGTTAGTTTTCAGGTTTATTCTTACCTGACCAAGTTTGGCGAGTTCAGCTTCATATATATAGTAGTCCAGGGCCATGAAGAAATACCCAGTCTCTATCTGGTTGCACTGGCGGCCCATCAAGTGATTGCGGCAGCGACACTGGCCTGATTCCATTGAGCACCTGCCAAGAAAGTTGAGATACATAAGTTATTCTCATATACATTGCTGAAGAGGTTTATTACACACGTTTTATATGAACATAGCACTTACTGGTTATCTACAGCTCCACCTACATCACATTCACATGCTCTGCAGCCACTGGCATCATGGCTTAAGGCCCAGTGCTCTGGCTAGGAAAAGATCATAGAGAATAACAGACAAGTATGAGAATCTATTTCATTTATAACAATGTCAGAACTGATGTCCTGAAATGATATGTCAGTTAGGTAAATCAGGCACACAGATTAAATGGATTCTGATGAGAATGGAAGACATGTGGAAGGCACCCGCTACTCATCTAATCTCAGAATGCATCTCTTTTCATGCTGACTATTTTAAGCTCCACGTAAACCAACACCAGAGGGCTAAATGTAGACACCAAGCACAACTGTGCAGCCCAGTTTCCTGTGTACTATTATTGAACTGGAGATGCAGTACAAATCAGAAATAAATTTTTATACAGTGTTCTCAGTGCATTCATATATTTTTCCTGGTGTGTGTCTGAACTCTAATGTACAACCCCAATTCTGAAAAAGTTGGGACAGTATGGAAAATGCAAGAAAAAAAAAAAAAAAAAACAAACAAAAAAAAACATTCATCTGAAATCAGTCATATGAAAATTCAATTCACCCTGTACTATACTGAAAACACATTATTAACACATTAAGTTTTACTTTGTGAATTTAATTTATTTTTGAAAATATAGCCTCATTTTAAATTTGATGACTGCAACACACTCCAAAAAAGTTGGGACAGTCGACTGTTTACGACTGTGTAACATCACCTTTTCTTTTAATAACACTTATTAAGTGTTTGGGCACTGAAGACACCAGTTGGTTAAGTTTAGCAAGTGGATTTTTCCCCCATTCTTCCATTATGCATTTCTTCAGCTGCACAACTGTATGGGGCCTTCGTTGCCTTATTTTGCGCTTCATAATGCGCCACACATATTCAGTCGGAGACAGGTAGGAAGGCCATGCTAGCACCCGCACTCTCTGCTTAGGTAACCATCTGGGCAGAATGTGGTTTGGCGTTGTCCTGCTCTGGATGGCAGCATATGTTGCTCCAAAATGTGTACATATCTTTCTGCATTAATGGTGCCCTCACAGATGTGCAAGTTACCCATGGCATGGGCACTGACACACCCCCATACCATGACAGACGCTGACTTTCGGACCTGACACTGATAACAGCTTGGATGGTCCTTTTCCTCTTTGGCCTGGAGAACACGGTGGCTGTTTTGTTTAAAAACTATTTGAAATGTTGACTCGTCGGACCACAAAACATGATTCCACTGTGCTACTGTACATCTCAGATGAGACCGAGCCCAGAGACAGTGTTGATGTATGGCTTCTGCTTTGCATAGTAAAGCCTTAACTTGCATCTGTGGATGCAACGGCGAATGGTGTTGACTGACAAAGGTTTACCGAAGTGTTCCCGAGCCCATGTCAGGATATCCATTACAGACTCATGACGGTTTTTAAGACAGTAACGTCTGAGGGATCAGAGATCATGCGAATTCAGAAGTGGTTTTCGCCTTGCCGATTTGACCAGATTCCTTGAATCTTTTAATTATATTGTGCACTGTAGAAGGTGAAATGCCCAAAATCCTTGTTGAATGTTGTTCTCAAAATGAGCCTCAACCCATCCTTGCTCTCGAAGGACTAGGCCTTTTTTGGAGGCTCCTTATATACTATGATTAGATGATTGCCTCACCTGTTTTACATCACCTTCTTATTTCAACCTGTCACATCACTATTAGTCCTAAATTGCCCCTGTCATAACTTTGTTGGAACGTGTTGCATGAATCAATTTCAAAATAAACGTTTATCTTCAAAAAAACATGCAGTTGATTAGGTAAAACATCAAATACCTTGTCTTTAAACGTTTTTTGTTTAAATACAAGTCAAAGTACATTTACAAATCACTCCTCTTTGTTTTTATTAGCATTTTCCATATTGTCCCAACTTTTTCGGAATTGGGGTTGCATTTACCAGGCACTGGTTGCAGGTACGTCCAGTGACCATGCGCTTGCAGAAGCAGTCTCCTCGGACAGGGTCACACTGGGGACTGCCAGAGACTGTTCCCCTGGGGTCACACCTACATGCTGATGTGAGAAAAAACAGGTGAGAACTTAGAGCAAGGAGGTGCATTAATCATCCACCACAAAAATAAACAGATTACACTTTAAGGGGACACTCTAGCAGTTTTTAAACCCAATCTCTAGTTTGTACTTCTGTGGCATGTGTGTGATTACTGTGTACAAGGACTATGACACATTTCAAGTATGGAGAAAAGAACAAACTTTTTTTTTTTTTTACTCAAACTAACTTATAATTGAAGTTTAACAGCATTTGAACACAGTTTTGTAGAATATTTTCATGAATTCCTCATGAATGTAGTTTCAGAGATGGTCCTATTTTTTCAGTGGTTACAATGTAATTATGTGTCACCAATGTAGATATATAACCTCAGTATTGTGATATTCATGTGTTATCCATGTCTGATACATGTATATCACAAACCGTTTAGGGACAGCATAGGTTAGAGTAATTACTACTTACTACTTTGCTCCAGTGTTTAAAAGTTGGATATAACTACACAAGTACAGCTTTGGTACAACATTGTCTCATGCCTATTTTTAGTGTTAGACTTGGGGTATGTCTCAACCAGCTCCCTAGTTCAGTACAGTAATCAGGGCACTGCTCAGGGAGTTGGCCATTTTAAGGGCTGTCTCAATCGCAAAATCGTTCCAGTGCACTGGAGGGTTTTCTCCCTAAAAACCCCCACAATGCACTGCAAAAACCAGGGAGCATGGATGCTCACTATGTTCCCTTACTGGAAATGATGTCATGTTTTCTGAAGCCTCTCAGCTCGAAAATAAATGAGGGACGACTTCAGCCAACTTACGGCTACAAATGCAAATAGCTTGTTACTGTTGTTGTAGCTCTCAAATGATTACTTACGTTAGCGATTTTTAACTTTATCTGATGTTCTATATACAGTTTGTTTGAGTCTAACGACTTTAAATTACATAAAACTAGGGAGCAATGGAGCTGATTGAGACATAGCCTTGGACTGCCTATATTTCAAGGAGAGGGGTGTTTCTTTCCTTTGTCAGGACATAGAAATATAATTAAATTGTTTGTGATAATTAGTGAAATGCTACAGATTTGGTGGATACAAATTAAGTTTTAAAAACAATTTTTTCAAGGTTCATATCTCCTAGGATAAGTCTTCTGTCCTGTATGATGACTCATTAACATGACTATTTAGGCATATAAGACTAAAAGCATGAGAAAAGTATGCAGACATCTGTGTGTACTCACGCTGGCAGCCTTGTGGGTCATTAGCACTCAGGCCAAAGAAGCCAGACTTGCATCTGTCACAGCGAGGGCCTTCCACATTCTCCTTACAGCGGCACTGACCAGCAATCATGCCCAGAGTGGGGTTGTCACGCCCATCGCACGCACCACCATTTACAGAGCCATCTGGGTCACAATTACAAGCTAGAAAGACAGAAAAGAGATAACCTGTGAATAACAGACACCGGTAACTTTATGGTCATATTCACATGTTGCTAAATGTCAGAATCGCACTGACCTACACAGATGCGGGGATCTCGGATATCTCTGGCTGGGTCCTGGTAGAAGAAGGGTTTACAGGTTTCACAGTTGCGGCCCATGGTGTTGTGAAGACAGTCGTCACACACACCTCCGCTGACGTTCCCCGTGGCCAGATACACTTCCATATCAAAGTGGCACTTGTTGGAGTGGCCATTACAGTTGCACTCTGTGGAAAAAGAAAAAAAAAAACAGTACATGTTCAAGTCTGATTTCATATATACACTACTGGTCTAAAGGTTGAATTTTAAGAAGTTGTTTTAATTACTCTTGCAGGCATTGGTGTTGCGACCCTCGGCTGGTTTCCAGGGCAGATCATTATGGAAATCATCACACTGCTCACAGTTCAACCCTTTTGTATTATGCTTGCACACACACCTCCCATGCACCTTGCGACAGACAAAAGCAGTATAAAGGCATAAAATATAAAAATTAAAAAGATAAAAAATGAGGCAATGTATTCTCTTTGAAAGATTTTACTTTAATTGTACTTTCCCTATCTAAACAGCTCACCATGCTATCGATGTCATCCCTTATCCCATCGATGGGTGCACACTCAGAAGCATGGCCATAGCAGAAGCAGTTGCCCCTGATGACTAGCTCATACATTGCATAGTAGTACTTCTCCTTGATCTCTTCCCGGGAGTCCAGTAGATTATCGCCCAGTGTGTGCAGCTTTGTAAAGTTCACACGCAAGTTGGTGATTTTCAGCTGGTCTATACAAGAGATAAAATAGATCATTACAGGTAGTTTAAGTTAATATAATGGCTCTATCCTGTGTAATACTTTTGGATAATTTTGTATCACACCACACCATTGTTCAACCCCACATGGAAACATCTTCAAGTCATGTAAATCCCCTGTTAACCCCTAACCGTTGACCCTCTTTCCTAACCTCTGAGCCTGTTGCTTTTCTGCACTCTTCCCTGGTGGTTTGGAGTCTTGGGAAACTGAGCGTGTGTCCATTCTTTACACAAAACTCTAAATCTCTAACTCTTCAGACATACTTTGTATTTATCTACACTCACTTGATCTTTCTTTTAATAGTTATATGTTTTCTGAATGTCTTTGTATTTGTTCTTAATGAATAGATGTACAGTACATATAGCCTCACTTGTCTGGTTTAGTTACCAACTAGAGCAGACTAGCACTTGAATGAATGAGCATTATTCTCATAGTATTCCATAGCATTGTGCCTTTAACTGTTTGTACTTTTTAAAGTTTCTCTAGATAACAGCATCTACCAAATGACTAATTGTATATGTGGACAGGAAGACTGTTTAGTGTTGCAGCTTTGCACTCTGATACAGGCTCAATAATTGGACATCACATGATTACTTATCATCTGGAGGAGCTGCACTAGTGAAGGAGTATATGAAAGACTCAAGCACGCAAGGCATGTGTTTTGCATGAGGGACTGCAGATGGAGGTAAAGGAGTGAGAAAGAGAGTTGCTATTATAGCTATTGTGCACAGCCTGTTCTTTCCATTCAGGAAGACAGCATGTGAGATGCATCAGTCTTCACACTCCCACTCCCACTCCCTCCTCACATATTAATGCACATATGCAGTACAGGACAGGAGTGCTGGTTAAACTGAGCTGTTAATCATCAACTTGTCAATTGACACAACAGTGTCTCACTACTCCTGGAAATTATTGGGGGAGTGTTCACAAACCCCTTTCCCTAAATTATCACATATTATCATACCATATGGTCCATCAGTGCAGTGTGTAGACAGATTAAATGAGCACGAGGGAGAATCAGTTAAAAATGTATGAGGGAAAGCCAAAAATTTGAAGGTAGATAGTCGTATAGATGTTTAAAAAATACAGATATGCTGGTTCGGAGACAAGCTGGTTCTGTCAGTCTGCCCTTGCAGGGTTGCTGAGCATATCATTATGTTCACATTGCAAAATGCATGATCTATAGACCATGACTGATGAAAACAAGACTCTTTATAATGCAAGTTACATTGTGTCAGAGGCTGTCACAGATATCTCACATTAACCAAGGTCAACCCCTCCTGCGCAATATTTTCCCCCCACTAATAATACTATTTACATGGGTTGAATTGCATATGAATATATTTATTCCAATGACCCTTACTTTTGAAGGTGCCTCGATATTTTCCAACATATCGTACTGTCCTCATGAAGAAAAGAACAAAAAAGAAGGCGTTGTTCAACTAATTAGAAATACTACCACCCATTTTTTCATCAGTACATACAGTACTATTTGCAGGTACTGTTCGACAATTGCAAATTAAAAAAAAAAAAAAGCCAGGAATTCTGTAGTGAGCTTTACTGATGGAGAGAACACACCTCTACCACAAAATGGAAAAATTTGCTCATGTGTTCTTGGGAACCTAGTTATGTCAGGCCAGTTGAAATAACAAGGGACAAACTGCGTGGGAGGAAACAGCTGCTATTCTCATTGGCACCACTATATTATGTTGCCCCTCTCCTACATTTATTGAATAACTGTAGTGGACAGCACTGGACATGTGAATGGTGCTCTGCTCATGAAGGAACCAAAGAAGGACCGGATGGAATTGTAAAATACAAATGCAGTGCTTTTCAAAAGAAGAAATTTAAAAAATGTGTTTTAACTGAACGAAAAGAAAGAAACAGAATCTTGTTGCTGTAATTTATGAACTTGACTCACTTTGAATGCTAGCACTGTAGGGATCTTCAATTCGGATAGCAGGGTCCAGAACTCTAAAGATCACCTGGAAGGAAAAGGTAGTGACACAGAATGACATAAATTAATAAAATGCACCAACAAAAATTCAGAAAAGAAACTGTTACTGGCTGACTGACTTGGTCCTCCTCTGTTCTCACCTCTCCTTCAGTGGATGGCTCAATGTCTGAATAACGTGACTCACAGATGAGATCATCAACATTGCGGAGTGGTCCCTGAGAAATTCCAGGGAAGACTGATGCACAGTCATGGGCAAAGTATCGGTACACCTGCCAGGTACGTCCAAAATCTGCAGATCGCTCAATCAACATGGCTGCAGGACGGAATGTCTACAAAGAGATTTTTAAAAATTTACATGACAAATCTCACTGCTAAACAGAAAAAGAAAAAATAGCAATGTGAATCTAATCATACCTTAAAAGTCATGATAAGGTGAGTGAAGTGAAACTCTGCTTCAAGGTCCAACTGAACATAAACATCAGACTTGCCTGAGGAGAAAAGTACACGTTCAATCAAACAAATGTTTGTGTGTGTATATATATATATATATATATATATATATATATATATATATATATATATATATATATATATATATATACACACACACACACACACACACACACACACACACACACACACACACACACACACACACACACACACACATACACGCACATATATCCGCAACAAAATGTGATTATTTTAAAGGGGGGTGATTCTCTTCTATACCCATTGTGTATATACAGGTGCATCTCAATAAATTAGAATGTCGTGGAAAAGTTCATTTATTTCAGTAATTCAACTCAAATTGTGAAACTCGTGTATTAAATAAATTCAATGCACACAGACTGAAGTAGTTTAAGTCTTTGGTTCTTTTAATTGTGATGATTTTGGTTTACATTTAACAAAAACCCACCAATTCACTATCTCAACAAATTAGAATATGGTGACATGCCAATCAGCTAATCAACTCAAAACACCTGCAAAGGTTTCCTGAGCCTTCAAAATGGTCTCTCAGTTTGGTTCACTAGGTAAGCCACAAACATTCATTACCAAAGAAGCTGGCTGTTCACAGAGTGCTGTATCCAAGCATGTTAACAGAAAGTTGAGTGGAAGGAAAAAGTGTGGAAGAAAAAGATGCACAACCAACCGAGAGAACCGCAGCCTTATGAGGATTGTCAAGCAAAATCGATTCAAGAATTTGAGTGAACTTCACAAGGAATGGACTGAGGCTGGGGTCAAGGCATCAAGAGCCACCACACACACACGTGTAAGGGAATTTGGTTACAGTTGTCGTATTCCTCTTGTTAAGCCACTCCTGAACCACAGATAACGTCAGAGGAGTCTTACCTGGGCTAAGGAGAAGAAGAACTGGACTGTTGCCCAGTGGTCCAAAGTCCTCTTTTCAGATGAGAGCAAGTTTTGTATTTCATTTGGAAACCAAGGTCCTAGAGTCTGGAGGAAGGGTGGAGAAGCTCATAGCCCAAGTTGCTTGAAGTCCAGTGTTAAGTTTCCACAGTCTGTGATGATTTGGGGTGCAATGTCATCTACTGGTGTTGGTCCATTGTGTTTTTTGAAAACCAAAGTCACTGCACCCGTTTACCAAGAAATTTTGGAGCACTTCATGCTTCCTTCTGCTGACCAGCTTTTTGAAGATACTGATTTCATTTTCCAGCAGGATTTGGCACCTGCCCACACTGCCAAAAGCACCAAAAGTTGGTTAAATGACCATGGTGTTGGTGTGCTTGACTGGCCAGCAAACTCACCAGACCTGAACCCCATAGATTCTATTGTCAAGAAGAAAATGAGAAACAGGAGACCAAAAAATGCAGATGAGCTGAAGGCCACTGTCAAAGAAACCTGGGCTTCCATACCACCTCAGCAGTGCCACAAACTGATCACCTCCATGCCGCGCTGAATTGAGGCAGTAATTAAAGCAAAAGGAGCTCCTACCAAGTATTGAGTACATGTACAGTAAATGAACATACTTTCCAGAAGGCCAACAATTCACTAAAAATGTTTTTTGTATTGGTCTTATGAAATATTCTAATTTGTTGAGATAGTGAATTGGTGGGTTTTTGTTAAATGTGAGCCAAAATCATCACAATTAAAAGAACCAAAGACTTAAACTACTTCAGTCTGTGTGCATTGAATTTATTTAATACACAAGTTTCACAATTTGAGTTGAATTACTGAAATAAATGAACTTTTCCATGACATTCTAATTTATTGAGATGCACCTGTATATAATATATGCAGTGCCCTCCACTAATATTGGCACCCTTGGTAAGGCTGTGAAAATTGTCTTTATTGTTTAACCTTTTGATCGTTTGTTAAAGGCCACCCAAAATAGGCCTCGCGACGTCCCTGCACAGATGTAAAGAGTGGATATTTGAGTTTGAGGAGAACAACAGTTTCTGAAATACTCAAACCAGCCCGTCTGGCATCAACAAGCATGGTATGGTCAAAGTCAGTCACATTTTTTTTCCCACTTTCTGATGTTTTATGTGAACATTACCTGAAGTTCTTGACCTGCATCTGCCTGATTTTATACATTTCACTGCTGACACCTGATTGATGGGATAATAGCATAAATTAGCAGGGGTACTGGTGTTCCTATTAAAGTCTCCAGTGAGTAAGGTAAGATTCCCAACAAGCTCAAACAATATTTTGAGGCAAAAGGAGCTAAATGGCTTGGACTACTTTACATCCTGTAAGTTTGATCATAACTCAGGGGATGTAAAAAAGAGGTGTTATATAAAGTACAGTAATGTTAAGCTGCTGTTACCATGTGAAAGTTTTTTCACCTCTACTGTACATCAGCTCTCAGACACCTTACTTTCTATTTATAAAGTCAGTGAGAGGTGGTGAACAAGAAAGGCAGTGAGTTGCGTGCATCATATTCTATTACAGCAACAGCACTTTAACCTTATCTGTTATCCATGTTCTGCAGGAGTCTGTAGGTCTGCTACATTTCACCAAACCTGCCTCACAACTGGCAGCTAAAGAGGAAGGAAAAGGAAAGGGAAAGGAGAGGTGGGGTGTAACGAAGCCTGAATAGAATAAGAGCCTGTGGGAGTGAAGGCTGGGGTGAATATGAAAAAAAAGACTGAATAACTTTTGTGTTTAGCTATAGCAGAAAGCCATTACAAAAAATCTCATTCAGAACTACTAAGCACCTGTTTCTGGCAAAAGAGTGGTACAACTTGCTCGGTTTTTACTCATTTGCTCCATCAGAAGCTGTTTTTCTCACACACATGAGTGGTCATGCACTGGACAAGTGATCCACTGTTCATTAAACTTCACACGCACTGCTGTGGCACTGACACCATGGGGACTTCAAGCAAAAATAGCCATCATTTCCTGTCAACTCCTGACTTTCCATGTTCCTTAAATCCTCATAACACAGCTCATTATGACAAAAAAGCCTTCAATGTACATGAACAAGCCTCTGTTGGGAAGTTATCAATGTGGGAATTGTGTGTCAGTTCTAAAATGGAAGCTGTATTTGTGCATATGATCAGATCAACAACAAAAATACTCTTCTGGTGTAATTTTGTAAACTACTCTATCACAAATACAACAGGCTTGGTAATCTGTCTAATATAAACTTTAACAAAGTGAGGATTTATGCTGAGAAAATGTTTATAAAGTTTCATTTAGCTCGTTCCTTCGTCCATGAACTGAAGCCATGTAAAGTTATAGCTTGTGCCACACAGAGCATATGAAATAATACACTGAAATCACAAGTGAAATGCTTGTAGGTACGATACAAGAACATATTAGTGGGCTTGAACTATTGGGGTGATTTGCTGGACATGGACATTTCATCTATTAATTTGTCCTTCTTTACTGTTTCTACACTCTCTCCTCTCTGCCTACTTCCACCAATAACTATATGCTTTAAAAATTTAATAAATATATTTGTTTCATTCGTTAATCTATTTTCCATATTATATGTCAGTGCAAATGAACATCTCCTTGGCGCTTCTAATAGTATTAATAGGCTGCTTTGAACATTACTGTTCTAATAATACATGTCTTGTGTGTTCAGTGTGGGTGCCTGCCAGACAGCTGGGTTTATAGTGGTTAATGGCTGAGGCAATCCCAGTGGCAGCTGGTAAATTTCTTCACAAGTACACCAAATCACTTCATCACTTTATTCTGCACCTTTCATGAAAGCATCTCTAAATCTTCATGTACTGCCCGATTGTGTACATCCATTCTGACAGTTTTGATGAAACATCAAAGAGCATGTGTTTTTTTTTACCACAAAATCAAACCACTGATGATCTCACCATTCTCAGACTGCCACCAGCACTTCTTGTGGTCTGGGCTGAAGCTGGTGATGACATTCTCGATACGGTGACTGATGGTGTTGTACACAGAATTGTATGGTCTGCGCGAATCACACTGGAAACATTTCTTCTCCTCCTACATAAGGTCATATATTGGAAGCCTTAAGTGTTATATGGTCAACAAGCTCCATGTGGTTACACTGGCCAGAATATTGGGAGGTCAAACAGGAAGTGGCGGAGCCTTTACCTGTAGATGACTAACGATGCAGTAGGGTTCTCTCTTCGTGAGGCCACAGGTAGACGACGCTTTCAGGTTCTTCTCTCGACCAACCAGGAGGTCACCGGTTCCTGGGTAACAACTTCCATGGGTACATCCATGGGGGTGGTCAGGTTCTTGAGCAAGGGTTGTTACCAAGCCTGAATCATTGAGATAGAGTGAAAATAAAATGAGATTTAAAATTTGGTCAACCAAAGCAAAAGGTCAGGTCAAACTTAAATCTACGAACCAATGTTCCTTTTCAAAAGCAGTACCTTTTTGGTTTATTGAGAATTTTATGCACAACTGACCTTTATGGTCACTGAGACCTTTATGGAGATGTAACAGAACTAACTGAATACGAGTACTTATGCACAAACACACAATCACCTTAAACCTTAATAGATCAATTCAATCTAGAAAATTTAGCAATATCTATCAACTAAATAAAATAATCACACAAATATAAAATTAATATAGGCAATTTTACAATAATCAGTTATAGGAATTGATTTGAAAAAGCCTGGGAAAAATCTGCAGAGGGGAATTCACAGACACTATCAATGGAGACATGTCTCATTCTTCAAACAAGACAGCTGCGTTTGTTTGGCACCACACCAACTCTCACACTGCTGCCAGGTTCAGCACTTCACACACAAACTGTACACACACAAAAACATACACTGTAGACAAAGCACATTTTAACATACAACATACAAACTCACAAACTGTAAACACTTAAAGTGCCTTCCACTGTAAGTGTGAAAAATCGTCTTTATTCTTTAACCTTTTGATATTATTGTTAAAAAAAAAATTACAAAAATACTCTGCTCTCATGGATTATCAAACAATTACCAACACAACACAGGCTTATCAAAAGAAATTGTTAAATATACTGTATATGTGCCACAATTATTAGCACCCCTATGAATTCATGTGAGAAAAATATATTTGAAATATATTCCCATTTATATTTTTCATTTTCTTAGTACACCTGGGTGATATTTAACAGGAAATTGTTCAACTATGACTTGACATAGGTCATGACAGATATATAAATATGAGGTAACACATAGGCCAAATTCCCTTGGTCATTCCTAACAATGGGTAAGACCAAGGAATATAGCTGTGATGTGCAGCAAAAGGTTGTTGAGCTTCACAAAATTGAGAAGTTCCAGTCAAATGGAAATGTTATGAATCAACCTGGAATTGGACGTGTGTCTATATTGTCTCAACACACTGTGAAGAGGACGGTTCGAGTGGCCAAAAAATCTCCAAGGATCACAGCTGGAGAATTGCAGAAGTTAGTTGCATCTTGGGGTCAGAAAGTCTCCAAAACTACAATCCGATGTCACCTACATCACCACAAGTTGTTTGGAAGGGTTTCAAGAAAAAAGCCTCTACTCTCATCCATAAACAAACTCAAGCGTCTTCAATTTGCCAGACACTACTGGAACTTCAAATGGGATCGGGTTCTATGGCACACACAGAGAGGTAGCCATATGGAAAAGTACCTCATGCCCACGGTTAAAAATGGTGGTGGCTCTTTAATGTGTTGGGGCTGTTTTTCTGCCAGAGGACCTGGACACTTTGTTAGGATACATGGCATCATGGACATGGACATCATGGCATTCATATCAAATATCAACAGATATTAAATGAAAACGTGACTGCCTCTGCCAGAAAGCTTAAAATGGGCCGTGGTTGGATCTTCCAGCAGGACAATGAGCCAAAACATACATCAAAATCAACACAAAAATGGTTTATTGACCACAAAATCAAGGTCGTGCCATGACCATCCCAGCCCCCTGACTTGAAACCCATAGAAAACTTGTGGGGTGAACTGAAGAGGAGAGTCCACCAGCATGGACCTTGAAATTTGAAGGATCTGGAGAGATTCTGTATGGAGGAATGGTATCAGATCCCTTGCCAACCTCATCAGGCATTATAGGAGAAGACTCAGAGCTGTTATCTTGGCAAAGGGAGATAGCACAAAGTCTTGACTAAAAGGGTGCCAATAGTTGTTGCACATCTATATTTAACAAATATATTTCTTTGGATAAACCTGTGTTTTGTTTGCAATTGTTTGATATCCATGAGAGCAGAGAATTATTTTTAACAAAAGATCAAAAGTTAAGCAATAAAGACAATTTTTTTACAGCCTTCTTTGCTCACATTTACCCACGGTTCCAATATTATTGGAGGGCACTGTATGGAGAGACAATTACAGAAAAGAGTAATAGGCTTACACATAATCCAAGATTTTAGAGGATAGTGATGATGACTCTAGTGCTTATATCTTTGTTAATGTAACTTTTTTTTAAAAAATATAATAAACTTTAGATGGATAAAAACGTATGAAAAATAGAAAAGGTTTATTTCTATATTATTTTCCTACACATCAAAAATTATCAAAAATATCTTGAAAATAAGCAAATATATGTATAATTTCTTATTATGAGATTATTATAAATTGAATATAAGATTATTCAGCCTGTTTTAGATGGTTTTACTGATTTCAAGCTTTATATTATCTTATTCTATTGGCAGATAATTTTGCTTCTTTCTTGAAATAAATGACAAAAGAAATTATCTGCCAATAGAACAGAGCTATTTCAAGCTTGACATTAAGAAAGAAGTGTCTGAAAATAGGTTTAATAACCTTATATTTGGTTTATTGTAATCTATAGGGAATTATAGATTATTATATATTATTTCACTTCAATTTGAAATAAAATTCGTTTTATTTTACTTCAAATAAATATATTTTAGCTTCAAGTATTAGCTTTAGTAATCATTGTACAGTACCCTGATGAGTAGCTGATGAAAAACCTGAAAACCCTTTCGCATTTCTCATGGAAAACAGCAGCTATATTTATCTCCTCCATCTATTAAGTTTACTATTTCAGTTTGGGTTGACTTTTTTTTTTGGATAGTTTTACTATAATAAACTTGTTTTTTTAGCACCTGCACTCAGTATTTGTTGACGAACAGCAATTATTCCACCTATGGAAAGAAGGAACAAAGACCATTTTAATACTACAAATGTTAAAATCACTATAGTTACTTCAGCTGCCTGCTTCTCAATCAAATATCCCAAAGTCAGGAGGTTTGGGTCAGGCAGACTGGCTAACTCCCAGCTCCTCTGCCACTCTCACCTTACATGGACAAGAGGCTCAGGAATGTAGGAGGACAGCTGGCAGTGGAAGAATACTGCCCCATTAACAAAGCACACAACTTATAACCAGAGGCCCTCCGTCAGCTGTTTCACTGAAAGACATCCAGCCAACCTTTTAGGTTCAAAAAATATTGACCACAGCAAATTAACATTAACAGTAAAGAATGTGTACACAACCAGGAAATATATTTATCTTGCTTTACAATGAAATCTCTGTAGTAATTCTTGTCCATATTACTTTGAAACACAATTGTAATGAGTTAGGACTGGACATTTCCCTTGCTTTCTGGCTTCACATCTGCCTCGTCTAATCTAGCTCTAGCTAATCTCCCTGACACGAGCTGGAAGACAAGACAAAGACGGGGATTCTCTCTCTTCCTGTCTCTCTGTCTGTCTGTTGTCATCCTAAATCCTTTACTCATATATTTTTTCAATCCATCTCACATCACCTCCGTTCTCTTTAAGGCGTGTGTTGTGCTCTTCCATCTTCACTTCCTGCAGCTTAGGACTTGGCTTGGCACTATGTACCACGTGGGGCTAAATCGCTGCTGCTCTGGTCTGCTTTGTTACGAAGCTGGACTCCAGTGGGCCTTTTCATTTTCTCAAACTCTACCCATCTCAATTTTCAAGGGTGAACAGTTGTTCCACAGTGTACAGCAGAGAATTTCCCTCTTTATGCCTGTCTGTGATTCCAGAGAGGAGTCCTTCTCCTGGCGACACAGTGCTCGATCTACAGACATGGGGGGAATGTGACACTTACACAACACATTCTCCACCTGCTGAACAAACTGGGAACAGCCTAGCATTTCCCAACTGTTCATCCAGAAGCTCCAGCATCTCTCACAAACTTGCCATGCTAAGGCCGGATGTGTGTGATGATTTTAAGTGTTCTGGGATTCAGCTGGAATTATCACTGTGCTGATAATAGTCCAGTGTACATACTGTTTTGTCCTTGAAGCCTTCTCTCTAATGAGATTACAGTTTTTTCCCCTTGATGCATTTCTAAACCCTGGTCAATTGTCCTCCCTGCCTCATGTGAGGACAGAAGGAGGAATTCTGGGAATGTGTATCCTGAATTATGAATCTCCTGGGGAGGTAAAATGGATAGAAGCCAGAAGTCAAGTCAGTGTGAATAAAACCACCTGCTCCATGTTTGTGTGTGAAGCTGAATTTGGGGTGAAGAATAATAAGGAGCGAAAGGAGTAAATATGAGACTTACAGTTTTGCTTTTGATAACCACACCTCCAGTACACTTCTATTTATCTGAGTTGTTTAATATGAGCTGGCTGCTAATTCCAGCCCAGAGTCCAGTCTCAGTGTCTCCTCTTGCCTTTAACCCCACTGCTATTTGCAGCTCTTACTCCATTCCTGTCATCACCTCAAACTACTTTTCTCTACCCCTACATATTGTCCTCCATTACTATGACTGAAAATCATGTTGCTGCTGCCTCTAAGGCCAGCAGAGACTACAGCCATGCACAACACTTTCTAGATACAAAGTTAACATCACGTCCCCTATCCTTTACTGAACTATTGAATTTGAAATCTTTTTAATCTACTAGACTCTAGAAGCTAACAGTTGACCTTAATATGATTAGTTTATCAACGATTCCATTAATAAACTGATTATTTTACTGATGTATTATGTGTTATTTTAACATGATGTATGTCTAAATTTATTGTTGAAATCAAAGAGTTGATTTTATTCTATTGTTTCTGGTGGATATACTTAATTTTAGTAAAAAATATATTGGGTTAGCAATAGTTTTGCCTATATCTGTGTGTCCTTACATACAAAGTGTGAGAAAGGAAGGACCTGCTCATGATCCAAAACATAGAAGCTCATCAGTCAAGCATGGTGGAGGTAGTGTCATGGCTTGGTCTTGCATGGCTGCTTCTGGAACAGGCTCAGTAATTGTTGATGTAACTCATGATGGTAGCAACAGAATGAATTCAGAAGTCTACAGAAACAATATGTCTTCCAATTTACAGAGAAATGCTTCCAATCTAGTTGGGAGGAACTTCATCATGCAGTAAGACAATGACCCAAAACACACTGCCAACTCAACAAAGTTCATCGGGGGGAAAAGTGGAAGGTTTTAGACTGGCCAAGTCAATCACCAGACCTTAACCCAGTTGAGCAGCATTTCACCTCCTGAAGAAGAGACTGAAGGGAGAAACACCCCAAAACAAACAACAACTGAAAGAAGCTGCAGTACAAGCCTGAAAAAGCACCTGAAAAGAAGAATGCAACAGTTTGGTGATGTCAGTGGGTCGCAGGCTTGATGACGTTATTGAAAGCAAAGGATATGCAACCAAATATGCAAGTGTTATTTACTTTAATTACTTTAAGACTATCTGTTCATATACTTTTGCTCACCTAAAAATTGGGTGGTCTTTTGTTTAACACATTTAGATGTAAATATTAGGAAATGAAAGCTGAAAGTCTGATATATCGTCTCATATTCATCTTTTGATCTCAAACACAAATGTCTTCGGTGTATAGCGAAAACAACAGAATTGGGCCTCTTGTTCCAATATTTTTGGAGGAGGCTGTATGCCTAAACTTGCATTGCACCAGTTCCCATTGCTGTAGCAGACTCCAGTAGCTAGTGCATGTTTGTGGATGACAGCTTGTCCGCATTTTGAATGACTTTGAGTTACTGTCCCATTTATAGTGTAATAGTAAATATCCTGAGCAAAATGGTTTGGTCATATGATGAGGCTATGAGCAGTGTTTTCCTCTCAAAAAGGAAAGCCCTCATCACTGCACAGAATAATAATTTCTGGTTAAATCATTTGTTTTGGCAGATTTCTGTTTTTCTGCCAGATGTGGCTCATAAAGACAATTCATGCAGTCGTCCATTTAATTCATTTAGCTGTTGTTAGCTTAATAATAGTAAATTTAACATTGAGTACATAATATTAAATATTTGTTTGGCTGGACTGGACAAATTAATTTGTACCTTTTCACTGCAAGCGGGTTTTTGCTTTGTTTCACTCGTCTTTTTTCTTTCGTTTTCTATCAGTAGACTCACGGCGTGTCTTTGGTGTGTATGTGAGGTCACATGGTGCATCATCTATAATATTTTTTGTGTAGCCTTTGACTGAAATGTCATAATTGTTATAAATAATTGTGATGATCATTTCAGCCATTATTGTGCAGCTGTTGTAATCTGCATTACAACAAGAACAGTCGAAGTCAACTCAACCAGCTACAGTACTCACATCCATTTAGTCTTATTAAACTATTTCCTTTTTTAACCCTTGAGATCAAGGGTTAATTCATCATAATCATCATCATTTTTACTTAGACATGATCTTGTCTACTAAACACATTTATTGCTAGACAGCAAATGCAGCTGCTGCAGGAACACATGGCTGTGAAAACACACACACACACACACACACACACACACACACACACAAAACACAGCTGTGCCACAGTCAGTGAGCATACTCTTTGAGGGAATATGAACAAACAGTGTCCTGGATGCATCAGGTTTGTGTGAAGTGCTTTAGCAGACTCACACCTAAGTAAACTCTGTATGAATAATGACAAAAAAAAAAAAAACAGACTTGGAACTTTATCATCTTGTTAGTCATTTTGCTAAGTAACATATTTACATACAAGAGCCACCATAAAGTGTTGAATTTAATGTAGACTCTCAAAGAAAGTCTGATATCATCCCTTTTTTGAGGTTATTTCATAATAGTACAGATGCAATTTTAACCATTTTGGTTCGACAAATTTTTTTTATCGTTTATTTGTTCAGGATGGACTTGTCTCACCTATATTTATTAAGCTTTAATTAAATCTGACTCTTGCTAAATCTGACCTATCCAAGTACTAAAATGAGTTAAAAATAAATAAATAAATAAATAAAAAGCTAGCCATAAATAAAGTTCACATAAGGACCTGCTGGTGAGGTTGGAAAAACATTCAGTTTTCTACTTATTTTTGACCTTAAAATAGCTTTACTGTCTATATATGTCTATATAATGCTTTTAAAGTGTTTGATATTATTTTATATTTTTTTAGGCTTCCTAAAAGTATATTTTTATTTGCAGAAATCTTCGGCACAAGCGTCTCTAACTCAACTTGAATGAAACTTGAATGTTGAACACTTGAATGTCTCATGTAAGACAGAAGAAGACAGATTTATTCACAGACTATTAATAAGGCTCAGTGATGATTACGGCTCAATGTCTCAGACAAAAATAAGCTTAAAAACGGAACTATGTGAATATAAATCTTATAGCCATGCAATTCAAGTGCACCCGTTTCTCTTGCCTTTACTCCTGCAGGGTTCCACCATATAAGGCAAGTTAGATTTAAGACTTTTTAATGCCACTTGGAATGAAATTTAAGACCAACTTTACAATAACCAAATATGGGATTCCACTAGGGTTGGGTAATATGGCACTGGTACCTATATGACCGGTATGTACCAGATCAAATCAGAATGCAGATTTTGGTGCCTCATTTCGGTGCCACTTAAATTCCTGAGCTGTCAACTGAAATATTTGCCCTCTGGTGCTCCGAAACAGACATAAGAAGCATCATCACCACACGTGATCACTAGTTAAATTATACTGCATTCATGTGGAGTCAGAATAATCTGAAAAATAATTTCCCGACTGAGAAAATTCACGTGAATTCAAGTCGGAACAACAACACGGAAAGTCACAGAACATGGCAGACAACAGTGATTGATTGATGGTAAGAAACTTTTGATTAATTGGGCAAAATCATGTATTGCATATAAATTTTTTGCTAACATGTAATTTGTAATATGGTATTAGGTTATAATGGTTAGTTGCTGTCCATGTATATTGAAGTAGATTAATTAGAAAAGTTATTTATTAGCAGTAACCCTGATAAGTCAGGTAAAGCAATATTTAGTGGTTTCAGGTAATGTACTGGTGCAGTAACAACTCTGGGACAAAATCACTTTGTAATATAAAGCTCTGATAACACAAATCCAACACATCTTTGTAGTAACGTTAGTGTCCACGTTGTTTTCACTTTCCGACTTAAAAGCACAACTCGGGAAATGAGACCATCCGAGGAGCGCGTGAATGCAGCAGTTACACTTGCTCTGATGGCAGCAGGTAGCTTACCGTTAACTAGCTACATTAAACATGCTTAAATTAAAATGCCTAAAGCTAAACTTTAAAGAATTTTTTTTTCAATAATAAAGCCGTTCTTTAATGTCATCCACCATCGTTGTGTGTCTCTTTTTCTCGGTATCGGTTCAGGCACCGTTTAGGCACCGGTACATTTCGGTAAATTTCCGACTGAAATTTAAAATCTCAAAATAATTGGTGTGTATATATATATATGTTACCAATTATTTTGAGATTTTAAATTTCAGTGTCAGAAAAAAAGATTAATAAAATACTACTTCCCAGACTGATTTAAGACATTTTAATACCAATTAAGGCCTTATTTTTAGATTAATGAATTTAATGCCTTTTAAGACTTTTTAAGGATCCGTGGGAGCCCTGTCCTGGCCTGTGTATACCGTAAACATAACTAATGAATCACTGACCCAGCCTCTTTGGATCCAGGCTCATCTAAAAACCATATCAAGGGCCTCCCCTTGATATGGCTCCTGTTCAGAGGCCAATATGTTTTTACAAGCTGTTAGTGCTGCTCTGTTCTTGCACGCCTGCTAGGAAAGAAGGAGGAGATGTTTAGGCTATTAAACTGTTATGATACAGGCATGATGTGAGAGGTGAACAGCCTTAATGCAGCATAGTTAGCTATCATAAACTGCACATAGATGTTTATGTGAAGTTGGAAAGTGAGACACTGAGCTATATATCCTTCCTGACCTGCATTTTGTCTGAATTTATTTTGTCTGTCCCTGCCTGTTGTTAGTAAATTTTACATGGAAATGCTGTTAACCCTAATCCTAGGGTGTTCCTGAGCGGCACAATAGAAAAGTGATTAGCTTGTCGCCTGGAGATTGCAAGTTCAAATCCTGATGATGTCAATCACAGTGACATTAGCCAATTGTGGGTGTCTGTGATCTCATGTACAGTATATGGAAGAAGGCAGACAGCGCTTTCCTCAGAGGGCATTACATTACAGGGCAGCAGTCTGGAAATTGAGGTTTGTTGGCTTCATATGTCTTAGAAGAAGTATGTGGAAAAAAAGCACAAAAAAGAGCACTGGGGGAAAAACACAGTCAGGGCAAAACAGATGCTTACATGTGAATTTAACGTTCAAAAAAACAAGAAAGACAGGTATACAGTTGTTAGTAATAAAGAAGCACAAAAGTCCATTGTGGGGTTTCCAAATGCATTTCATAACATCTCATGTGGTGGATAGCAATGATTCATCTTGAACTGGGTATCATGTTTAAAGTGAACTGCAAGGTGTCTGCACTCTTCAGTAATACACAACCATAGCTTAACTCTGACAACCAGTCATTATTAACAGCACTTTGAATTACAGCCAAGGCTCTGTTCAGGAAACAGGC
This sequence comes from Cranoglanis bouderius, assembly GCA_023630585.1. Lineage (NCBI taxonomy): Eukaryota > Metazoa > Chordata > Actinopteri > Siluriformes > Cranoglanididae > Cranoglanis > Cranoglanis bouderius. Next base: position 7,738,538 of record CM042559.1, read on the forward strand.
AGTGTGGTATCCAGGCTGAAGTTAATCATAGATCCTGCACCCAGACACCAGCCAACATAAGACAGAGGCATACTGAGACAAGTTAATGTTTGGAAGGTCATCATGCAGTCTTAACTAGAACAGACAGAAACAAATTATTCTTACGACTCCTTGAAATAGCATATAACATCTCACCGTCTATTTCTGTTTCTCTCTCAGTACGTAAATACAAATCCCTGCCCCAAGGAAGAAACCTTATTCAAAACTATTCTTTCTCATGAACACAATTATGCCTGCCCTAAAAACTGTGTCCTTTCATCCCCCCCCCCCACCTCCCCTGCTCCTCATAGCTCTATCAAAGTCTTTGGCGGGCTCATTGTTCTGCCGAGTGCAGTTCCGGAGGGGCATTCCAGCCCGGGCCTCTGTGGATCATGCTGAGTGCCCTGCAGCCTGAGGACTGCTCCAGCTCTTCACCTGTTCACATCCCTCTTAACACACCACTCTGGTCTGCAGATATTAGCATAAAAAGTCTACTGCAGTGAGAGGCGAAAGGTAAACACACTAAAGAACAAAAAAAAATGCAGAAGAGAAGAAGAACCTGCACACAAACTGCAAATTAGCACTCTTTTGAACAAACCACAGTTTTGAGCATTCTGACATTTCAGAGGTTTCAGATAAGGCTTCTGTGGGTATTTTGATAAATTGGACCATTGGTATGACATAAAAAAAGATATAAATTAAAAGATTAAAGATGAAAAAAATTAAAACCAAACGACAGCACTGTTAAACTCTCAAATCTTATTGGTTAGAAGGATAATTTTCTATTATAGCAGTTCTAACAGTAGTGCTGGCTGAAAGACAAATTATAGGTTTATATTAATGCGCTTGCTCTAATATGTTATTGTTTCTATAGTAACAACAATCTCAAAGGAACTTGTATGGTGGATGCACAATTAAATGTAACAATAAACAGGTTTTTTTTTTTTTTTTTTTTTTTTTTTTAAAGGAAATATGGTATAACCATAGCTATGGTTAAGCTTTCTTTAAGGAGACATTTATTTACAATTTATCTCTAAATTTGTGCTTTAAAGTAAAGCTGTTCCTTTAAGTTTTCCCGGTCAGAAAGGTCTGAGCTTTAGAGTTTCTCAGTTATTAGACAAGCTGCATTTTTTGTCTTATTAACTTCATGAGACAGCAAAACAAGAGGCTAGTGAGAGACAGAGGGTTTATAGCTGTTATACGTGATAACAGAACTTATAACAAGTGATAACAAACAATTATAATCAGTGGTAAACAGCTTTGGTATTAGATGAATAAAATACTTTGGGACGTGCTTTTATAGGAAAATATTAACATCACACCACCCCATGGAAGCCCATCCGTAAATCGATTTTCCATACCGCTCATCCCAAACAGGGTCACGGGGGAGCCTGGAGCCTATTCAAGGGAACAATCACACACACATTCATACCCTATAGACAATTTGGAAATGCCAATCAACCTACAGCGCATGTCTTTGGACTGGGAGAACATGCAAAGTCCACGCACCCAAAACAATCTAATTTCTAATTACAATCACATTTAACACACCATCATTGCCAGATGTAAATTAGCAGCGATCACACAAAACTCTTCTTCTGATTGTTTCAAATGACCCAAAATGACACAGCTAGACATCAGGCAGTAAATATGTCTGGAACTAAACATGTCTCGCCATCTGCTGACTGTCACACTTCACCTCCTACTACGTTCATTAGAGCTCTGCTCGGCCAAAAATAACACTGCTATCCCATCCCTCTTCCCTCCTCCTCCTCCTCCTCCTCCTCACCTCATCACATTCTCTCACAACACAGTTTTATCATACAACTCACACAGAGAGGCGCTGTCTCCCATCACTTATGGGGCACACTAAACAGAGAATAATGGAATAGAAGGAGAAAAGAGGGAGGCTTGGCCCTAACAATGGATAACAGCAAACTAAGAAAAGCAGATATTCTGATTGATGTCAGCAACAGTTTAAGGTTTATGGCACAAGACAGAAAAAGCAGAGCAACTGGAGAGCTGGCCTGTTCTATGCTCTATATATGGATATGGATACTTTGCAATAACGCCTCTAACCTCAACCTTCTATCACTGAAGGCTAGAAATACTGCAGCATTTTTCACCCTAATATCTGTATACCACTATCTATCGGTTGTGTTTGTGCAACAAGAAATGTTAATGTTTCCCAGAACAAAGAAAAAAGAAGACTTGAAAAAGACGCCTAAGGGTAGTTGTTGGGGAATCAATAAGCCTTTTCTATCAAATGCTTGCGTGAATTTTTCAGTGAAAGAATTCTGTATAATCTGAGAATTAATTTTTCAGAGTGAAGAATCTGTAAATATGTTACCAAATAGCCTGAGGTTTGATAAGAGAACTCCTCACATTTATCTCATTTACATTATATGTATTTTAAAAGCTTTTCCCAGTGATTCGGGGGTTTCCTCTCCCAGTCCAATGACGTGCGCTGTAGGTTGATTGGCATTTCCAAATTGTCCATAGGGTGTGAATGTGTGTGCGATAGTGACACTGACCAAATGTATCATTAATCACAATAACAAATAGTTGTTCCGGACATTAAAATGCATTTTTGGACCAAATGTTAATTTTCTCACCTTTTCTTCAATGTCAGATTTTATAGTTGTTAAACAAAATTATGAGTCAGCTCACATTGTAGCTCACAGGTTTTTAATATGGCACTACTGATTTGCTGTCACTTTGTTAGTAGCCCAAATATTGCGATATGTACCATGTATTGTGAAAATGTGTTCAATTATAGTGATAGTATTTTTCCATAATCCCCACCCCTAATTAAAAATACTCAATATCCAAAATAAACAATTCGGAAGAATATAATCTGAGGATTTGAGAATATATTTCTGTTATTTCACTGCAGAGTTCTCTGACTGAAAAACTAAGTTTTAAAAATGATCAGCAATTCTGTAGAAGGCCATACCAGGTGTTACCCAAAATGGTCATTCAAAGACACCTTGAGTGTGACTTGTTCACCTCTTCCTTCCTGTTTAGTACTGCAATAAACTTATTTTAGTTCTTAGGAATAACATGATAGGATAGCTGACAGTCTCAGGGGGGGCCACTGCATGCAGGCTGAGGCTCTGACAGGAATGAGTGTCTGTCAGAAATGGGTTTGGTTGTCATGTGTGCTGTTCCAGGTAATAAAATTAGTCCAGTTACACTGACCATGGCTCAACAGACACTGCAACAGTTTACACAAATGTGTGTGACTGAATATGCTGGATGACATAATCACATGGATTGCATGCATGTATAAACAGTGTATACTACTTGTTCTGTTCTGTTTATGGTGGAGAGAAGAGGATTATAATGGAGATCTAAAAGGGCAAAAGAGTTTGGATTGGGATAAAAAATAAACAGAGACTAAAGAGAGTCTTTTAATGCTCACTCCATTTCCTCTCTCTCTCTCTCACACACACACACACACACACACACACACACACACACACACACACACACACACACACACACACACATAATGTCCTTGTGAGGACCATTCATTGACATAATTATTAATGCAGGTAATTAACATGGTGCTACACCTAAATCTAACCCTAACCTCACTAATAAAAAGTTGGCGTCTCAATTCGCCTACTATCTGTCCTAAATAGTATCAGAAATGAGAATTAGTGTGTCCCAAATCATAGTATGTTGAATTGAGCATCCCAGAGATACCCGGATGATCTACGATTTTTGGCAGATATCCGAAGTGTGGATCTGTGTACACTTTTTCAGCTAATATTTCCCACAACTCCTTGCACGATGGAGGAGGAGTTTTGTGACCGTTCGCATTTCAGAGAGGTGTAAATGAAACGTGGAAAAATAAATCAAGGGAATGGTAAATTAAATTATATAGTATAAATTATGTAAGGAATAATGAAGAAAAGCTGTAATGCAGCGAGGAGTTTGTTCACGCTGACGGTGTGCGTAACTACGCAACAACATTCTCCTCCATTACATGATGTGTTAGTATGTCCCAGTACTTGCATACTCTTTCGCTTCACACTCCAAAGTATGTACTTTTTCTTCACAAAAAGAGTACAAACTTTTAGTACATAGTAAAAGTATGCGAATTGAGATGTAGCACTTGTCTCTTAATTTTTTTAAAATAAAAGCTAAAAGCTAAAAACTGTCAGATATTCCTATCCTTGTGGAGACATTTGGGCTCTACCAAAATATAAAAACATGCCCCCACAAACACACACACACACACACACACACACCACCCAGGCAACCCCCTGTATTGGTGTTAAGTGTGAACTTCAGCTACAGTGGTCAGGACCATTGACAAAAAGTGACTGTTCCAAGAAAGGAATCAGAGGTCAGATTTAAGATCTATTCTTAAAACTCCCCTTGGCTCAGATAGAAACAGTGTAACTCCCCTGAGCACATTTGGCCTATATGAAAAGTTGAGTGCCTTTCTTTCTTTTATGTTCTTTTTGAAATAGGATTTAGGCTATCATAAAAAAAATAAAAATAAATTCTACATGACACACAGTATTACCAAGGAGTCCATTATGTTACATCCCAGTTTACCTATTTGAGCTTAACTATCAATTCAGTTATTTTTTTTTTTTTGGAGAACTGTAGTGATTTCACAAAGCAGATCGACAGAAATCCAAGTCCAAACCCCTAAAGCTGACAGTGAGAAAACAAATTCCCTAAGACAGCTTTAGGAAGAAACCTTGAGAGGAACCAGATCCTTGTCTGTTCCACACCTGGTAGCTGGGAGTTTGATACGCTTGTGATGAATTACAGTATAAATACTTGGGTCATACAGAGAAAATATGGGCATTAGTAATTAAGTATGAGGTATAGAGTATAACATGATGTTAGAATGTTATAAGTACATTATAAAGTAAATAAGTAACTTTGGACTTACCACAGAAAACCAGCAGGAGCAAAGTGCGCATCGTGTGAAGATGCTCGTTTTACTTTTCTGCGCGTCGAACAGCGGGCTAATGGCATATAAACAAACTGCTCAGTAATGTTAACTGTTATTGAAAAGAAAACTACTTAGTTCAGAAACACCTGACTAATATCTTATTCAGTCGTTTGCGAATGAGATACTTACAGCGGTACTCTGATACTCCCTGGTGTGTGTGTGTGTGTGTGTGTGTGTGTCCGTCCCCTCAGACTGAAGCCGCTGAGGTTGTACCAGTTTTCGCCACAAACCCGACTGACCACAGCTCTGACTTTCAGAAGTGGCACTGGAAATGTGTCACTGAAAACACGCAGTGGATTTCGAAGACATGGAGTCTGTCCCTGAGTCACAATTATAGACGCTGGAGTTTGAAAAAATAAATGTTTTTTTTTTGTTTTTTTTTTTAAAACCCGCCGCCTAAAACATGTGGAGTCCACCTCGATGTTTTTGAGACAGCCCAGCTGGCGAGCGCGCGCATTTGAAAAAAATAAAACGCGCGCTCGCGCGAGCCCATTTACTAGCGCTCGCGTGCGTTGCCATAGGCAGCACGTGATTTTAAAAAAGCCGCCTTGGTGAGCGGTGAAGCTGTAATACTGCAGCCTACTATTTTGACTCTTGACTCTTACTATTTAAGGCGGTATTTAATGAGGTACATTCTCAGAGAAAAGGGTGCTAAACTGTACCTTTCCCTTTCTCTAGGGGTGCTACTCTTGTCATTTTGACCATTAATATAGTATGTCACCTGAAAATTCATTAATTTATACATCTTCACTTTAGCATACCCAATCTACATGCATATTTTTTGGAGGTAGGAGGAAACCAGAAAACCCATAGGAAATCCACATGGACAAGGGGAGAACATGTGAAACTCCACAGACAGCAACCTGAGCTCAGGATTGCCACCATGGCACACTTAAGCACCTCTTGTTTTCTGAGTTTAAATGGTGTCCTGTTGTATTGAGTAGTAACCCCAAATAGTCTCAGTAAATACAAATGAATGATCAAAAACATACATACTGTAGATAAATATATTCCCCCCCCCCCCCTATTTTTTCTATTATGATTGCATACTAGTGCAATCAGCAGTCTGTCTCTTTGTTTGGCAGTAAAGTTGATCCTGAGTAACAGTAAAATTTATCACAATCTTATTTTTCAACCATGAGAAAAAATAGCAACTGGACTTACATTTATGACATTTGGCAGACACCCTTATCCAGAATGACTTCCATTTATCTAATTTATACAGCTGAGCAGTTGAGGGTAAAGGGCCTAGCAGTGGCAATGCTTGGATTTGAACTCGAACTCAAGACCTTCCAATCAGAAGTCCAGTGTCTTAAACACTGAACTACCTGAGCTGAACAACAACAACAACAACAGCAACAACATACTGCCACAACTGATCTTGCTAATGGAAGTATTATGGTGCTCTTTTGATTTGCAAATTATGAATCTCAATTTAAGTAAAGTAGGGGTCAGTATGTAAAAATGGGGTCAGTGATTTATAAATCAGAATACTTTTTTTTTCAATAAAATATATGCTCATGAAAAAGCCCAGTAATTTCAGTAATGTGAATATTTAATATTCAAGATTCTGCACTATTTCTAGGTTCCTATTTAAATGTAAGAAGATTAGTGATATTGACCATGTTAACTGTTTTGTACAAAAGGTCAGATTTTCCTCATGCCTAATCTCTTCTATTGAAGCACGGCACTCTGATGTATTCAGACGACACTCCGATGGAGTTGATCTAATATCGATCATAAGGTTTTGCACAAACTTGTGGAGTCCAAGCCAGCTCGAGTGCACACTGTCATTAAAGCAAAAAGGCGATGTACCAAATACTAAGAAACTCTGAAAATTCATGTAAATATTTAAAGATTCTACTTTGCACTCAAGTTGTTGTTAAGAATATAATTTGAAATTAAATTTGTTGTATTAAATTAGAAAAGAATGCAAAATAGAAGCACTTTCACTAGTGGTCTCAGACTTTCGGACCCCACTGTAAGTATAATTAATCTAATCCAGTTTTAGCTCATTTCTGTCAGTCACTGACTATACCTAAAGAATGTTATTGAGAGTACGGGATGTGAACGCTTGATCAAGTCATATGACAGGAAACAGTTCTCAAGTGCAATGATCCAGACATGAAGAGGATTACCACACCAAGAACTTTTTGCTCAGAGACTGATGCAGACTCAAAAACAGAATGTTGAATGTCAAAAAAATCTTAGAAGAATCACTCACTTTTAATTCCATATATTTTATCAAATGTATATTTATTAACTTCAGCAATTCACTCACATTACTATAGAGAATATATTTTTAGTCCAAACAAGATTTTTCTCAATGCCCTTGGAAGTGAACTTTTTGTCATAATACAGAACACCAAAAACAAAAATCTGATTTGTCAAGTCTCTTGAAACTTTAATTAACTGACCAAAAACAAAAATCTGATTTGTCAAGTCTCTTGAAACTTTAATTAACTGACAAAAGTACAAAGAAAAGATATTCAATGTTTTCACTGACCAACTTAATTGTATTTTGTAAATAATTTGATGAATTTGATGCCTTCAACACACTCAAAAAAAGTTGGGACAGAGGCAGGTCGTGAGTTCAAATCCCAGCACCGCCAAGCTGCCACTGTTGGGCACTTGAGCAAGGCCCTTATCCCTCAACTGCTCCCCGGGCGCCGCAGCAAAAAAAAAAATGGCTGCCCACTGCTCCGGGTGTGTTCACGGTTTGTAGTGTGTGTGTGTTCACTACTCACAACTCCTAATGTGTGTGCACTAACTTGGATGGGTTAAATGCAGAGGACAAATTCCAAGTATGGGTTACCATACATTGGCCTTCACGTCACTTTCACTATCACTTTCATGTTTACCACTGTGTTACATCACCCTTCCTTTTAATTACAATTTTTAATCATTTGGGAACTGAGGATACTAATTGTTGCAGTTTTGCAAGTGGAATTTTTGCCCATTCTTGCTCGATACAAGACTTCGACTGCTCAACAGTCCTTAGTCGCCATTGTCTGATTCTCCTCTTCATGATGCGCCATAGGAGACAGATCTGGACTGCTGGCAGGCCAGTCAAGCACACGCACTCTGTGTCTATGAAGCCACGCTGTTGTAGCATGTGCAGAATGAGGCCTGGCATTGTCCTGCTGAAATAACCATGGACTTCCTGGGAAAAGATGTTGCCTTGATGGCAGCACATGTCTCTCTAAAATCCCAATATACACCTCCACGTCAATGGTACCTTCACACATATGCAAGTCACCCATACCGTGGGCACTGATGCACCCCCATACCATCACAGATGCTGGCTTTTGCACCTTTCACTTATAACAGTCTGGTTGGTCTTTTTCATCTTTGGCACGGAGAACTCGACGTCCATTTTCCCCAAAAACAAGCTGAAACCTGGACTCATCTGACCACAGCACACGTTTCCACTGCCTTTCAGTCCATCTGAGATGAGCTCGGGCTCAGAGAACTCGGCGTGTTTCTGCATAGAGTTGATGTGTGGCTTCCTCATTGCGTAATAGAGTTTCAGGTTGCATTTCTGGATGCAGCGGCAGACTGTGTTAAGTGACAACGGTTTTCCGAAGTACTCCTGAGCCCATGTGGTTATATTTATCACAGTAACATGATGATTTCTCAGGCAATGCCACCTGAGGGCTCGAAGGTCATGCACACTCAACAGTGGTTTCCAGCCTTGCCCTTTAAGCAGTGAGATTTCTCCAGATTCCCTGAATCTTTTCACAATATTATGCACTGTAGATGGTGAAAGACCTAAATTTTTTGTGATCTTGCTTTGAGCAATCTTCTTTTTGAACTGAATGACAATTCTGTCACAAAGTTTGGCACAAAGTGGTGAGCCACGACCCATTCTTGCTTGCAAAGACTGAGCTTTTAGTGGATGCTCCTTTTATGCCCAATCCTGATACCCTCCCCTGTTACCAATTAACCTGATCCTCCAAAATGGTGTTTCTTGAATATTCTATAAACTTTTCAGTCTTATTTTGCCTCTGTCCCAACTTTTGAATGTGTTGAAGGCATCAAATTCTAAATTTGTTTATATTAACAAAATACAATTAAGTTGGTCAGTGAAAACATTGAATATCTTTTCTTTGTACTTTTGTCAGTTAATTAAAGTTTCAAGAGACTTGACATCACATATTTTAGTTTTTATTGCATTTTAGAAAAAAATCCCAACTTTTATGGAAATGGGGTTGTACTATAATTTACATGGAAATAATATAAAATTAATCATCTTTATTTTTTAAAAAATTCCCCATTTACATAATTACAGTAAAACTTGCAAATTCCTTTAGTCAAACAATTATGCTTTTTGTTCATTTATTATCAGTTGCTCTTTCCAGTTTCAGGGTAATCTGGCAAGTTTTTTTTTTTTTCCAAAACAGGTCTTCAGGCTGACAATGGGATGAATCACTCCCTCACATTAAAAACACAACAGATTTGACTGACATTGACAGAAGTCCTGAATGAATGTGGTAGGCTAAATAAATCCTAATGTTCTGAATGAATTGATTTTGTCATTACTGACAGGTGTTATAGCCAGTGACTTTTTCTCTGATGAAATTTCGGATGTCTGTAACATTGCTTTCCAGCTCAGCCAGCTCATCCCGCTGCTGTTGCAACCTCTGCTCATTCTTCTGCAGTTTTCGCTCCAGCTCTACAAAACACAAAACAGCACAAGATTATTGCAGCTTACACAGAAAAGAGGGTCATGTCTGATTAAAAATAAACCCCTTTGGTGTTTGTAAACAAAATGTGACGTGTGTGCAACTTAATTGCAAAGACCTGAGTAGCCTAGCAAACTGATGCTACTTATGCTACTATAATCTGACTGTAGAATCAAGAAAAATCAAGAAAAATCAAGAAATAAAATCAAGATTTTTTTTTTAAGAATCGTATTGACATTAGCTAAAATCTTCCATTCCATTTATTATTATGGATTACCATTAAAGCATTACTTTTAACACTGAGGACAAAATGAAGGACTCATACACAATTATTACAAAAGCTGCAAACCTTCACTGATGCTCAAGAAGCCATCACTATACATTAAGAGCCAGGGGGGTGTAAAAGTTTGAACAGCATGATCGGTGTAAATTATTATTTTGTTAAAAGATCTTATATTTTATATTTAGTACTGACCTTCAGAAGCTACATTAGACATTTACATGTTTCCCAGAAGGCAAAATAATAACAATTTACACTGATCAAGCTGTTCAAAATGTTAAACCCCCCTGGCTCTTAATGTATCGTGTTGCCTTCTTGAACATCAGTGAATGTTTGCACCTTGTGTAATAGTTGTGTACGAGTTCCTCAGTTGTTCTAAGTGAGAAAGATGGATCTCAACATCATATAGCCACTGCTGAAAAGAGGTAACATATGCAGATGATGCTGGAAAAGCATATAATGTGCAGGACCTGGAGGATTTTTCTGAAGAACAGTGGGCAGTTTAAGTGCTCAGGACAAACAAGGGACTCATGAACAGTTATCACAAGACATAAAAACAGTCATTGACCTTTCAGGTAACAACACAGTATTAAGAATTAATTGTATGTAAACTTTTGAACTGGTTCATTCAGTTATTATTGTGTCCTGTGGACTACTGTATATGGAAACATCTTTTATGTGAAACAGCTTATTCAGGGCAATACTAAATAAAAAACAACATGCAATTATGCAAATATATATAAACACACACACACACACACACACACACACACACACACACACACACACACACACACACACAAAACCCCGATTCCAAAAAAGTTGGGACACTGTGTAAAATCTAAATAAAAACAGAGTGCAATGATTTGCAAATCTCATAAACCCATATGTTATTCACAATAGAACATAGAAAACATATCAAATGTTTAAACTGAAGAAATGTACCAATTTAAGAAAAAAAATAAGGTAACTTTGAATTTCATGGCTGCAACATGTCTCAAAAAAGTTGGGACGGGGGCAACAAAAGGCTGGAAAAGTAAGTGTTACTAAAAAGAAACAGGTGGAGGAACATTTTGCAAGTAAATAGGTTAATTGGCAACAGGTCAGTAATATGATTGGGTATAAAAAGAGTATCCTAGAGCGGCAGAGTCTCTCAGAAGTAAAGATGGGAAGAGGTTCACCAATCTGCGAAAAACTGCATCTACAAATTGTGGAACAATTTCAGAATAATGTTCCTCAACGTAAAACTGATAAGACTTTGAATATCTCATCATCTACAGTACATAATATCATCAAAAGATTCTGAGAATCTGGAGAAATCTCTGTGTGCAAGGGACAAGAGTGAAAATCAATATTGCATGCCTGTGATCTTTGGGGCCCTCAGGCCCCAATGGAAATCACTGCATGAACTCATTGTCTGTGAACACAGTTTGCCGTGCCATCCACAAATGCAGGTCAAAGCTCTATCATGCAAAGAAGAAGCCATATGTGAAAATGATCCAGGAACGCTGCCATCTTCTCTGGGCCAAAGCTCATTTAAAATGGACTGAGGCAAAGTGGAAAACCGTTCTGTGGTCAGACGAATCGAAATTTGAAATTCTTTTTGGAAACCACACCGCATCTTCTGGACTAAAGAGGAGAGGGACCATCCGGCTTGTTATCAGCGCTCAGTTCAAAAGCCTGCATCTCTGATGGTATGGGGGTGCATTAGAGCCTATGGAATGGGCAGCTTGCACATCTGGAAAGGAACCATCAATGCTGAAAGGTATATACAGGTCTTTGAGCAACATAAGCTTCCATCCAGACGACGTCTTTTTCAGGGAAGGCCTTGCATATTTCAGCAAGACAATGCTAAACCATATACTGCATCTATTACAACAGCATGGCTTCATAGTAGAGTCTGGGTGCTGAACTGGCCTGCCTGCAGTCCAGACCTTTCACCAATTGAAAACTTTTGGTGTATCAGGAAATGTAAAATACGACAAAGAAGACCCAGGACTGTTGAGCAGCTAGAATTCTGTATCAGACACGAATGGGACAACATTCTTCTCCCAAAACTCCAGCAACTGGTCTCCTCAGTTCCCAGACGTATATGAACTGTTGTTAAAAGAAGAGGGGATGCAACACAGTGGTAAACATGGCCCTGTCCCAACTTTTTTGAGACGTGTTGCTGCCATCAAATTCAAAATTACCTTATTTTTTCCTTAAAATAGTACATTTCCTCAGTTTAAACATTTGATATGTTATATACACAATATATACGTTTATATACACAATAATAACTGAATGAACCAGTTCAAAATTTACATACGATTGATTCTTAATACTGTGTGTTGTTACATGGATGATCAATGTTTTGTGATGGTTGTTCATGAGTCCCTTGTGTGTGTGTGTGTGTGTGTGTGTATATATATATATATATAAATATATATATATATATATATATATATATATATATATATAAAAATATATATATAAAAATATATATATATATATATATATATATATATAAAATATATATATATAAAATATATATATATTTTATATATATATATAAAATATATATATATAAAATATATATATATTTTATATATATATATTTTATATATATATATATATATATATATATATATATATATAAACATTTTGCAGATTCTCCAAGGCATTTATGAACTTATGACCTCAACTGCTCATCTGTATATACTGTACATATCTCATATCTCATATAAACTTAGTGTTTATACTAGAAAGAAATTAAAGGCATACAAGTCTCTTGATGATTACAACTTTGTTATTTGTGGGCACATTCAAGATGTAATGTTTCATGATTACATCAAGGACATTGTGGCACTAAAAGCTGAGGTAACAGCCAGTGATATGCCATAAACCCATTTGTTAGCTGTACAAAGTTAGGTAGTTTCTGTATGTAGATTTTAGGCAAACTATGTCATTTTATAACACTTGGCTACATACTGTAGTGGAGATGAAATGGGAATCGCAAAGACCAGAGCTCATTGACCAGTGATCTTCTAATTGCCTGTAACCACAACTGTCTTCTTTTGGCTTAGAAAGGTGTTCGATTTAATGGTATGCAGTAAAAATAAATGTATCTATCAAAACTTTTCTGATTCTGACACCCAACAGAATTTGCGAAAACAAATTCTGACTTGCTGTTAACAATCACTAGAGTCTCCCATTATGTTTTATGCAACCAGGAGGGACGGCTGATGTCAGAGATACGTGTCTCACCCTAGGGTCTATATAGACGTACTTTTAAGTGTTTCCATGTCCTTGTTGGCCTTCCTGAGAAGATCTTCGGCCTCGTTCTTCATGTCCAGTGCTTTCTGAGTAATATTGCCTGGTTCTGCTCCTCCCAAAGAATCAATCTTATCTTTTAGTTCCTTATAACGACTCTCAACATGTGACAAATCCTGGTACAAACACACACACAAAAATATAACAAACATGTAACCTCAGCCCAAAGATATAGAGATAGAAAACGTAAAGTCATAATTGTGCTTAAAAAACGTACCTTTGTTAGCTCAGAGGCAGCCTGAGTGGCATTGTCTGATAGCGCCTTGGCTTCCTTTGCCTGCTGTCTGTTTTGTTCTGTCTTATTTTTCAAAAAATCCACTTCTTGGGATAAATTAGCCAAACGCATCATCATATCCGTAAGGTTGGCTTCTAAATTTGAGAGCTTGTCTTCCACCTGGTCAAAATGTATTGATGAGGACAAAATATAAGAAATATGAGAAAGAAATAAAGTAACGTTACAAATATTGATGTAACAATATAATTACTGTCATTACAACCTGCCAAATAAGTGCAGTCATACAGGAATGAAACACACACACACACACACACACACACACACACAAAATGCATGTACACAAACTTAAGCATCCAGCATACCATTGAAGTAACGCTCTGTGTGCTGTTGAGGTTTTCCAAGGCTTTCTCTATTGCTGTCCTTGCCTTCTCTATGGCCTCCTGAGTGGAATTCATGGCCTCTTTAGTCTTGTTAATAACATCACTAATTTCCCCTGCTTTTTCCCTACACAAACAAAACCACAATCACTTAGTGTCTCAAAAATAGTATTTTCAAAGACATTGGGCCTTATTTTCATAATGCATACACTAAAAGAAAAAGATTGTCCTATTGGTCCAAATGTAGCTATGGGCTCACAGACCACTTTATTAGGAACACCAGTACACATGCACACTCATGTAATTACCCAATCAACCAATTACATGGCAGTAGCACAGTGCAAAAATGGTGAAGAAGCAGATCAAGAGCTGGACAGAAAAAACAGGAATCAGAGGCTACAAAAAGCAGCAGAAAATTAAAAGAAAAAAATGACTAGATGATGTTTTTCCAATCTGACCAGTTTGGGTGAGCCTGTGCCCACTGTAACCTCAGATTCCTGTTCTTGGTTGATAAAAGTGGAACCCGGTGTGGTCTTCTGCAGTTTTAGCCCATCCGCCTCAAGGTTCACATGTTGCACATTCTGAGATGCTTATCTGTTTACCATGGTTGTAAAGATTGGTTATTTGAATTACTATAGCCTTCTTGTCAGCACAAATCAGTCTTGCCATTCTCCTCTAACCTCTATCAACAAGGTGTTTCCACTTGCACAACTGCCACCCACTGGATGTTTTTTGTTTTTCGCACCATTTGTATAAAATCTAGAGACTGTTGTGTGTGGAAACCCCAGGAGATCAACAGTTTCTCTCAAACCAAAAAGCATGCCAAAGTCACAAAGATCACATGTACGGAAAAAAAGAACTTAAGCTCTTGACCTGTATCTTCATGATTCTATGCATTGCACTGCTGCCACCTGGACAGTTGCATTGGTTCTATTAAAGTGTCTGCTGAGTGTATAATTTAATAATAATAAATAACATAGATGTTTCAGAATCATTTCACTGATTCTATGCAGTTCCACACATAATGGCATCTTATTGATTATTCATATTTAGGAGCTGGGTGAAGTGGGCTATTTATATCAAATTGGGGTGTCATAAATTGTGTACATCCACAAAAAAAGTTATGAAAAGCGGGATAGACCTTTTCCACCTTCACTTGAAGTCACTTCCACCTATGTTAAAAGTGGGGCTTGACAGACAGAAACATAAACACAATTTTGGAATAAAGTAAGTTTGAAAATTCCACTGCTCACAGATTTTCAAATGTCGCATTTTCTGGGCATCACTCTGAGCATACCAGTGCAGGCAAATTAACTTCTGACCATGAATATAGCAAAATTGGTTCAGGACAGGTGAGAACATTGGTGTGCATTCAACTAAATGAGCAGTGTTATGCCACTAAGCACAAAAAACTGAGAGGTGTGTGTCCTTTACTTCATGTGGATCTCTCTTACTGTTCATTGGTGGCTCTATCGAGCAGGTCCTTGGCTTTGGCCAGCTGCTCAGTGGAGTGGTTGAAGACTCCATCCATGTCGGTGAGGTTGGCAATGGTGTCTTTTATCTGCAGAACTATGCTGTCCAGTTCAGTCCGATTGGCTGGCAGAGTGATGGCCAAAACTTGCTGTGCCACTTTCTCTATGCTCTCTGGATCTGCTCCTTCCTCTGAAAACAACAAATGGCAACATTTTTACTCTCAATCACACCACTATGTGTAATAAACTTATTCAAAAGAGATAATTTAGCAGATATGTATGAATATCCAATTACTCATAAAAGATTAAGAAGAGACATTCTAATCATATTATCATGTCATTTCACAGAGAGTGACCTGAAGAAGCACCAACCAGTTAAAAAGTCTCTGATCTTTTGGATGAAATCTTTCAGTTTCTTATTGGATTTTTCAAACAGCTCTTTCTTCTTCTGGGCTTTGTCCAGAGTGTTCTTCGCCTGGGCCTTCACATTCTCAGTGAGTGTAGCAATGTCCTGGAGCTGGGATGAGGATTTTAAAGAGATTGAGTATGAAAGAATATGGACAGGTTTTTAAAAAGGGCTGGGATGTGATGATCTCTTGATAGGAAAATGTTTTAAATACATTCAGTTGAGTGTGAAAAACTAGGCACATTCATTTGCAATCCATAAACACCAAACATCAACACAGAGTTGATTTATAATTGGAGGACATTGGGCTTCCCTAACTGTTTAGCAAGTAAAACTGTATTGAGAAAAGATCGAACACGAACACATCAGTATATAGTCAATAGCTTGCTCTGCCTCTGTCTTGCAACACGGTGCCATGCCATAACAAAGAGCAAAAGAAAAAGTAAACTGTAATATCACATCCATGTTTCTGGCCATAATACTAACAGATTCGAAGGATGCTTACGCTTCTTCGTTCACTTGAGGCCTTGAGGAATGGAAGTATTTCCTCCTGTCTATTTTTCTAGCAACTATCCATCCATCCATTTTCCATGCCACTTATCCTACACAGGGTCATGAGACTGGAACCTATTCCAGAGAACTTGGGGCACAGGGTGCCAACCCATCGCAGGGCAAAATCACACACACACATTAACACACTACAGACAATTTGGAAATACCAATCAGCCTACAACACGTCTTTGGACTGGGGGAGGAAACCGGAGTATCCGGAGGAAACCCCCGAAACACGGGGAGAACATGCAAGCTCCACGTACGCAAGGCGGAGGCAGGATTTGAACCCCCAACCCCAGAGGTGTGAGGCAAATGTGCCATGCCCCCTTTCTAGCAACTAAATATAGTGTAGTGACATCAAATTTATACCTTCATGCAAATACAGCCGTTTGTCTAAATCTGAAATGCACACGGCCTTAAAACTGACAGAACATAAAAAGAGAGATGTTTTTAACCAGGTACAAGCATTGTTTCTCTCAATGAGAGTCCACAAACACACTTTTGAACATATACACACTCACACACCTTTTTAGCCATGTTCATAAGTTCCTCACTTGCAGCTGTGAGGTTCTTGCTGAGATCATTGGCTTTCCCCAGCACCCTGATTGACTCGCCAACAGTACCGTTGCAGTGTGGCCCTCCACACACCGGTTTATCATTACTGTCCTTACAACCAACACCTCCACAAGGGCTGTCTGGACATGAACCATCAGCGCTCACATTGCCACTGCTGCCACACACCTGAGAAATGAGCACAAGGAATTTGCAAAGGTGTAATGCACCTAATATCTGTCCTAGTACCTACAGTACATTACAGCAGTAAACCATATATGTTTATTGCTAGTATTTCAGCATGAGTGTGTCCACAAATTAATTATCTACCTTTTGGCTCAGGTGATGGACCTTTCCATCCATATTTTCTGCTTTCTTTTTGAGCTCAGACAGGGACTTCTTCTGAGCTGTGACACTGCGCATAAACTTGTCCTTTCTCTGGTCCAGCAGGGCCTCGGTGATGTTGCGTGTGTGTTGAGACTGCTCCACAGGACTCTGAGCCCCAGAAACAGAAGCATTGCACCTCTGCTCAGCATCCAGAGACTCTTGGTAGTATTTCCGTACTTTGTTTAGCAGATCTGGGCAGCCAGGGAGAAAGTATTTCAAAATTGTCTGAATATTGCAAAAGATTAGTGGGCTGATATAAAAACTGCGCACTGCCTTAACACATTATAAAAGGCTTGTGATAGGAGTGATCCCATTGTGTGCGCAGGCATGTCCGATAAAAAAATCCCTCTTTATGAGTTTACCTGTAATTCCACCACTGACAGTGTTCTCCAGCTGTCTGCGCCAATGAGTAAAGGTGGTGTTCAGATCCCTGAACTCTCGCTCAAGTGATGTCAAATTGTGTTTTAGGATGTTGTTATGCTCTGTCGTCACATTCAGTTCTCTCTCTGCACTCATCAAACGGCCGTCAGTGACAGCTATCTCAGCCCTGCACCATTAAAAGATTACGATTTAGGCCCTTCATTCAATACAACTAGAAATGCTGAATGGATCACTGATATGGCTGCCATGTTGCACTGTAGAGCACTGCCCTCTAGTGGCGGTGTGACTGTATTACCTCAAGTCGTCAATGGCCTGGTTGATCAGCTGATAAAGCCTATCTCCTTCTCCATCCTGGAGCAGCTTCTGGATCTCAGCCAGCTTCCTCTCCAGCTCATGGATGCGGGTGTCGCCAACCCCGGGCACCTCGCCCATCTCTAGGATCTTGGTTATGATGAAGCGGATTTTATTCATGTCATGTTTGAATTGGCACACAATGTCGTCCCAAAGTTGGAAGCAGGGGTGGCAGGGCAAGCACTTGGGGAAATGTCCGGTAAAACCACGGGCGCACCTGTCACAGTGTTGGCCTGTTGCCCACTCTCTGCACCCACATGCCCCTGTGATACGGTCACACTGACCTGTCACTGATCCCTGCCTGTGACACTTACACTCTGCCCAAAAAAGAAGAAAGCACGAATTAAAAGCAGCCTTGACCCAAATTAACACAGCCTGCACTGCTGTGGAAACAGGCATGTTTGTTGAGGTTTTGAAACTCTTACCCTCACAGTACACTGCTGGATCACCCCAGTGGAACGGCTCACACTCTGTGCACTGCTTGCCTCCAAAACCGTGCCGGCAGTGACACTGTCCGCTGATCTACACACATGGGAGAAGGGAAGAGATTGTTGTGAGTGATGAATCCCCTCCCTTAATTTGTGTGAAATTCAGAGTCCGAATATGTCCATCTCTAATCCAGTGTACCATGTTTAGGAAATTTCTAGCCGATGTGTTTATAGGCATACCAAGTTACAGTGTGAGCTAAAGCTGTTCTGTGGATGGCATTCACAGGCCTCACAGCCATCATCCATGCCCAGGTTCCAGTGGTTATCAGCACACTGGTCACAGTTATTGCCAACAACGTTGGGCCTGCAGGGACATGCACCGGTCTGTTTGTCACAGTAACACACCTCATCACGGCAGTACTCCTGGTCTGTTCCCAATCGCATACATGTACAGCCTGATGGACAGAGGCACACAAGCCAAACACATGAGACAGCCTACAAGGCGTTATCGTTATCATTTAATACCCAGACCCAATACTAAAGGAGATTTACACTGCTCAGTTGCAAGAGTATAACTGTGATGCAAAGTCATCAGAGAAAATTTGGTTACACTTACGCCTACAGTCCCTGGCCAGGGCGTTGCCATAGTAGCCAGGCTTGCACTCTGAGCATGAGGGTCCATCTGTGTTGTACAGGCACTTCAAGCACTGGCCTGTGTGGGGATCACATGATTCAGGGTCTTCAGCCACAATGTTCCCGTTACACTCACACGGCCGACACACTTCTCCTTCTTGCTCTGGGTGGCCATAGTAACCCGGAGCACAGCGGTCACAGCGATGTCCTGAGATACAATGCCATGGTAGTAACAAAATATCAGTAACTTGTCTTTTAATATGTAGCGCTGAAGATTAAATGATATATTTCATATAATGACAACAGAAATTCTTTTAGAGAATTAATGAATGTTGGATAGGAAAAAAAGCTATGACATTATCATATAATAAATTAATACTTGCATACTGGAAGTAGCGTTTTGGAATTGACTGGCTGACTGATGAAGAAATACACTGTATGGCCAAAAGTTGCTCATATGTGCTTTCTGAACATCCCATTCTAGATTTAGTCCCCTTTTGCTGTTACAATAACCTCTACTCTTCTGGGATTTTGAAACATGGCTGTGAGAATTTGTTCATCCAGCCACAAGAGCATTAGTGAGGTCAGGAACTGATGTCAGGTGGGAAGGTCTGGATGGCATTCCAGTTCATCCCAAAGGTGTTCAGTGGGGTTGCTGTCAGGGTTCCACACCATGTCTTCATGGAGCTCACTTTGTGCAAAGGGGCATATCATACTAGAACATGTTTGGGCTCCAGTGAAGGGAAATTGTAAAACTACATTCCACAAAGACACCCTATACAACTGTGTGCCTTCAACTTTGTGGCAACAGTTTGGGGAAGGCTCACATTTGGTATGATGCTCAGGTGTCCACAAACTTTTGGCCATGTAGCGTAGTAGTGTAATGTGCGGTTACAGAAGGCAGGATGGAAGTGTGTTAACTCAGCTTGGTATTTATTAGTGGCTGTCCAAAAATCATAGTTGATGACCATAGCATGAGTCAAAGCAAGAGAGGCAAACAGGAGAGGATCAAAACCAGAAAAACAAATCTATGTCTCATGGCAATGTGGAAGCAAAGCTTATAAATGTATGACAACATTCAGTGAGACTTTGTGAGGAACAGTGACACATAGCGGATGTAAGAAGGCAAACTAATCACAGCTCAAACATAGAACAGGTGAATACAATCGGTAACAGACTAATAATGGGTCAGGGTGGGGACAGGACCAAAATCTAAACATTTTCTTTACACAAAATAACGTCAAAACATCTAGAAGCACATAACATGAATTCAAAACAAAACTATGAGCAGTGCTTGTCATGCTTGCACTGAGAGAGAGTCGTGCCTATGGTAAAATAATTTCTGAGATTATTTAGAAAAACTGTGGTGTGCAATGCAATTGATCTGGCTAGTTTCTTTATTTCATGCTTCTGTTGACATTTTTTTGGCAAGTAAATTAGCACTGCCCCACCTGGAAAGCTGATCACCTCTGCCATTTTTGTTTAAAAGGCACTACATGAAGGGTAAGGTGTGTTTAATGCAAAATGCAAAACTGTTCCTATAATTATGAATTAGATGCATGTTGGAAATTAAGGGAATGACTGACAACTCAGCTGGAAGAATAGTTCTACAACTGGCTGCTTAACCAAAAGATCAGCTGATTGATTATTTTACTATTTCATTCATTCCTACACTGAAATATTAGCTAATGAAACTGACCTGTGTATCCTGGCTTGCAGTGGCAGATGATCTGCTTGGAGGACTGTTGCATGTGGCAAGAATCTGCATTTGAATGTCCACTGCCTGGGTTTCCTGGGCACGGACAAGGGCGGCAATGTTCTCCTGATCCCAGCACTGGGTTACCATGATACCCATTTGTGCACCTAAAGTAGTGTAATATACTGTGTTATCTGCGCCGCATCAAATCAACACATGCTCAGCTGGTGATAAACGTTATGACTAACCTCTCACACAGATGGCCTGCTGTGTTGTCTCTGCAGTCAAAGCACGCGCCAGTGTGGGGGTCACAGGTCTCTGAGTGTCCATTACAATGGCATGGCCTGCAGTTAGGGAAGCCCCACTGACCAGGCTGGCATTCAGAACACTGCCGCCCAAAGGCCCCGGGCTTGCAGGGGCACTGCCCTGTAACTGGGTCACACTGCTGAGCATCAGAGCCATCGAGGTGGCAGTTACAGGCTGAAGGAAATACAGAGTTATTAAAAAAAGAAGTGTCACATACTACCAAGTTTATCACTGATGAATCTCTAGCAGGCAACGTACCAGTGCAGCCATAGGGTCCAAATCCGTATGTTCTCGGTGCACACTGGTTACAGTGACGGCCAATTATGTTGGGTTTACATTGACACTGACCTCCAATCTTTTTACACTCGACACTCAGTGAACCCTGAGGGTCACAGTGACAAGCTATAAAGGGACAAAATAGTAAAGATGGAGTTACATAAAGCTACAATGTGATTTTTAACATGATATGACATACTGTATGTTGCATATTTGTATAATTTATTTGTGATTATAAAGTTTATGGCCTTAACTAATACTAAAGTAACTAATGGCCTCAACTGATGGCCTTAACTACACTTAACAAAAGGTCACTCTAATAAAAAAAAAACAAAAAAAAAACACCTTGGCTTATGAGTCAAATGCCTAAAAACTCACGTAATGCTCCGTTATGCATGAGAGAAGAGATGCTGCAGATCAATTTGATACACATCTCAGCCAGAATCGGCATTGGTGCAACCATAAAGGAGTCCAGACACATGTAGCGCATCATTTCCTCTCGCCGCTGCACAGCCAGGGGATCGTTACCCATGAACCCTGGCAGCTCCTCATACCGGGGGATTAATACAAGCTAGAGAGGACAGATGAGATACAAAGATGGAACGTCAATCAGAGAGTACAAAATACAGAGACATGATAAGGTGAGCAGCAAATGAGTGGATTCATTTTAAGTTTGCTTTATAACTTCAGTATATTTTGAAACTGATAAAGGCAAATCTTATTTCTCAGTAAGTAAGAGTCATTCTCCTTTAACTTTAATTAAAAAACGTATTATTTCTAAGTAACTCCAGCACGCCTTATTTTGTGCTTCTTAATGCAAATTTAATTCGCACCCTTACATGAGGATGTTTAACAGCACCACAAGATGGCGACCTGCTACTGTAGAATTATTAGGCAATGACTTGTCCTACTCACAGCCACTGAATCCATTTTAATAACAAATAAACTTATTGCAAACCATAATTTTCTATTATCCAGTGCCAAATATTTGATTACTAAGGTAATTAACGTTCAGGTTACTTTTATATTTCTCAGATTAATAAGCAAGCCAGACATAATTTTGTATATGGGTCATTCTACTGTGGTGCAAAACAATACATTGAAATTTTGTAATAGAAAAAAAATGCTCTTTTCTATTATGCATTGCATGTTTCCCTGAAAATTGAAAAATTTTCTAATAGAACTTTTAAATCTCTACTGAAATTAAGAGGACATGAGCTTGTCCAGTCTTAAAAAAATTAAAGTTATTTTTGTAAATGGTTGCTTAATTTTATGTTAATTTTATGAAAAATATGATTTTTCATGTAAATATCAAAATATACAAAAGTCTCTCTGTACTAAAGCTACACTTTGCCACACCCGTTTTGTTTTTTCAGTCTAATGATGGCCTCCTTCACTTGCACAGACACCTCAATGGACCGCATATTGAGAGTTCCCATGAACACTTGGAATCAACTCCAGACCATTTATCTCCTTAATTTGTCATGAAATAACAAGGAAACGGGCCATACCTGGCCATGAAACTGCTTATCAGTCAGTTGTCCAATTACTTTTGAGCCTGTGAAAATGGAGGGACTCTGTAAAGAATGGCTGTAATTTCTAAACAGTTAATGCAATATTTTTGTTAAACCCTTTAACTTAAAGCTGAAAATCTACATTTCAATCATATATTGATTGCTTCATTTCAAATCCATTGTGGTGGTGTATGGGAGCAAAATGACCAAAATCGTGCCACTGTCCAAATACTTATGGATCCAACTGTATGTGAAAAAGTGTTATTACATCTGGTGAGTAGATTTCCTTTTTTATTTCCTTTGTTTTCTATGTCACTACAAAACACTTACAAAGTACTAAAATGCAATGCTTGATTTCTACTATTTACTGTACCCATCTTAAAATAAGTGATTGGCAATTTTGGGCATTTTGGCATTTTATTGTCATATTTGTTTCGGTAGTGAAATTCGGTGTATTTTGTAAACCCTAATGTTACACATTTTGGAGAAAAAGAGCCGCCTGTGGACAGGAAACTAGGCCAAAGAGCAGACCAGAATTACTGCATGAATATAGGCAGAGAGAATTGTTAGACAATTCTTAGTGCTTTAGTAAAATTTAGTAAAACTCATCAAAAGTAAATCAAAAGATTTTAGTTTATGCTTAATCAATTTATAATTTTAGATTGTTTTTTAGATACAAAACAAAGATAAGAGAAATGTAAAAGAATAAATATTTTCACACTTTACCAAGCCTGAATTTGCACCACTTCTGTAGTTTGACCCGTATACATTAACCATTTTGGAGAATGTTCTGAAAAGGTACTAATTAATGAATAGTGAGCAGTGAGTGTGTGTCCTAACCGAGTCAGCAAGGATGTGAGCAGTGAGGTGTCTGTGAGAGACTGCATGGCGCTGAAAGCGGATGGCCACCACATAGCGGTTGTTGGGCTCGAAGCAGAAAGGCTGGGGCATGAGGATGTGCCTGTGAGAAGTTCAGCACGGTTAGTAAATGCATGATGTTCATTCATACACACTGGTACAGGTCTCTTATCATGTGTAGTCTACAAACCAGGAACAACTGGAAGAGGTCTCTGTCTTTGTGTCTTTCTTATGTATACAAGATTGGCCTTGGACCAGCGTTGAGCAAAAACGACAACACAGACTTTGAACATGAGAATCATGATCATAAAATTCATGGAGATGAGAGATAACTAAGTGCTTTAGGTAAGGGCCTTACACAAAGCAACACAAGCTTAATAACAGAAGAAGCATATATTCAAATGATTGTTGAGATAATGTTGTAGAGACATAAAGCCTGTATGAATTACAACTCTAAATGATTCAATTTAGCTTGAATTTGTTGTTCATATCAAGCGAACCTTAACTTCAGTAACCAAATGGAAATCCTTCAACTCTTTTAGTTATATAAAATATAACAATAATATAACGTTAAATAATATAATATAATACAAAATATATCATTTATATTTGTCTCCCCAAGTTCAAAACTGTTCCTATCATTTCATGATATTCCTATCCTTGTGGGGACATCTGTTCCCCACCAAGATGGGAAAATATACCCGCACATACGTATCAGTGGCAAGTGGACTTAATAAAATCACAGCATATGATCTGTACAGTTATTAGTTCAATAAGTGCAATGTACTCATGCATTTTAGGTGAATAACAGACAGTAGTAAAAGCACAATTTACCATCAACCAATAACTTAGCTGCTACCCAATGAAATGTAATCAAACAAAGTAAGGGAAGAGCTCAATTAACTTCTGAGGTGAGTTTTTCTTGCCACTGTGCTCCATTGTCAGCTTATCCTAATTGGTTCTGCCTGAGAGTCACACCAGCAGGACACAGCAGCAGTATGAGCCATGCTCTAGTGATCCATTCACATCCGGACCGGAGGAAATTACAGTGCACTGAGCACTTTCTCAGTCTCACACACGCCTTCACTTTCATACTACTCAATATCTGCATGATCAGTTTGTGGATCTATGCTTCAGTGAAAAACAGAATTAGTTCTTAGTAATTTCAACACTGTTTATTTAGTGCTTTTGCCCCATGGCAGCTCTGGCCATGGATTTACACGCTAAGTCAGTAGTGTAGGGTCTCAGTAGCACACAAGGTCTATTAATGTCAGAGTGTTTAAACCAACTTTGCAAAAGTTCCGAATATTTAGTACAACTATCTTTCTCATGAGTAAGATCTTTACATTAGAGTTCTATTTCTAATAGAATATATATTTATAGATGCTGTAAAAATCTTACAAAAAAATCCTACCAAAACTTCTTTCAGGGACTGAAATTGTATTACATGTTAACTATCCATGTTGACTTCAGCACTGTTTTGGGGAACACCTTCAAAAATTCCAATCTTTGGTTAACTAAGGACCGAATCTAAGGGTTTTTCAGTGAATTATAAAATATAAATAACCAATTTGTATGATATATTTGCATGAATGAAGAATGATAGCACACCCCTGTGGTTAAAATGTTGGTATTTCTGGCAGTTTAATGTTTAACCTTGATTAGTAAAGAATTAAGCATGACTATACCCTGCAATCATACTGTACTACTTTTAGATACTTTTATATGTTTATATATAAGTTTACACCATTCACACTTTAATCCACCAAACTCACCTGACTCTCCCTGAAACATCCCCACCGTGGCCCCTAGTCCTGTTTTTAATTCAGTCAGTGTGTGAAAAAAAGGAATTTCAGCCTCTCACTGAGTTTAATTTGCTCTGAAGTCTTTGCCAGTATCCTGGTTCTGGATCAGTGATCTGATTAGCTATATTATAACACCACTCACGAGCACTCAGCTGTGCTGAAATATCAGGAAATATTCAAAGAGCAATGCCAGAGGTGGACCTGGTTAACAGTGACAGTCAACTTGATCCTCTGTGTACAGTAAAAAATGAGTTGACAAAATCATACTACTACAAATATATCTAGCAACCATAGAATCAATCATTGCAAAAATATTATACAACACTGCTCCTGAATTCTTCATTCTGATTTCAGAAGGTGTTGATTAATTTTCTATAACAGCAGTTCTGACATTTTCCCAAGTGCATAGAGAGGAAATTACAATCAAATATTTTTAGGTATTTAGTCTCCCACATAATAGACAGGATGAGACCATGACTATAATTTTCTATAAGACTATCACCTTCTATAAAAAAAAACAAAAACAAACAAACAAACAACCAAATACAACAAAATATACTACATATCCTACACACATAGTTGGAAACTTTATTCTACATACAGTGCTGTGAAAATTTTTTTTGCCCTGATTTCTTCTGTTTTTGTGTAAATCTCATACTAAATTGTTTTAGATCCTCAAATGAAATACAACATAAAACAAAGGAACGACTGTAATATTATATCTTCATAATGTCAAGAGTGCAAAGTCAGAAACAAGGTATGTGCTTTATCTTTTTACCAACTTTTGACATTTTAACTTGGTAACTTGATGAATGAGTAGTAGGGCTGGGCATACCATATATATCATATAGCATATATATATATATATATATATATGGATATATCATGTCAAAAATACTCGCAAGTATATCCTTGCAATAAAGAGAAAATTTGGATACAAAATTATGAACACTATATATTGGATTTACAATGATAAATGTGTGTAACCGTGTGGTTGAGCTAATGCACTGAGCTAAGGGCTAATGCACTCATTCTAATACATTATTGTTTCCATATAGTAGTAACAACTCATTCACAGGGATTTATATGGCAGACACGCCACATAATCTAAGCCTAATAATAAATGGATCAAATTATGTGCTGTTATTTAATTAAGAAAAGATATGGCTATTTATAAGTTGAAGTTTATTATAAAGAGATGTTTATTTGACATTTATGGAAGGAGTCTCCAGTGCTTTGTAACTTTCAGTCTGCCACTGTAAGGTCTTTGGTATAGTTTCTATGCATTTTTAAAATTGTTTTAAAATTATTTATTTATTTGTTTGTTTTTACTTCAAAAGAGGGAAAAAAACCGACCTGTTGAGGGAACAACTGTTTATAGCTGCTGTAACATAAGCGCTAACAGGAACTAACTTGTTTCACAGACATTCCACAACATTAAAAGTAACTATAAAAGGATAAAAGGTAAATTCCAATTTTTTTTTGGAAAATTGTTGTAGTAAAAGAGGAATAAATCACTTTGCGGTGTGCTGTTTTGGAAAATGACCACACTGTCCCACTGTGTTTTATTCACACATATTCCCACACACAATTAATATGAAATCATGTGTATATAAAAGTGATTACCTCTTGTTGTGTAGTAGCGTGACAGTGTAGAGCTGCTCAGTGGGCAGCAGGTTCCCACAACGAGTACTGGTGGACAGTAACACAGATGTGACACTCACAATGGCCTCCCAGTCCTCTGTAGACTGTGTACAACAAGTGAGTATAAAAAAGTTTTTTTGTTTTTTTAGTAATAAAAAATACTGATAAGTAGTAGTAATCAGTTGATAGTGTAGAACACATAAAACAATGTAATAAAATAATAATAATAATAATAATAATAATTCATATTAGCCATTCGTTGTTGAACACAATACAATGTGTATTAACATCATATTACTAGTTTTTTTTTAATGATTTTCTTTTTTTTATGACAAAATTCGGAAAGAACTTCTACAGAGTGACCTGTTGGCCAGACTTCTATAGTTTATACCTAATATGCCCGCAACATTATGCAATTTACACATCATGAGAAGTGACATGATGATGGGTTGATTTTCCAAAATTATAAAAAATTCCAAAATTATAGGTAGTGGGTAAGTTTGATTAGAGCGTTAGCAGCTTGAAATGGATTGTAAATGTAAACTAAATCACCATGTGAACATTACCACATGAATTGTTGTTAAACAGCACAATATTAGGAGGGAAACCATGGCATCAGCAGTATACTGAACTCAGGATTGCCTAGTAGGTTACCAACACAAAGCAATTTCAGCTACACAACGCAAAAAATTGTAGCTGTGAATGGTGCAATTTATACTTCATGTACATTTGAAATATAACTGAATTATACCGCAGTTACTACCTTGATACTTCTCACATATTCTGCATATCTATTCTTCTAATTCATATGCATCCATATCACATAGTTAGAAAGACTTTCAAAGAGAGTCTAAAATCCCAGCTACACACCTCTGGTTCATAGCGAATCATGATGTCATACTCCATGGCATACGGGATGTCTTCGATGGTAAACACAAGGCCAGCGCCATCTTTAACCCGAGCAAAGCCTGGCCCGGTCCAGGTGACCATCTGATCTGTATATCTCTCTCTGTGTGCAATGGTCACATCAGGCTGTAGAAAAACAACACCCAGAAAATGAACACACAAGCGAAATAAAATAACAACCTCCAAATGTTCAGAGCAGAGGAAGAGGGATGAAGACGCACGGTACGCTGAAGCTGCCGGATGCGTCTCAGAGCCGCCCTCTGCTGCTGGGTGATGTGCCGATGGCGTCTGTGTCTCCTGAGCTGGTTACTGAGGTGCTGTGTGCAGTCATTTACAGCCTGAGGGCGAGGCTTCCCCTAAAGAGAGTCAGAAATAAAGTAGAACATGGAGGTTGCATCTATCAATACGATCGTTTCATTCATTACATTCGTTCATCCTGAATAACCTCTTTATCCTGGTTAGAGTCATGCTGGATCTGGAGCCTATCCAAGGTACGCTGGGCATGAGACAGAAATACACACTGGAGGAGACGCAAGTGCACACACATTCACATCTAGGAGTAGTTTAGCATATCCAATCCACCTATTGGTATGTTTTTGGGAGAAAACCAGAGAACTGAAGAAAACCCAGATGGATACAGGGAGAAAATGCAAAACACCACACAGACAGTAACCCAAGCTCAAGCTCGAATCAGACCAGAGTGCATCACTATGCTTATAAGTACAATAAAAAAGCATGAAGGCAGACAGGTTGACCCCTTCTGCTCCCCAGACATGCCTGATCCATCCTGATGCCCTACTTCTGGTTGGAGTTCTCATCAACTGGAAATCACTCGCTGCTGCTGAGATTGGCCCCACATGGATAGCCTGAAGATCACTGAGATTACTGAGGATGGTGCCACTTGAAAATAAACCTTAAAGATGGCTTTGGACCACAATTCATTTGAACAGTTATGCTATGATTTTAGGACTACAATTGCTATGTTAGCTTTAGGACTGCAATTGCCACGAACGGTGAAAACTTCATGTGAAAACTGTAATGAATTTCCTGGTTACAAAATTGCACTTTTTGGCCATGTAGTACACGGTTATAGAAGGGATTTATTTATAATTGCACTATCTGGTGTCACCCAGATGAGGATGGGTTCCCTTTTGAGTCTGGTTCCTCTCAAGGTTTCTTCCTCATATCGTCTCAGGGAGTTTTTCCTTGAAACCTCTGGCTTGCTCATTAGGGATAAATTCATACATTTAAAATGTATATCCTGAATGTATTTATTTCTGTAAAGCTGCTTTGTGACAATGTCCACTGTCAAAAGCGCTATACAAATAAAATTAAATTGAGAGATTGCTACAGTGAATGAGACTGAGAGATGGATATAAACTGTGAGTGCCTAAGGGATGCATGGTGGTGTTATGACAGTTTACCAATAAAGGAATGTGTAAAAATAAGCGAGAAAGTGTATCTGAACGGGAGAAGAACATAAAGTGTGTGTGGGAGAGAGAGAGAGAGAGAGAGAGAGAGAGAGAGAGAGAAAGAGAGAGAGAGAGAGAGAGAGAGAGAGAGAGAGAGAGAGAGAGAGAAAGACAGAGAGACAGAGAGTCGTGATGAGTGTTTTTCTGTGTGAGGCAGGCATAGCTAACTCCATCTGACAGGCTGGCACCTCTTCTGTTTTCACAAGTTATTCCGGGTCATTTCAACTATACAGTATGGTGACATCCCAGTGTTTGTATGTGTGTGTTGCATAAACCATCACTGTCTGTGTCCTAGAACAGTATATAGTGCATAACTAGACCAACCAGCACCAGCATATTTAGTACTGGGGTTGCACAGACTAGTCGACACGTTGGGGCAGTGGCAGATAGTAATGAGATGCGGGCAGAAAGTAAAGAAAGTACATTTATGTTTATGGGATTTAGCAGACGCTCTTATCCAGAGATCTCATTTATACAACTGAGCAGTTGAGGGTTAAGGGCCAAGGGCCCAGCAGTGGCAGCCCGGCAGAGCTGGGATGCGAACTCATGACCTTCCGATCAGCAGTCCAACATCTTAACCACTGAGGTGATAGTTTTTTGATCCTGCTCCCACAGGAATTCCTCCTGCAATTACATCTGTTGTCTTTTAAAGCTAAATAAAATGTAAATAAAATCCTTGCATAGTCAATTCTGTAGTTACTGGCACTGTTTGAAAGAGCTTTTGGAGCCGTTTGTTGCACATCACTATCCAATCCAACTCAGCTAGTTTAGAGTCAGATCAGCAGTGCATGCCAGCTCAAATAGCAGATCCAGATTGTTTTCGGATGCTACTGAGGCTGGAGTTGAACATGGCTGAAAAACCTCCATGATGCTGCTGTAGACATCACATCCTCTATCCATCATTAAGCTATAAGGACCGTGCAGTGCTCTCAGTTTCAAAAACAACCGTTTGTGCTGAACCAACAGCTTGCCCACAAGTGCATTTTAGGAACTGGTACAGTACATCCTTACATACTGTATTATTTTGCACAATTATTGCATAAATTTACTTAACAATGCAGCCAAAAACGCACCGAAGCTGAACAAATAAAGCAGCCTAAAAATAGCCAGTTTTTGCTTTTTCTATGGATATGATGACTAGTCCACTACCTTTTTAAATTACTGGTTGAATAGTAAAAATTATTATTTGTACAGTACTCAAAACACTTATCCACAGTGAAAAATAACACATTTCAGATTCGGTGACACACTGCTGAAGCACTACACCACCCGATCCCCAGTGTGCCTCAGAGTTTACATTCCATTATCTGGTATTTGTGTGGTTGTGTGTGTCTGGGCCTGCCCTGAGGGCACACGAGTGATATGGTGACTCTGATGTCAGTGAAGCTGGGCTGTTTTGTCTATTTTTTGAGGAATAGCATATCTGAGTATGGGGCCCTTTTGTTTAGGTAAGAGGTTTTTCTTGAGTTTTTCTGATATCTTTGATGATCTTCTGATCAAATGAACATTTCAGAAAATCCCTGTCAGATGTTGTTGTGGTTCAGACAGCCAAAAATGATGAAAATCTGGTTTGGGTTTTTCTACCTATAACACACACTATATGGTAGGGCTGGGCAATATATTGATATAATAGTGATATCGTGATAAATGATTACGCACTTTTCTGAGATATCGTTGGTATGATGTATTTTTTATGCTTTTAATAATGACAAATTAAATGGTACTGAATGGATGCTGTTGATCAGTTTAACTTTTTTTGTTTATTTTACTACTGTTTTGCAGACAGTTTGTTAGCTAAATGATATATCATGATACGCATCGTATATCATTTAAATGTCCTCAAGTATTGTGATATGATATTTTTGTCATATCGCCCAGCCCTACTATATGGTCAATCACACCTGACCATCACACCCATATGTGGGCCTTTGCGAAACTGTTGTCACAAAGTTCCCTTCAGTAAACCTGTTCCAGCATGACAAACGAGGTCCATAGAGACATGGTTTGCCAAGGTTGGAGTGAAATAACTCGAGTGGCCTGCACAGAACCCTGACCTCAACTCCACTGAACACCTTTGGGATGAATTGGAGTGCTGACTGCCTTCTCACCCAACATCAGTGCCTGACCTCACTAATGCCCTTATGGCTAAATGGGCAAATCCACACAGTCATGTTCCAAAATCTAGTGAAAAGCCTCAGAATAGTGGAAGTTATTATAACAGCAAAGGGGGACTAAATCTGGAAAGAGACGTTCAAAAAGCACATGTGAATGTTATGGTCAGGTTGGCCATATAGTATACTTTGGCATCTCAAATGTAATAAAGCAATATATTTGACCAAAACCCAAATATTAAAGTATATTTCAAATCAATGATTTAATGTTTTAATTACTTTATAACTTTGCCTAGACGTTTAAAAGTCTAGGCAAAATCACACTGGGTAAGGAGCAGCTTTAACAATCACGGTGGCAAAAACAGTCAGCCTGCATAAAGATGTCTAAAACCTTGCTAGCTAAGTGTGATTTCGTCACACAGTGAATGTCACACTTTGATCAGTTTTAGGATAGTTACGTTCCACAGCAAAATGGACATAAGCATAATCAATTCAGGTTGTAATCAGATAATGGTTGCCAAATTTTTTGCAATGCATGTGTGCCATCACATCATCATCAAAACGGAGAACAGCACTTACACACTCTATACAGATAATAGCAGAGGTTTAAAATGTTTAAATGACATTAAAAATATGGGAAATATTGCCAAAAGAGAACAAAACTCATTGAATTAATCAGTGATTATTTCAGTCCTGATGCAACAGTGAACAGATACATAATTATATGGTCCCACCCCTTACTGTGCTCTTGAACCAACAACTTGATCAAAGCATAACATTCACTGTGTGCGAGTTATGCTTACTTAGCTAGCTTGGCAGACCTTAGACAGACTGGCTGTTTTCATAGCCACATTTGTTAACTGCAACTGGTTCCTCACCTAAGTGATCAGTGCAGGCACATAACATAGGGAAGTTTAGAGAGAAAAAAAACATTTGAGATTGTTTTGGTGAAACAGATGTTTTCTTAAAGAAGAGGTTTAAAAGTGTTATAGTGTTATATTATTGGTCAAAACTTGATTTTCATCTTTTTACCAGAATTCAAAATTTATTTTATCAATTTGCACTAATGTTGGTTTGTAGTACTCACAGGCAGATTAGCGCTATCAGGAGAGTGGCCCACTGCTCTTTCAGCTTCATATGTGTAGTAATCGAGAGCGGCACAGAAATACCCAGGCTCCACATCTGAGCACTGACGGCCAATGAGGTGAGGCCGACAGTCACACTGACCATTATCCATTCTGCACCTGTAAACAACAGAGTAGTGGTGTTCAGTAGTCTGCATAGCTCACACTATGCTTACTCCCACTACTGGATTATTGCTCAATATGCTTGCACACAATCACGCAAAAATACAGTGTTGTGAAAAAGTATTTGCTGTGTTGTAGCTGTTGTGAAAAGAAATCCTGATTTCTTCTGTTTTTGTGTATATCTTATACTAAATAGTTCTAGATCTGAAAATGAAATACAAAAAAAGCAAAAAAATTTATCCAACACCTATCACCCATGTGAAAAGCTAATTGTCCCCTTAAAGTTAAAATCTGGTTGTGACACCTTTAGCTGCAATAACTGCAACCAAACGCTTCTGATAACTTACTTCACTTCACTTACTTCCAAGACTAGGACTTACTCCTATGCTTGGGATCATTGTCTTGGTGCATAATCCAGATGCGCATGAGTTTCAACCTACGGACTGAATACTGGACATTCTTCTTTAGGATTTTCTGGTAGACAGCCGAATTCATGTTTCCCTCAATTATTGCAAGTTGTCCAGGCCCTTGAGCAGCAAAGCATCTCCACACCATCACACTGCCACCACCACCATGTTTGACCATGCTTGTATGATGTTCTTTTTGTGGAATTCTGTGTT
Source organism: Cranoglanis bouderius (assembly GCA_023630585.1). Classification (NCBI taxonomy): domain Eukaryota; kingdom Metazoa; phylum Chordata; class Actinopteri; order Siluriformes; family Cranoglanididae; genus Cranoglanis; species Cranoglanis bouderius. The sequence goes on from CM042559.1 coordinate 7,772,046, forward strand.
TGGTTTACGCCAGATGTAATGGGGCCCCTATCCTCCAAACAGTTCCACTTTTGACTCATCAGTCCACAGAACATTCTCCCAAAAGGTTTGAGGATCATCAAGGTGTGTTTTGGCAAAATTCAGATGAGCCTCAATGTTCTTCTGGGTTAGCAGTGGTTTTCAACTCACCACTCTTCCATGGATGCCATTTTTGCCCAGTGTTTTTCTGATAGTGGAGTCATGAACAGTGATTTATTGATTTACTTTATTGATGCAAGAGAGGCCTGTAGGTCCTTTGATGTTGTCCTTGGCTCTTTTGGGACTTGCTGGATGAGTAGGTGCTGTGCTATTGGAGGAATTTTGGAAGGTCGGCCACTTCTGGGAAGGTTCACTACTGTGCCTAGTTTTTCCATTTGGAGATAATGGCTCTCACTGTGGTGAGCCTTTGAAATACCTTTGTAACCCTTCCTAGACTGATGTATTTCAATCACCTTCTTCCTCATCATTTCTGCAATTTCTTTCAATTTTGGCATAGTGTGTTACTGGGTAAGACCTTTTAACCAACTTCATGCTGTTGAAAAAGTTCTATATAAGTGTTGATTTGATTGAACAGGGCTTGTAGTAATCAGGTCAGGTTGCGTCTAGTCCAGCTGAACCCCATTATGGAAGCAGGTTCATAGATTTGGGGAATTAGTAACTACGGGGGCAAATACATTTTCACACAGGCCCAATTGGTATTGGATAACTTTTTTGCTTGAATAAATAACATTATTATTTAAAAAGTGTATTTTGTGTTTACTCGGGTTGCCTTTCTGAAACAATTTAGTATGAGATATACACAAAAACAGAAGATATCAGGATGGGGACAAATACTTTTTCACAGCACTGTACATACATGCTATACTGATTTACCCTTCGCTGTATGATCCACCAAAGTCACAGTCACAGGGTCTGCAGCCTGCAAGGTCATTACTGAGTCCCCAGTACTCTGGCTGCAGGTGAACACATGCACAATTATACATCATTGAGGTCTAAACAATTACAGGACTGTAGATGGTAGAAAGAGGAAAGAGGAGACTCTTACTATGCACTGGTTACAGTAGCGACCTGTCACATATCTCTTGCAAGAACAGTCCCCACTTATTTGATCACATAGTGGTCCCATCATGCTGGTGCCACGTGGATCACAGTTACATGCTGTTGACCATATTTGTAAGAATAAATGTCACAAAAACGCACAAATACACATCCTGCTTAAAGGTGCTATAATATTTAAAAGTGACAATTTTCCTAGACAATTTTAAATAGAATAAAATTAATATCATGTTAAAAATAAGCAGGTGTACAGATGTTCCTTAAGAAGTGGTTGACAAGTATAAAGACAAGTGAAAACAAGTTTTAGAAAATTTTCCAAATTTATTAAAAATCAAAAAACTGAAATCTCTCATTTAGATTTAGATAAGTTTTCAGACATTTTATGCGTGGTATACCCTCAGTACTTGCTAGAATTACAGTTACAGCCTTGAGTCTTCTTGGGTAAGTCTCTCCAAGCACTGCACACCTGGATTTGGGCAGTTTCTCCCATTCTTCCTGTCAGATCCTCTAAAGCTCAATCAGATTGGATGTTGAGAGTCTGTGAACTGCCATCTTCTGTGGTCTCTCCACAGAGGTTCTTTCTTGGGTTCATGTCAGGGCATTGATTGGGCCACTCAAAGACATTCAGAGACTTGTCCTGAAGCCACTCCAGCGTTGGCTTTGCTACATGCTTCAGAGTGTTGTCGCGAAAGTTGAACCTTCACCTCATTCTGAGGTGTGCACTCTGGAGGACTTCTCAGTATGTGGCCATTCATCCTTCCCTTAATTCTGACCACTCTCCCTGTCCCTGCCTCTAAGAAGCACCTCCATAGCATGATGCTGCCACCATCATGCTTCACCATAGGGATGGTATTAGCCATTAGTTGATGAGCAGTACCTGGTTTTTGCCTAATGTATCACTTGTTCAGTCCAAAAAGTTAAATTTTTGTCTCATCCGACCAGAGACTCTTTTTCCTAATGCTCCCAGAGTCCTTTAAATGCCTGCCATATGCCTTTTACTCAGGCGTGGCTTTCATCTAGTGTATGATAAAGAAGTATTTCTAAGATGGTTGTCTTTCCAGTAGGTTCTCCCATCTCTGCAGAAGACTTCTGAAGCTCTGTCAGAATGACCATTGGATTCTTGGTCACATCCCTAACCAAGACCCTTTAGCACGGTTACTGAGTTTGGCTGGACAGCCAGCTCTAGGAAGGGTCTTGGTGGTTCCAGACTTCTCCCATTTGACTAGGATTGAGCCCTCTTTGCTCCTGGGAACATTCAAAGCTATCGATGCATAGACCTATGTCTCAACACAACCTGAACACAAAAGCCTACAGAAAGTTCCTTGGACTTGGTTTTTGGTCTGACATGCACTGTGAATTGTGGGACTTTATACACACAGGTGCGTGCCTTTCTAAATCATGTCAAATCAATTGAATTTCAAGTAGACATCTCAAGTAGGGATGGGTGATATTTTATTGCTTGCGATATACCGGCAGATACAGGTGCATCTCAATAAATTAGAATGTCGTGGAAAAGTTCATTTATTTCAGTAATTCAACTCAAATTGTGAAACTCGTGTATTAAATAAATTCAATGCACACAGACTGAAGTAGTTTAAGTCTTTGGTTCTTTTCATTGTGATGATTTTGGCTCACATTTAACAAAAACCCACCAATTCACTATCTCAACAAATTAGAATACTTCATAAGACCAATAAAAAAACATTTTTAGTGAATTGTTGGCCTTCTGGAAAGTATGTTCATTTACTGTACATGTACTCAATACTTGGTAGGGGCTCCTTTTGCTTTAATTACTGCCTCAATTCGGCGTGGTATGGAGGTGATCAGTTTGTGGCACTGCTGAGGTGGTATGGAAGCCCAGGTTTCTTTGACAGTGGCCTTCAGCTCATCTGCATTTTTTGGTCTCTTGAATCTCATTTTCCTCTTGACAATACCCCATAGATTCTCTATGGGGTTCAGGTCTGGTGCGTTTGCTGGCCAGTCAAGCACACCAACACCATGGTCATTTAACCAACTTTTGGTGCTTTTGGCAGTGTGGCCAGGTGCCAAATCCTGCTGGAAAATGAAATCAGCGTCTTCAAAAAGCTGGTCAGCAGAAGGAAGCATGAAGTGCTCCAAAATTTATTGGTAAATGGGTGCAGTGACTTTGGTTTTCAAAAAACACAATAGACCAACACCAGCAGATGACATTGCACCCCAAATAATCACAGACTGTGGAAACTGAACACTGGACTTCAAGCAACTTGGGCTATGAGCTTCTCCATCCTTCCTCCAGACTCTAGGACCTTGGTTTCCAAATGAAATACAAAACTTGCTCTAATCTGAAAAGAGGACTTTGGACCACTGGGCAACAGTCCAGTTCTTCTTCTCCTTAGCCCAGGTAAGACGCCTCTGATGTAGTCTGTGGTTCAGGAGTGGCTTAACAAGAGGAATACGACAACTGTAGCCAAATTCCTTGACACGTCTGTGTGTGGTGGCTCTTGATGCCTTGACCCCAGCCTCAGTCCATTCCTTGTGAAGTTCACTCAAATTCTTGAATCGATTTTGCTTGACAATCCTCATAAGGGTGCGGTTCTCTCGGTTGGTTGTGCATCTTTTTCTTCCACAGTTTTTCCTTCCACTCAACTTTCTGTTAACATGCTTGGATACAGCACTCTGTGAACAGCCAGCTTCTTTGGCAATGAATGTTTGTGGCTTACCTAGTGAACCAAACTGAGAGACCATTTTGAAGGCTCAGGAAACCTTCGCAGGTGTTTTGAGTTGATTAGCTGATTGGCATGTCACCATATTCTAATTTGTTGAGATAGTGAATTGGTGGGTTTTTGTTAAATGTGAGCCAAAATCATCAGAATTAAAAGAACCAAAGACTTAAACTACTTCAGTCTGTGTGCATTGAATTTATTTAATACACGAGTTTCACAATTTGAGTTGAATTACTGAAATAAATGAACTTTTCCACGACATTCTAATTTATTGAGATGCACCTGTATTCTCCCCACAATAAGAATTAGTCTTCCCGCTATAATAATAGTGAAGCCTAGTTGATGACGTATTTCTGTGTGCGACAGTCTGCGACCCATTCACGGCTCATGTGCAGAGCGAAAACAAGTATGGCGGAAGGCGGACGTGAAGCTGAGGAGGAGTTTATCGCTAAACGAGGAGCCTGGTGTTTGGATTTTTACTGTTTTTTTATTCTTTTATGTAATTGGTATATTTTAGGAGTCTATCTGATGATGTAAGTTTTACTTTTAGATCAATGTTTGTGTTTCCAAAATGTTTGTGTTGTAGCCAAAAACAGTGGTGAATGGTACTATATTTATATTGTGATAAATATCGTGATATAGTTTTAAGTCCATATCACCCATACCTAATCTCAAGATAATGAAAGTAAATAGGATGTACCTGAGGTCAATTTGGAGTGTCTTAACCAAGGGTCTGAATACCTTTCTATCTGAGATATTTCAGTTTTTTATTTTTACATTTGCAAAAATTTCTAAAAACATGTTTTTGCTTTGTCATTATGGATTATTGTGTATAGATTGATGGTCAAAAGTAAATTTAATCCATTTTAAATTAAATCTATAGTACAATAAACACACGTTCAGACACTCACATTGGCACCCGAGAGGGTCGTTTCGGCTGAGGCCATAGTGCCCCTCTTTGCAATAGTCACAGCGCTGACCCTGGACATTGGGCTTACAGCGACACTGCCCACCAATCATTCTGAGATACATATCAGTATGACTGTCACACTTTCCTCCATCCAGAGAACCCTCTGGATCACAGTCACATCCTGCACACAGAAAAACAGAAAGAGACTGACAAGTGGAAAATCATTCAAACATACTGTATATACTTAATAAAATAGCTGCTTGAATAACACGAGTACACAAATAAAGTCTTTCTAGGAACTGCATAAATCAAAGATAATATATAAAGAACTGAAGAGTAGTAGACTTACGAACACAGATGTGGGGATCTCGGATATCTCTGGCTGGGTCCTGGTAGAAGAAGGGTTTGCAGCTTTCACAGTTGCGGCCCATGGTGTTGTGAAGACAGTCGTCACACACACCTCCAGTGACGTTCCCCGTGGCCAGATACACCGCCATGTCAAAATGACACTTGTTGGTGTGACCATTACAGTTGCACTCTGGTTTAAGCAAAAAAAACAAAAAAACAAAACAGATTTCTTTGCTATGGTGACTCAGAAAATTGATTGTGCATGCAAATATATGTGGATGTGTGTGTCTTACCTCTGCAAGTGTGTGGGTTATTTGCTTCGGCTGGTCTCCAGGGCAGATCATGATAGAAATCTTTGCAGCGCTCACAGTTCAGGCCTATCGTGTTATGCTTACACACACAGTGCCCGTGAATCTGGCCAATAACAAAAGAGCCTCATTAAACATTCTGTCAAGAAAATGTCCCAACAATTATTCAGTCCAATTTCATAAAAAATTGCCTGCCTGCCCCTCAATCAACCACAAGCTCACTGTACAGCTAGGCCTGACCACACTCAAGCCATCCAGGACAGCCAGAAACCATGGGGTGACTTTCGATGACCACTTGAATTTTACAGACCACATTTCAACAACTGCATGGTCCTGTAGGTTCATTCCGTACAACATCAAGAAAATCAGACCCTATCTCACTGATCATGCTACCCAGCTACTAGTCCAGGCTCTTGTGATCTCAACACTGGACTAATGCAATGCATTACTCCCGGGCCTACCAGCCAGCTCCATCAAACCCCTTCAGATGATTCAGATTGCAGCAGCATGCCTTGTTTTCACCCAAACCAAAAAGAAAATACGTCACACCCCTCTTCGTCTCCCTCCACTGGCTTCCTGTAGCCTCCCGCATCAAATTCAAGCCCTTGATGCTCACATACAAGATCCAGCACCCCCCTACCTCAACACTCTCCTTGAGGTTTATGTTCCCTCCTGCAACCTATATTTGCAGTCATGTCACAAAATAACTTCTTTGATTTAGAGATAACAGTGCCAACCCACCATGCCATTGTCCCTGGTGTGAACTCCTTGGACTGGGGCACACTCAGAGGCATGGCCATAGCAGAAACAGCTGCCACGCACCACCAGCTCATACACTGAATAATAATACTTCTGCAGCACATCAGGGCGACGATCCAGCAGATTATCACCCAGAGTGTGGAGTTTGGTGAAGTTAATCCTCAGGTTAGTGATTCGTAACAGGTCTACACATAAAAAAAACAAATGGCACTATTATTATACAGTACATTAAACAGAAAGGTGGTGAGTAAGTGTTTATTCTGTTTCATACAGATCAGCAATACACTGTGCTCACCTTGAATATTAGAACTATAAGGATTACTGACAGGGATTGCAGGATCAAGCACTTTGAAAATGACCTGAAACAAACCATATGGAGATTTTCTTTTTAATATGGTATATAAGATTTAGAATGTTTGTGTTTAGGAAATTCAGGATATAAAATCACCAAGTTTACTTCAATGCACCCTCACCTCTCCTTCTGTGGATGGCTCGATGTCAGAATAGCGCTCCTCACAGATCACGTCATCAATGAACTGCAGAGGCCGGGTACGAACTCCAGGAAACGTCCTGGTGCAGTTGTAGGCAAAATAGCGGTACGGCCTCCATGAACGCCCGAAATCCAGAGAGCGCTCGATCAACATGCCTGCAGGCCTAAATGTCTGGACAGAAACAAAGAGACTCATATAAAGTATAAACCAGTATACACAGACAAGTATGCACAGACAACTTTGACCAAACCACATTCTGATTAATAAGGAATAAAACATCATGGGGTGTGCTGTTATAGGAACTTCCCAAAGTGTTTTATTCCTCTTATACCAAAATTTCTTTGTCTTTGTGAAATAACTACACAATTTTAACTCTGTTTATTATTAGATTATGTGGAGTGTCCACCATACAAGTCCCTGTGAATGAGCTGTTACTATAGAAACGTTAAAGTATTAGAACAAATGCATTAATATAAACCTTGTAGCCAGCACTACTGTCAGAGACATTACAGAAAATTAATCAACACCTTCTGACCAATCAGATTTTAGAATGTATCAGTGCTGTGGTATAATGGAAGTTATGTATATGTTAATGTATAAGACTACACACCTTAAACTTCATGATGAGGTGAGTGAAGTGGAACTCTGTCTCCAGATTAAGTCTGATGCTAACACTCTCCTCTCCTGGGAACAAGAAAACAGAGATAATGAGGAAATCTACAAAGTCACCTTCATACACACTGATAAACAAAGACACGTTATTTATGTGAATGGACAGTTTAACATGAAAGAGCGCTTTATATAAAGCTGTTGGTGCATCGTGACCCGAACATGGCTTGCACTTGTCCGCCATCAGAAAGTCAAACCTTGTTTTCATGTGGCGTGAAAGATTAAGTGTAAGTAACTAAGAGCATTTGAACTTTCACATTAGTTCAAAGTTCACTTGCTACTTATGTAAACTGCACTATAACTTAGCACTAATTTACTACTGATGCAGTGATTTATCAGCAGTATGAAGCAGTGTGCAGAGAAGCTTCAGTTCTGCTAGCACTGAGACTGAGGTCACTTCCTCTGGACAGATTCATGGCATCTTGTGTTCTTTTTAATGACCACACGCATTGATACTGCTCCATGTGCTCAGGTTGGCCACCCTTGCACTCTCTGTTAAAGATAGTTTTTAAGTAATACAGGATGATGTTGTCATAGCACCTCTTGACATATATTCACAGAGTAAAGTTTACAGTCTGCTTTGCTTTGATTGCAATCATTAAATGTGAAATATGTCCAGACTGCTATCATTTTGTTACCTGTTCATTAACGTGACAATGTACACTAGGATCACATGGTATCAGAGCATTTTTTTATGTGTACGAGTAAATGAGCATGGTATCATACCAGTAGAGGTATCAATGCATCCCTACTTCATTAGATTGTCCCTCTTGGGTAATCCTTAAAGGTTCTAGGTAGACCTCGAAAACAGATGCTTTTTTCTTACATAAAAGGTTCCTAAAAGGAGCCCCTAAGAAAGCTAAAATATTTAACCATCCAAAGACCCTTGATAGGCCCTATAGCCTATTACAGCATTGTAGAATAAATTAGAAGGGTTAGAACAAAATTAAGTTACATTTAATAATTGTGTGTCCTGTATAAACTCACTGTCTTCATACTAACCGTTAACAGATTGCCACCATGTGAGCTCTTCTCTACTATCTCTCAGGTAAATGACGTTCTCCACTCGATGGCTGCTTTTGTGATGGTGGGAGTCATAGGGTCTTCGAGAATCACATGTGAAGCACTTATCTGACTGCTACAGTGGAAAGGAATTTGAAGTTGTCAACAATCCAGACGTTCATATTCTCTTAAAACTTTTGTATAATTAAAAATTAATATTGCATGGACATTAGTCAAACCCTACTGGTTGGAAACCAAGTTAGTTGTCAGTGGATACAAGAAATGCGGTTCAGGGTCTGACAAAAAATGTCTTAATAGGATGGGAGTGCAGGAACCGGGCCCAGTTTGGCCCCCAGAGTCCGAGTCCTGAGCCAAGCAGAGAGCTTAAATGGAATACAGCCAGATCACTTTGTCTAAACTGGGTTGTTGTCCGGGGAAACGAAATCTCCAGCAGTGACCTGGCTATGAAAAGCTACACGGGTTAGAGCTACTGAAACAATGTGACTAATCCTCACCCTGGATTTTGTTTTCAAGTGCTTTCAGAAACTATATTGCCTTTTGCATACATTCTGCTCTGCTTTATGCTGCTGTTTACAGCATGACAGTACTAATGTGAGGGCTTCACAATGAACAGCACTTTCTGTTCCTAACTCTGCTTTCATCATACTAATAAACCAAACAGACGGAAATCTCCATTGTAGTAAGCATGTGCCTACAGGCCCCACACACAGACAGATTCACATGGCAAGAAACACTCATATAAGATGTCATCTATAGTCAATCAGCCCCCTTTAAAAATTCAGAGTAGCAGAAAACAAATTCTGATTAATTCTAACTCTGAGACTTTACACAGCTTACAGATGGATGCCCAAATAGGGAGTTTGGGGTCACAAATTTGACTTATGATTTAGAAAGAAGTTATTTTTTTTATTGCCAAATGTGGCTAAAATTAAAACCTCCATTAAAGCTTTTCTGACATGATTTCTTAATCTTTATATGGCTCACAGGGAAGTCCTTTAATTCATTAATGTCATTCAGTAATTAAGAAATAAAGTAGATATTATGGCATACAGTACAGTAGAGAAAGAATACAAAATGTAGGAAATGATGAGATATTCTCAATGTTTACTCTATGTGAAAAAGGAGGAGACAGGAAGTCTGAAAACAAGTGAGATGACAGACGGCTGACAGGCCACACCTGGAGCAGTGAAAAGTAGTGCTACCATGTGCTTGTTTGTCTGGGCAAACATGGCATACATTGCGTACATACAGACACAGACACAGACAGACACACACACACACACACCTATATGCACTTACCTCTTTAAAAAAACATTTATGGACTACAAGTGTCAGAATAGAGGTGGTTCTCTTACCCTTTGAACCTTTAATATGTACCTTTCTCCTGGAAATGTGTATATAGTGTATGTAAGGAATAACACAACAGGCTGTGATGTTATACGAAAATAATCCACACCTGAAAGGTATGAAATGGTTAAACTACACTTTAACCATTTATAGATACATTTAATGTTATGGAACAGCCATGAGACATGTTAGTTCCTGTTATAACTTATGTTATAGCAGCTATAAACTCTTTTCTCTTGCTTAATGTTAATAAGACAAAAAAAAAAAAAATAAATGCTCTGTCTTGAAGCCTCTCCTATGGCAGAAAACTTACTGAACAGTCCTGACACCCGAGACCCTTCCATAAATGTTAAAATAATGGTCTTCACCATATCAATGATTATACATTTTTCTTTGTTAAATAACAACACATTTAAAAAATGTGTTTATTTTTTGACTATGATTATGTGGCGCACCCACCATACAAGGCCCTGTCAATAAGCTGTGAATATAGAAATGATAACATGCTAGAACGAGCACATTGATATTGATAATTTTTGTTACAGCCAGAACTACTGCCATAGTGGTGCTGTTAAAGAAAAAATAATCACCACCTTCTGATTTGAGAATTCAACAGTGCTGTGGTTTAATAAAGTACATAATTAGACCATAATTACCTTTTATAGTAAAGCTATATAGGTATACAATATGCAGCTTTCTAGGTATAAGAAATATACTAAAGGTGTAAAAGGTGTACAACTGAAGTTACCTCCATTTTTTCTGACAGTGTAATATAAATTGTGCTTCTAAGGACACCATGTAAAGTGAGATGAAATAAACGTTTCCAATGAGGACACCAGAGGATGACATCACATACTAGGCAAGACCATGCATGAAGGAGTGTAAAAAGGAGGAAGAGAACAAAAGGAGGCTACATTGTTTACAAAGAATGAGATCAGAACACATTGTACAGAAAACAGGACATTCAGTAAAACAACGAAAGAAAGCAAAACAGAAAGCATACAGGAAAGAAAGAAAGAAATATAAAACAGAAAATACACTGTTTTGTGAGGACATTAAGGTACATGTTATGTGTGTAAATATGTTTAATGGACTCCAGGTGAGATTACCTGCAGGTGGCTAACAATGCAGTATTGCTCAGGTGTTTCCAAGCCGCAGGTGGAGGTGCTGGTCAGGTTAACAGCGCGGCCAATGAGGAGGTTCCCTGTAGCTGGATAACAGCTTCCGTCTGTGCAGCCATGTGGGCCTGACGGCTCCTGTGCCAAAGTATGGAGAGCTACAGAGAGAGAAACAAACCATTCACATTGACCGATTGACTGGTTTTGCTGATTAATCGACACAGATAATCGTTTGCTGGAACCATCAGTTATCAGTAAAAATCCACACTGATAGTTTTTCCCAGTGGCGTCTGTTGCGGGAGCGCATGAGACAGGTCCGCTGTCATTATACAGTACAAGAGCAGCCTCTAGAGGCAAAATAAAAACCATCACTGACAAGTTTTGTTGTGTTATTTGAAGTGTTTTTTTTATTCATTTTGGATGTCTCTATTTTTATTTGTTATTTGGAGTGTTACTTTTTAAAACTTTTTTTTGTAATAAACTTCAGCAGTATTTTACTTTGAGTGTTATGTTTTCATTCAGTATCAAATCAGTTGATTAAACGGTTATCGGAAGGTACTAGTTATCGGTATTGGTAAAATCCACTACTGGTCGACCTCTAATTCACATAGTAACTATATCAGGCAACACAAAACTGCTTTGCTAAAGAGTGTTTCTTCAAACTGTGTTATAAAATCACTGAAAATTGTACATCAAATCATATGTATATCAAGTATATCAAAATGCCTTTCATAAAGAAATACACTGTGTGCTTGCAAGAAAAGAAATTGTGCGAGTTCAAATCCCGACAAGGTCACAGCCATCTGGGAGCCAAGGGAGAAAAACTGGCTGTGCTCTCTATGTGAGAGGGATGGCATACTATCTGTCCCCTGTCAATCACAGTGACACTAGCCAGTGGTGGCCTTCTGTGAGGTCATGTGTGCAGAAGAGGGCAGAAAGCTCCAGGTTTCTATTCTAAACCCTTGTTTTATCAAAGAAACTTGAGGTAATTGTAAAAATGTGTAAATACAATTACAGTTAAGTAATACGTTTGCATGCACAAAATTCAGACAAGTGTTAAATTTATAGCTACAAGCCATTTGGTATTTTAAGTTTCTCAGACTACGGTTTCAGAACTTTCAGAAGGTTTCAGAAGGAACAAAAATGTCCAAATAATGTACATTAATCTATTATATTAGAATAAAATAAAAGTCTGCAACACCCTTTCTGAATCTGAATCCAAATCCAACCACGTTTGGATACTCTTAATCAGATCGTTGGCCAATCTTCGTTCAAATCTTCTTGATATATCTGCTGTTTACTATGCCACAAGTCCTGTGCTTGCTTTTGGAGTTTTCAAACAAATGGCTTTTTTTTTTTTTTTTTTTTTTGATGATTTTGCCATTGGTTTGGATTATTGTCTTGTTTCTGGAAGCACCCATGTTTCACTTAAACCATTTTATGCTATTCATTAACTTTTGTAGTTAAATTGTAGAACAGAGTCCATATTTTCTATTTTCCAGAAAACATGGGTATTGCATATTGTGCTAGATCACTGACTAATACTTTAACAATGTAGGGAAGGTGAACTGCTTCAGGGAGATGACGCAATACAGTACACACTACATAGTCCCTGTTACCGGTTCCACCCAGGTGACAGGATCACATTTTTCCACAATACTGACTCCAGAATAACTGGCACTGTTCCACAAACCTAACAATGCAATGGTAAGACACTGGATACACACTGCTTAGTGATACTAGCACAGCTCATGTGTTTACAGCTGTTACCAAACTGGACTGATTTATCAAACAGTGAGGAGCTATACAATGCCATCTTGAGCATGAATAATAGGGAAGATGGAAAAGGGAAATTATATGAAAATTGTTGGAAAACATTTAGGGCAACTGAATAGTAGAAGATTCAATGGAGCCTTTCATTGGCTACACTGAATGGAAGGGTTCCAATATTGGACAAATCTAAAACCCCAGGTAGAGCTTAATTGTGAGCAGAGCTAATCTAATACCATGCCCAGGAGCTTGCTGCTAAAATAATTAAAGATATAAGACAGATACATAGTGCCTTTGTTGCAATTATGATGTTTTACACTTTTTAAGTGTTATTATATTAATGTATAGGCCATGGATCGTCAACTGGTAGACCGCTGTCATGATGCAAACCCAGCAAAGTATTTCAGTGGAAACTATATACAGTGGGTATAGAAAAGAATCACCCCCCTTTAAAATAATCACATTTTGTTGCTTTTCAGCCTGAAATGAAGACGGACACACTTTTTGTTTTATCCAGCTGTATTTACTCAGTGCAACTTATAACATCCAAGCGAAAGAACATTTAACATTTTGTATCAGACCACCCAATTTTTAGGTGAGCAAAAGTATAGGAACAGATATGTCTTGAAGTAAATTAAAGTAAATAACACTTAATACTTGGTTGCATATCACTTGCTTGCAATAACTACATCAAGCCTGTGACTCACTGACCACCAAATTGTTGGTTTCTTCTTTTGTGATGCTTTTCCAAGCTTTTACCACAGCCTCTTTCAATTGTTGTTTGTTTTGGGGGGTTTCTCCCTTCAGTCTCCTCTTCAGGAGGTAAAATGCATGCTCAATTGGGTTAAGGTCTGGTGATTGACTTGACCAGTCTAAAACCTTTCTCTTTCCCCCTGATAAAGTCCTTTGTTGAGTTGGCGTGTGTTTTGGATCATTTTCTTGCTGCATGATAAATTTCCTCCCAATTAATTTTGGTGCATTTCTCTGTAAATTGGCAGACAAAATGTTCCTGTAAACTTCTGAATGCATTCTGCTGCTACCATCATGAGTTACATAATCAAAAAAGATTACTGAGCTTGTTCCAGAAGCAGTCATGCAAGCCTAAGCCATGACACTACCTCCACCATGTTTCACAGAAGAGCTTGTATGTTTTGGATCATGAGCAGGTTCTCCACAATTTGGTAGAGGTTAATCTTGGTTCCAGAACTTTTGTGGCTCATCTCTGTATTTCTTTGCGAATTCCAATCTGGCTTTCCGATTCTTGCTTTTTTTTTATTCGTTCTGATGAATGGCCTATATATGTCTGCTCTTGAAAAGATTATTTGAATAGTGGATTATGATACCTTCACCCCTGCCCTGTGGAAGTTGTTGGTGAAGTCACTATCTGTTGTTTTTGGGTTTTTCTTCACACCTCTCACAATGTTTCTGTCATCAGCTGCTGTTGTTTTCCTTGGCTGACGTGTTCCAGGTCTGTTGCTCAGTACACCAGTGGTTTCTTTCTTTTTCAGGACATTCTAAATTGTTGTATAGGCTATGCCCAATGCTTGTGTAATGACTCTGATTGATTTTCCCTCTTTTCTCAGCTTCAAAATGGCTTGCTTTTCTCCCATAGACAGCTCTCTGATCTTCACGTTGGCTTATATTTTTAACAACAAATGCAGTCTTCACGGGTGAAACTGAAGGCTAAAACCAAGAGTAGATGTTCAGAGCTATTAATTGTTTAAAAAATTAATCTAACAGGACAAACCTGGGTAACGAAACACCCGTCAGTCACATGCCAATATTTTTGCTTGCCTTCAAATTGGGTGGTTTGCTACAAAATTTGCTACGTTGTATGTCGTTTAACACATCTACATATAAATACCAGGAAATAAAAGCTGAATGTCTAAATTCTCTTCTCATATTCATCTTTTGATCTCAAACCCAAATGTCTTCAGTCTACAGAAATAAAAATGAATTGGCCTTGCCGCTCCAATAGTTTCAGAGGGAACTATACACACTCACAAACACACTGATGATAAGGCATGGTAAATGATTCAATAACCCATTTTCATGTGTTACAAATATACCTGAATAGCTGAGACCTGGACCATTCTAAGATATCAATTTAGCTGGAATACATTCCACAGATTCCACTGGATAACAATAAGGCACGATGTGAAACTAAAGTACAGTTTCCAAGCTAGTGAATGAAAAGAGCCGTAGGGCTAACTCTCAGTACCTCAGTGTACAATAAACCCATAATGCTCAAATAAAAATCTCTGACCTTTGGAATGCAGCAATGCACACATCGGACTCTCCTTGCGCAAACAGTCATGGAGGCAACAGGGCAGAAAATGGCCTGGTTGGTATGAATACCTGAGAGTCATTGAGGCACGAGATGCAGACGTAAGGGCATTACACTGGATCTGAACTCCCCCTTGTTCCCCCTTCTCCTTCGTCTACTCATCTCTAATGCAGGCAAAGTTAAAAAAAAAAACAAAAAAAAAACTTTGCCACTAGTCCAAGTCACAGATACTACACTAATGGGGCTTTAATTGTACTAGGAAAAGTTCAGTGAGGATGCCAACATGTGTGTCTAAATGTTTCATCTAAACTCAAGTAGGACATTGAGAGTAATGTGAAATTCCTCAGGTGAAATTCCTGCAAATATCTACCAATGCAATAAGTAAAAACAAAATACAAGAGTGGAAAATGCCTTCACAGTTAAAAACGTGTGTGTTGTGAAAAGGTGTGTTTTGCAGTAATTTGCTGTGAATTTAGGTTGGATAATTACAGGCTTGTGGTCTAAAGGATTTTCTTAGGCTTCACAGGCCACACACACCAGCGAACCACGCTGTTTTTCGACTTGTGATGAATGCTCCACAACAGGCTTCCTCTGACAAAGGATGTGTTTAACAATTCCACAACACAGTTTCTCATGTTCAGACTGGCAGGACAGGGAATGTGACAATGCACCTATGTGTGTGCATGTGTGCCTTTTACAGAGGAGGTAATCAAAAGCATGCTATGTTATCTTGAAGCCTGTTATTGTGCTTCGACACATTCCTCACCTCCACACTGTAAAATCAACAGAACAGAAAAAGACACCGAATGTACTCTACATATAAAGTAGCTCACAAGCATTATACAGTGGTCTTGAACGTTTTTGAACCCTTCACAATTTTCTATCTATCTGCATAAATATGACCAAAACATCATCAGAATCCCTAAAAGTAGACAAAGAGAACCCAATTAAACAAATAAAACAAAAATATTATACTTGGTCATTTATTTATTGAGGAAAATGATCCAATATTACATATCTGTGAGTGGCAAAAGTATGTGAACTTTTGCTTTCAGTATCTGCTATGACCCCCTTGTGCAGCAATAACTGCAACTAAATGTTTCCGGTAACTGTTGATCAGTCCTGCACATCGGCTTAGATTAATTTTAGCCCAGGACTAGACGCAACCAGGCCTGATTACTGCAAACCATGTTCAATCAAATCAACACTTAAATAGAACTTTTTCAACAGCATGAAGTTGGTTAAAAGGTGATGAGGAATGATGAGGAAGAAGGTGATTGAAAAACATCAGTCTGGGAAGGGTTACAAAGCTATTTCAAAAGCTCTACAAAGAACCACAGTGAGAACCATTATCTCCAAATGGAAAAACTAGGCACAGTAGTGAACCTTCCCAGAAGTGGCCGACCTTCCAAAATTCCTCCAAGAGCACAGTAACTACTCATCCAGGAAGTCACAAAAGAGCCAAGGACAACATCAAAGGACCTACAGGTCTCTCTTGCATCAGTAATGGTCACTGTTCATGATTCTACTATCAGAAAGACACTGGGCAAAAATGGCATCCATGGAAGAGTGGTGAGGTGAAAACCACTGCTAACCCAGAAGAACATTAAGGCCAAATCACACCTTGATTATGCTCCAACCTTTTGGGAGAATGTTCTATGGACTGATGAGTTGAAAGTGGAACTGTTTGGAAGATAGGGGTCCCATTACATCTGCCGTAAACCAAACACAGAATTCCACAAAAGGAATATGGTCCATGGTGGTGGAAGTGTGATGGTGTGGGGATGCTTTGCTACTTCAGGGACTGGGCAACTTACAATAATTGAGGGAATTCTGCTCTCTACCAGAAAATCCTAAAGGAGAATATCCGGTCTTCAGTCTGTAAATTGAAACTAAAGCACAACTGGATTATGCAGCAAGACAATGATCCAAAGCTTAGAGAGATGGACGACGGGCACAGAGACGTGTGTCTGTGCATGTGTGTCATTGAATGAGTCTGCTGAAAAGTGAAAGTAAAAATAGAGAGAATAAAAAGGCCTTTTGAGTTATCCTCAGCCTTCCACCTCCTCATTCCCGACCCAACCCAGATGTGTTACAGCGATATAATAATAACAACAAAACAGTCAAGTCAAATTATTACATTTTCATTTTCCACACTATTGAAAATAAAAAATGGCAGTCGTGGAATTAGCATCTAATAAAACAGACATTCAAAATGAAAGCAGGGCGCAGCAAAATGTTAAACTGCAGTTTGCCATATACATTATCTTTTACAAAGAAATATTAAAATGTTAAAACAAACAAAAATCGTATAGTTTCCCACGCCAATTTGTTTCTCTTTATTTTTATGACAATTTTTTGCGAGTTTTCACGGCAAAGAAGCATCCTGCGGCCGAAATGAAATCAAATGTGTCCAGTGTTTCTCTGCAGCTTGAGATGCGCATCAACCTGGTGACGCACAAACCTGGTTTTAATACAACCTAATTTAGGTGTGCAATTGCGAATGTACTTTGTCTAACGTATGTCTGCTTCGTGTTAATAAGTTTTTTTAATTTTATCTGACATTTTTAAAGGTCAAAAGCCAATATTTACTGGCTAAGAGAAACTCTGCTTTATACTCATAACTACATGCATACACACACAGCTACATGGTCTTGTCCAGGAGCACCTGTCTGATTGCAGGCCAAAGGTGCACAAACAACAAATTATCCCATTAAAGTAACAGCAGAAAAAGAAGCCTAGCATCTGGACAGAGCAGCACTATGGCAGGTATGTAGGCAAAGTAGGGGAAATGATATTCATTACAACAAACATTCCAGGTGTCAGAATATCAAAAACTGCTTCCAAACAGCCCTTTCTTTATTTGTGGAATGTTGTACTGAGCTTGAAGAGGGCTAGTCCTCACACGCACGGGTTGTGCTATAGGACGTCTACAGAGGCCCTGACCATCAGGTTAAAACAATTGGATTGTGCCCACAGAGAGCTAAAGCCACAGCTGCTCTGTCAGTTCCCAACTTTCACTATCCAAGGATTTTTCAGCAGCACTAATGGCTGCTGCATTTGTCCACTGACCAAAAATAAATGTGGAGGAAGTTTAAAGGAGGTATGCACTGAGAACGGTGCATATTATATTTATCCAAATATCATCTGGGTTTGAAAAAACCGTGTAATAAATCTGTAAACAGCATGTCACTGAAATGGTTGAAATGGCAGTGAAGTGTCTAGCATTGCTGTCTCACAGCTCCAGGGAGCCCTGTGATTGTCTGGCAACCCATCCAGGGTGTATTCCTGCTCTAAATCCACTCCAACCCCGACCAGGATGAAAAAGGTTACTGAAGTGGTAAATGAACGCATGAATGAATATCACTGAAGGCAGGCTTAGTGGTTAGCATGTTTGCCTCACACTTCCGGGGTTGGAGCTTTGAATCCCATGTCCGCCCTGTGTGTGAATGTGTTTGTGATTGTGCCTTGTGGTGGGACCCCATCCAAGGTGTCCCTTGCCGTGTGCTCCGAGTTCCCTGGGATAGGCTCCAGGCTTCCTCGCAACCCTGCGTATGATAATCAGTATGGAAAATGGATGGATGAGTATCACTGAAATTATGAACTTCTTCATGTCGCTAAGCAGTGTGGCCTAAAATTTAATAGGAGACCAAAAATCAGAACATCTGATGACCATCCTTGGACAAACATTAATATGTTCAGAGTGTTCTTCCTGACTCAGGCTGGTGCAGGTGAAAGGAAGTTAGCACACACTCATAAGTGCCAGATAATGAGCTACTGCTAGTGTAAGCCTTTGGGTAAGGACAATCACAAGCCCCAGTAATCAATCTCCATTAGGATTACCTGCAAATTCCTGAGAAAACAATGGATAACTGCAGAAATGCGAAAGAAAAACATTCACATCACGGGGAAGATTTTTCTAACCAACCCATCTTTCATCTCCCAGTTGTCATATAGATTAAAACACAAAGATGTAAAGTAGATGCTTTTGATTTTATTCCAGACTGCGTAAATTATCCTAGACCTTTATTATGAAGAATAAAACCAGAAGGATTTATAATGGAGCCTCTTGTTATCACTGTTTAGACAGTGTGAATCAGATGTAATGACACTTGAGATATAAATAGAACAGACAGGAAGAGAAAAAAGGTGAAATTATATATCATACTGTTTCCGAATACTTGCTTATATATTAATTTCTATTACTTGCTATTATAAAAGCACAGGAGAAATAACCAGGTGTTAAAGAGCAACAACAAAACAGGTGGTCCTGGAAGACAGGAAGTAGTGATCATACAGTAGATCATTGCTGGTAACTAATATTTTATTTATAGTTACTAAGTATTAAGTCATGTGATCAGGATGTGAAATTAACTTTGTAGTTCACCAGCTTCAGTGGCTAGTTGTTTTCCAAATTTAGTCTCAGTCCAAAACAAATACAACAATTCATTACTTTGCCTTTGTGTAGGCATATAAGTGTGTGCAACTTAACTGCATGCTGAATTCATAAAACACATGACAGCCTCCAGAGACAAATGATGTGTTTGTTACAGTGTACTATTCATTTCTGGGATGCTGACTGTTCTGTCACTATATGACTCTTCTTTACACACCATCAATGAGTTGCTACATTTGGCCTACTGAGGTGAAAATAGATAAAGAGTATAATCCATTGGGAAAATGGACGAGCTAAATGACGAAAATACACAATGCAAGGAGATATACTACAAAAAGGTATTTTTCATCCTTCATTTTTCATTCTTCTTCAGTAACCGCTTTCCTGATGAGGGTTGTGGGGAATCCAGCGCTTATCCTGGTAACACTAGGCGCAAGCTGGGAGAAGTCACCCTGAACGGGATAGCCAGTCCAACACAGGGTACCATGTACAAATACACTCACACCTATGTGCAATTTAGCATAAGTAATCCACCTACTGACATGTATTTGGACAATGTGAGAAAACTGGAAAAACCCAACACGAACATGGGGAGAACATGTGAAACTCCACACAGATAGTAGAATCAAACCCAGGACTCTGGAGCTATGAGGCAGTTGAACAGCACTGTAAGACTGCCCATTAACCCATCCATTTTCTTTACCACTTATCCTGCACAGGGTTTAGGGTTTGGAGAATTTAAAGATGACAGTCAGCCTACAATGCATGTCTTAAAACCAGAGTACCTGGAGGAAACCACCAAAGCACAGGGAGAACATACAAACTCCACACACACAGAGCAGAGGCAGAATTCGAACCCCCAACCCCAGAGGTGCAAAGCAAATGTGCTAACTACTAAGCCACCTGACTACCCATTAACATGGTTGGTAAATCAACCAAACTGGCCCAAATTTAACTGTAAATTCTACAGATCGCCTCAGTACAGATTTATTTAATTAACATCATTTAAATGTGTACAATCATACTTTGTCTATTTATTTGAAACATAGAGCTATCAACCTTCCATCAATAGAAACATTAGGTCCAAGCTGATATTATGTGTAGGCCTAATTGTTTTTGAGTTATTGAGGTTTGGATTGGACCCATTCAATTCAAGTGCCCAGACAGACAGGCTAATAGCTATAAAAACTCAATAATAACTAAAACTTTGATAATGACGGATTATGATTATCGCTGGTAATCATGAAACACTGGAAGCCTAAGTTCCGGTTCAGAGCTTGTGGCCTCTGTCATTCTCTTTATACCAGTCTTTAAGGCATTGATACTCCAGCTTCTATGAACCATCCATCCATTTCTGTACCTCTTATCCTACAGAGGGTCACAGGAAGCCTGGAGCCTATCCCAGGAGCCTACCCTCACACACTACAGACAATTTAGAGATGCAAAGCAGCCCATTTCTTTGGACTGGGGGAGGAAACCAGAGTACCCGGAAGAAACCCCCAAAACACGGGGAGAATATGCAAACTCCACGCACACAGAGCAGAGGTGGGAATCGAGCCACCAACCCTGGAGGTGCGAGGAAAACATGCTAACATCTTGCTCCTTATAATTTGTCGCGTCCCCTCGCGTTCCTTTGCTCAGTAAAAGCATGCTGTTTGTTATTGTCTAAAGTGTTGCTTAAAAATCTGTAACACCACACACTTCTAATGAAAGTGGCAGCTTTCTACACTGCAGGCTCAGAGGGTTAAACTGATTCTAAGCCCAGGCAAACTCCTGCTCTGTTTGGGAAAGAAGAGATTACTCTGGCACTGTGGTGAAAGCGGCACATGGGTACATAAGTAGGGAAGGGAGACTACGGTGGCCCATAATTGCAGAACACATTAACAAAACAAAAATCATGAGAATTAAAATAAATACATAAATAAAACGCAACAACAAACTGAAAACACAACAGTAAACCAGAACACAACAGCAAATTCAGAAATGGCATATGACTATTTCAAGTTGTGCTTTTTTCACTCTGTTATTTTGCTAGTCTGGCAAAAACAATTTAATGCAAAGTTGCTTGTGTTAATATAGTGAGGAGTAATGTCTTCTTATGAATAACCCGGCTTCCTCTAGGCAGGTTTTCAGCATTCGCATACTCATTAATTCTGTGCAAAGTTGACAGCATATCTAACACAACATGAATGTCCTTGATAAAATAAGTACAAATTAAAGCATCAGTAGATTCATTTAGGCTCATATATCCTCTTACTGTAAACGGTGCTTTCCATGGTCTCTTAGACAGACACATGCTGTAGGCAATCGGCAGTGAGCATTTGATGTTCAATAAGGACCTCCTCTTTTCAGTTTGAGTTAATGCTGTTGTGTTTTTGATTTTAGTGTGGTGTTTTTGGTTTTGTTGTCATTTCCCAGTTTGCTGCTGTGTTTTTAGTTAATGTGTTTTGCACTTACAGGCCACCATACTGTAGGACACTGATCTACATTAAACACAACAGAAAGATGTTTTACAAAGATATATGTGGGTGGAAAAATAGTCATTTATGAATCGAGTGCTTATTAAGATTGTATGTGTTGTGAAACATCAAAGACTTAACTCAGAGCCATGAAATCATAAAACTAGTGAGTGCTTGCCCTAACATCAGAAAGATACCTATGTATAGTGTTATGAGAACTTTTAAGTGGTTGACACAGCAAAAGTCTATTCACTTAAACAAACTCTGAGAGAATATGTTCACAATGGTGTACGCATGTGGACTGTTTTACTTCTGTAACTATACACCTTTCATCATCTAGCAGAGAGAGAGAGAGAGAGAGAGAGAGAGAGAGAGAGAGAGAGAGAGAGAGAGAGAGGAAGGCCTCACACAATTCTCCTGATTGCTTTTCATACGAGAATATGCAGCCTTTGTGTCGGGAGCTAAAAGGAAGCAGAGCAAATTGAGGCGGCGACATTACAGAGAGCAGAAAGGTGAGAGGCAGGTTGTGTTTGCCAGTTCTGTTAACTGCCTGGGCTGTTCTGTATTTGAAAAAGGCTCTCGCACGACAGACAGTCAAGGTGATCTGGCTGGGAGGGAAGCGGATAGGTCTCAGCGTGTATGAACCTTTTCTTTTCATAAGCAGCTTATGTTCAGTTCACAGGAGAGTTGCATTTGGGAAATCGTTGCAGAATTGTCGTCCGTAATCAGTTCTCTTAAGCTGTGGTTAAACTTCTGGTAGTGAAGCCATCATCATATTACATGTTGTACACAAATCTAAAACTCACCTAGAATGAGGAGACCCAGACATCTGGCCATGATGGCTGTCAAGCAAACAGAGCAGACACCTATCCAGAGGCCTGAAAAAAAAAAAAGTATATCATAAAAATAAATAAATAAATAGATAGATAGATAGATAAATAAATAAATATTTATATATAAAATGCTGTAAAGTAAGAATGCTTTCAAAAATAGACATGTTAATCGTTTATACTTATCAATTAACAAAATGCAAAGTGAGTGAACAGAAGAAAAATCTACATTAAATCAATATTTGCCCTGTGCCTTCAAAACCGCATCAATTCATCAATTCTTCTAGGTACACTTGCACACAGTTTTCGAAGGAACTCAGCAGGTGGATTGGCCCAAACATCTTGGATAATTAACTACAGTTCTTCTGTGGATTTAGGCAGCCTCAGTTGCTTCTCTCTCTTCATGTAATCCCAGACAGACTCGGTGATGTTGAGATCAGGGCTCTGTGGGGGCCATACCATCACTTCCAAGACTCCTTGTTCTTCTTTATGCTGAAGATAGTTCTTAATGACTTTCGCTGTATGTTTGGGGTCATTGTCATGCTGCAGAATAAATTTGGGGCCAATCAGATGCCTCCTATTAACATGTCTATTTTCTTACTTTACAGAATTTTTCACACCTCCCTAAAACTTTTGCATAGTACTGTAGTTTTCCACAAAAAAAAGCACAAAACTCAAAAAAGCAAGCAAACTCCACAAATTGCATCGCACATTTTGGCTGCAACAATCACAAAAAAAAAAGCGACATCCTGTACAATTTCATATACAGATTAAGTTTAATTCACTTATTTATTTCAATTATGCATGCAAAAGTTGTTTCATCTTAAGGTTTAGAAAGAAAGTAATCCAAAAAAAAAAAAATCCATAAATTAAGACTAATAACACTAGCTATTAGATTAGAACAAAAGAAATGGCCCCCTATAAAAGCAGGAAGAGTTAGTCTGTGTCTACGACTAGCTGAACTGCTTCTCCTGGAAAATTTAGTGCATGACTTGCTTAGGAGGTGCTCTTTCATTCTTTCTGAATCATTTTGTCTATCAGTATTGCTTTTTATGCATGTCACTAAATGAAAATCAGCTGTGCCATGAATGCGCTGGGTAATTTATGCATGATTGGCATTTACCAACATGCACACTTATGACACAAATACCAAACCCTTTTGTTTGGCTTACAAACATTTTTACACACAACATTGCTATAAGATTGATAAGCCAAGCCCATTATTTACAATGTAAAATTGCTTAAAAAGGTTTTGGCTGTTTTTGATGTAATGCTCATTTGCTTTAAAGTTTTTAAAATGGCCCCGGATTGACAATTAGTAAGGCAGAACTGGGAGCAGTTCAGGCATATCAGTTGCTTCAGTGGTAAACATTGCAACTACCTCTGGCTTTGCACTAACACTAAAAGAACACTCTCTAAGCACACGATTTGTGTACACATCATTACCACTCTCAGCGTCTTTGAATACAAGAACATTTTTGTTACACTAATCCATTAATGACAAAAGAAGAAGCAGAAATGAAAGAAGGCTGTGATGGTGGTCTTGCTGCGAGGCAAGCATGCTGTGAGGTCGTGCGATGAAAAGCCGGGCTCTCGAGAGGAGCACGGCCAGCTTCCAAACAGCACTGCCGCAGCCTCTTCATCTTAATGGGGAGAGGAGCACAGCTCCTCTATACAACAACACCTCCACCATTTTCCACAACACTAACAGTAGTCCCAGCTAACCACAGCATTAACACACATCCGTTAACACAATTGTATTTTGATGATGAGAGATTAATCCTAGTGTAGAAAGAAACAAAACAGTTCATTAGAAAACTAAGAGGAACATCACCAACAATTGGGATCAATTGTCCAAAACAGAGATGCCATAACATCTGCACTTCACATTAGAAGTGAAAAGATAAGTACAGTTTTCATTATTAAAAATCTTCTCAATTTATTAGACACTAAGTAGGGAACAAAAATAATCATAGAAATCATGAATTTTATATTTTATATAAAGTCAAAATACAATTTCTAGCAAAGATAGACAGAAAAGAAAAAAAAGAATGTTTATCACATTGCCTTTTTTATACATCAGAGCAAAAAATAAAGATTTTTGAGCTCTTACAGAACAACCAGCTATAGGAATTACGGCACAGAGTCAAAACTATCTGTAGATGCGGGACAGTGTGCCTGCATTGCTGAACTGAGCATCTGCATATGTGTAGTCTAGTAAAGGTAGCACACTGGCTCATTATCTAAAGAATCAGATCAAGAAAAGTTATACTACTCACGCAAGGCAATGTGAAAAAATTCCTCTGCACAGAGGACACCCTCACTCGCGCGTAAATTTCACTTCAGTGTGTGGCTAAAGGGAAAGGGACAGAGGGAAAAAAAGAGTGGGTGCGTGAATAACGGGAACCACAACTGGCTTTTGAGGTGTAAAAACTGAACGGCCACCAATGACCAATCAGGAAGGCTGGAGTCATGACCCCCCCTGCCTTTCCCCCATGTCACTGCAGCAATGGGCTGATTGGAGAGTGATTCTTATTCAAATGTGCCTGTCAGTTTGGAAAAAAAAAAAGATCCTGTTGAAAAAGGGCGAGTTGGTCTCTAGGCAGGGGGAATGCACTTGTCTATTATTTGGCCATGGTTCAGGCTGGTTAGGGGTGAAGTGGGGAGGGAAACACTGCCATGGCCTTCCCCAGGACCCCACGGCCACTCTTTCCTCCAAATAATAGTGGAGATGACATGACAGTCATGTGCAAATGTTTGATTGAATAAAAAGAATGAACCAACTGCATTCATCATTACGTGCAACTGGAAGTTTAATGTAAATCTGTTACAGATCCTAAAGTGAAAAATCCTCAAAGGCTATATGCAAATATGGACTTAAATACTTTTTTAAAATAAAATTTTGACAGTTTGACAATATTTTGACAATGAAAACACGATTAATTGATCATTCTATTCATTAATTGATCAAAAATCATTTTATTCAGTGGCTCATTAATAAAAAAAAAAAAAACTCTACAGATGCACTGTCTTTGATTAAAAAGTTGATAGCATAGTCTGGGTATATGCAGCGATATGACAAAAATATAATATCAAGATGATTTGCGTCACAAGAATAGGTCTCATAGCAAGCTGCCAGCAAAAAAGTAATGTTGTATTTTTTTTTAACTGTATTTACAAAACTTTATTTCAAATTATTTAAAAATACTTAATGAAGTATGAAGTATTATTAATTAATGAAAAAGTAAGTACACCCTTGGCCTCGAAAGCTAGTATTGCCCTCTTTAGCAGAAATAACGTTTTTCATAATTGTCCACGAGGCTTGCTGGAATTTTTTGACCACTCTTCCATGCAATATTCCTTCAGTTGCAAGATGTTTGAGGGTTTTCTTGCATGTACTGTCCATTTCAAATCCCCCACAACATTTCAATGGGAGCCATTCCTTGGTGGATTTGCTAGTGTGCTTAGGATCAATATCCTGTTGAAAGGTCCACTTTCGGTTCAACTTCAACTTTCGGACAGATGGCCTCACATTATCTTCAAGCACTCTGTGATATGATGCAGAATTCATAGTTGAATCAATGAATGCAATGTCCATTGTTGGTATGAATTAGGTATGAGGTGCTTCTCCTGAAAAGCTGCTGTTACTGTGACCAAACAACTCTGTCTTTGATTCGTCTGTCCAGAGCACATTATTCCGAAAGGCCTGATCTTTGCCTATATGCTCACTGGAAAATGCAGTCCTGCAAAGGCTTTTCCTGGCACGCCTCCCATGCAGGTCAAATTTGTGCAATCTCTTTCTGATTGTAGAAGCATGCACTTTGACACCAACAGCTGCAAGACTTACTAGCAGATCCTGTGATGAAATTTTGGGGTTCTTGGAGACTTCTGATTGCATCAGATGGTCTGCTCTTGGGCTGAATTGACGACCAGTCCTGGACAAACTGGCAGTTGTTTGAAATCTGTGCCAGTTGTAGATTATTTTCCATTCAGTGGAATGACGTATTTCAGATCTTTTTAAATCCCTTGCCAGACTCATAGGCATCCACAACCTTTTTTCTGAAGGCCTTACAGAACTCTTTAGATCTTGGCATGATGACAACACACACCTCAATAACAAAGGGAATACCAGACACTAGATGTGAGAGGGGTATAAATAAGACAGGTTCCACCTGCACTCCCTAAGCAGGTTCTAATCACTGGCACCCAATCCTGAACACCTGATTCTAATTTTATGGATTTGAAGGTGTGATAAACGTAGGGGTGTACTTACTTTTTGTATGTGACTGACCTGTTTTTTTTTTTTTGTTAATTTAAATGAAAACTACAAAATGTCAATTTTATGTGTCATTTGATAGAGTATCACCTTTATTAATAGGCACTGTTTAAAAGAGGATCAAATGTTTGCTTGATGACCCCATGCACATGAACTGTCCCTCCAAAACAGAATGGCTCTGTCAGGCAACGCTTGGTTAATGAGAAATGAATGAGAAAACACTGAAATTTCAGATCATACATAAGCCAGTGGTCTCCAAAACATATTACACCTTACAAATGCTGTACTTCCTCATTCTGACTCCTATGATCAACATAGTGTGTCAGAGTGATAAAGAAGATTACAGCCTTCAACTGCATTCCATTTTCAATTTATTCGATTACCTCAAGTATTGAACACACATGCAGAGAAAGAGAGTACGTGTATGAGAGAGTGTGAGAGAGAGAGAGAGAGAGAGAGAGAGAGAGAGAGAGAGAGAGAGAGAGCAAAAGAGAAAAAAAAACACAAATATATATATATTTTTTCATGCCACTATCTGTATCTGTTCAATGCTCCAAATATTATTTAAATTATGATTTGAACCCAAAGAGGGCATGGAGTAAACCAGAAGGGTTCTTATATAAACCCTACTACTATGCCCCTGGAAACACTGAAAAGAGCTAGAAAAGAGGTAGAAATGCCAGAACTGTCAGCATGGTGTGTGAATTACAGTTCCTCAACTTCATACAGGCTTCAGAGATATGCCCAGGACTGTTTTAATCCCACTCACACAGTTATTATTTTTATTTGTACCTGCACAATATTTTCTAATGAATTTAGTTGGTTCTATTTCCCAAAATATAAACAAACTAGTAGCCGAATTTAAACCACTGTTACCCTAACCAAGTAGATACTAAGAACCACCATTTTACAGTAACTCCAGGATTTTGTGATTTTGCAATCGCATAAATTAACGCAAAATCAACCAACCTCCACAATATTCGGAGGAGCTTGCAATTTTTCAAAATGATTTCCTGCAGATTTGGGCCAAGACGCGCCATGTGACATCATCACAACGCGCACAACGTACATTCAGCCAAAGCCCTCTTCGATTCACGTGCGTCACGTGAAAATTTCACGTGCTATTTCGCCAATTCATGTAGTTATCTGCAAAAAAGCACAAAAAAAGTTGCATCGCAAATTTTGAAAAAAGCTGCAGCGAAATCAAGCATTTTTGGCCACAACAATCAAAATTCTGTATGGACTGATTTTAATTTGAACATCATACTGGACAGTTTGCTTATGCTTGCACAAATGTAAGAAGCATCCAATGATGCAACTTTTTGACTTTTGTTATTTGTGGGATCCCTGTCCCAGTGTTCTAGTCTCAACTAGATGCCCTGTGAAACTTTCTGGGGGAAAAAAGAAGTATAGTGTGCATCCTGTTCATATCTGTATTTGTATCTGGTTAGAACACATTATCTGTTCTAACCATCTCTTACACATCGCTTAGAACACATTATCTGTACAATCCGAATAATGTACTGTAATTGTGCTCTGTTACATCCCCAATCTGCATGTATCCATACAGATATCTAACTTCTGAGCAGTTCTTTCTTCCTAAAGCTTAAATGACTTATCACACCATGTTTGAGGGCATATGGGCATTCAAGGGGCATTTAAAGGGCATACAAAGATTAATGAAATATTTTTATTGAATTAATGCATTATAATAACATAATTAATAGATACCTATTGTGTGTTTGTGTAACATAATGTAACATCTGACTGATCTAATTACAAGGCTAAATAAAACACAATGTTAATCCAGCCTTCTAAACATATGCCACATTGTCACACAGTATTACTTTTGCCTATTTCCTGCTTTGACAAAGAAATACATAATGTGCTACGATTCTAGCTTTTGTGTTTATTTTATGTGGGCCACACCCATTAGCACAGAATATCAGGGAATTGTCTCCAACCTAAACAATAAATGAAAATGCCCTGTGTGTCATGTTGGTGCTGTTTCTAGTGCACCTAGATCTCTTAGGTAATAACAAAATGTCTGTGTTGTTTGTAGAAAGCAGTGTTTTAGACAGTGTTATGGGGACGTGCAGAATGTGAACTAATAACAGAAATGGACTGGACTCAGGAAAGAGCACAATGGATGTTTATTCATGTCTCTGATTGTCCCTGAGCTCTTGATTAGATGTGCCTGCTCTCTGTAACCTCCAGACTAGATATCACACATTCTAGGTCAAATAATCAAAAAAAACAAAAACAAAATCAATTTCATTTTATGGAATTGGAAAATTCTTGTATAAAATGTGTTTTTGTGCTCTGCACTGCAGTCTCTGTAGTGCTGGATCTATACGTGGATATAATAATAGGTAACAAGACAATGAAATAACGTTTTCACCACATTTGTTGTGTTTTACTTCCAGAGAACATGACCAAACAGCAGTCAAGACCAAACTTTACACCACCTTACTTCCTGGCTCAACTGATATACTTAGAACCCACAATTCAATCCAGAGCGCAGGGCTGGAGATAACATGCACTGATGTGTTTAGCAATATTTTCTGCAGGTGTGTATGGAGATAATGATTCACCTGATGAAGAATACGGTCTGAGTCTCTTTTTGGTGCTGAGTCGTTCTCATTTCAGGATCTCAGCAATGCAACTGCAATACAATTGGGTTGCATTATTTGTGACTACACACTGGTAGATGTCCATTAGGATTCCAGTGCAATTAGTATGACGATTTTGCTTAATGTTCAGTTCTGAACTTTTTCTGAAAAGCTGTCAGCTCTAATAGCTTTAAATGAAAGACAAATGCATTCTAAGGAGGGATATTACATGGAATTTTTGGAAAAGTGACGAGTGATGTTCTGGAACACTGTAATTCCATGCATTCCCTACAAAATGCCTGAGACTCAGAGTATAGTACTCACTGAATACAGTTCTGACAGCATGACAGTCCCAATCAGCCATGCTGAATCTGTCTATATGTATATGTTCATAATGTAAACGAGCATTGCCAAGATACTACACCTTGGAAAGGAGGACAAGAAAAATACATTCATTCATTCATTCTTCTCTAGTAACCATGTTTTGCTGGCCAGAGGCTATCCAGGAAGAAATGGTGCTAAGCAGAAAGTAGGGAATACGTGAATACCTAAACAAAGCCTAATTCTTCTAATTGTCATATCCCATAATATTTTATTCTGCTGTGTTTTTTTAAATTCTTTTTTAAAAAATTGTTTGTAATTCAGTGCTGTTATAAATTAAGACCAAGTGTCAATCTGACTTACATCAAGGATTACATCAATTAAGAATGAGATAAATCATAAATCAGCAGAGACACCTCAAAATGGCTTATCCCAAACTGTCTTTTTGTCTTCTGGTTCAAATCACGACATATTGTCTACAGGGGAAAACAACATCCGGTAAACAGATGGCAGACAGGATATTTTGACAACTTTTTCTTTAAATGGGTGTACATACTTCCTGGTTATTAAATAGATACATCCTACATGCAATTATGCCCTTCCCAAAGAACATGAACATACTGAACACACTCTCTAGTGAATGTGTGTGTGTGTGTGTGTGTGTGTGTGTGTGTGTGTGTGTGTGTGTGTTACTATGTAAAAGTAGCTAACTACACTGATGCAACTTTGTAACACAGGAAAATGGACTGGGACATTTTCATTTTATTGTGCAGCTAGTTTACTGCACAACATAATAATTTCATAATTTGTACAGATTAGAACAAATAGATTGAACTTTTCTATCTTTAGACCACTCTTAGAAAGAATCAGTTAACATTGCTCAAACTAAAACAACATTTTTAAAAAGCTACAAATACATAGAGGGCTGATTTATTCATTATTAATTTCTAGATAGCTAGTTTTGTCGCATTACACTAGCTATTTTTCATCCACATATTTTTACACGAATTTTGGGATATCGCATTAAAAAAGAAACGTTGGATGGAAACACCAGATGCGAATAAAATCTCCAAAATGCGCATAAAAACGTATGCACTCATTGAAGTGGATAATTTTGGTATTTGATACTAAGACATATGCATAAACTATGATGGAAACACATTGTTAAATGACAGAAACGGGGGCTGGATGCATGCGCGGGTGAAAAAGTCACTTTATTAGGAACAGGGTCACAAGTAAAGGAACAGGGGAAAAACGTAACACGAAAAGCAAAGTCAAAAACCAGGCAAACAATATCCAGACATGGGCAAGGCAGTAATCCAAAATATCATAGCAAATATCCAAAATCCAGTAATCACAGTCCGTAGTAATGCGCTTGGTAGTAGACAGAGAAACAAGGTTACAGAGCTAATACTTTGCACTGATGCAAAGAAACAAAAGAGCTTAAATAACATGAACGAAACAAGGCTAAACGTAAAACACATGAATCTCATAATGAAACATGATCACAGAACCAATGAGCACACAGGGCGGAGACATGACATGAACCAAAACAAAGAAACACATGGCAACGTAAACAGAACAAGAGTCTATGAAAGCGGAAGTGCGCTACCTGAGCGAGCAGCGCGGAGGGGGAAACCCTAACAGAGCCCCGTCCCCCCCTCAAAGGCGTGAAAGTGCCAAAGTCCTGACCCCTCTGGCAGACCTGGGTCCCTGGGCAGGATAATAATCTCTGCCCCCCAGGTCCCGAGGCAGGCATAGTCCCTAGTTCCCAGGCGTGAGCGGAGCATGGCGGGCCGTCCCGTCAGCCACAGGCCTGAGCGGAGCGTGGCTGGCCGTCTCCTTGGCCTCAGGCGTGAACTTGGCTTGGAACTTGGCTTGGAACTTGGCTTGGAACTTGGCTTGGAACTTGGCTTGGAACTTGGCTTGGAACTTGGCTTGGAACTTGGCTTTGGAGGCCGTCTGGTTGGCCCCTGGCTGGAACTTGGACTGGAACTTGGACTGGAACTTGGACTGGAACTTGGACTGGAACTTGGACTGGAACTTGGACTGGAACTTGGACCTGGGGGCCACCTGGTCGGCTCCGGACTGGAACTTGGGCTGGAACTTGGCTTGGAACTTGGACTGGAACTTGGACTGGAATTTGGACTGGAACCTAGACTGGGGCATGGACCTGGGCATGGACCTGGGCATGAATCTGGACATGGACTTGGACATGGACTTGGACATGGACTTGGACATGGACTAGGGCAGGAACCTGGACATGGACTTGGACATGGAGAGGAGGTCATCCCGTGGACCTCCGGCATGAACTTGGCTTGGGAGGAGGTCATCCCGTGGACCTCCGGCATGAACTTGGCTTGGGAGGAGGTCATCCTGTGGACCTCCAACATGGATGTGGCTTGAGCGGAGGTCATCCCGTGGACCTCCGACATGAACTTGGCTTGGGAGGAGGTCATCCCATGGACCTTAGACATAAACTTGGCTTGAGCGGAGGTCTCCTCGTGGACCTCTGGCAGGAACGTGGCTTGAGCGGAGGTCTCCTCGTGGACCTCTGGCATGAATGTGGCTTGGGAGGAGGTCATCCCGTGCACCTCCGGCAGGAACGTGGCTTGAGCGGAGGTCTCCTCGTGGACCTCCGGCAGGGACAGGGCTGGACCGGAGGTCGCCACGTTGACCCCCGGTCGGAGCTCCACTGAGGAGACCTCCTGCTGGGTCTCCGGCTGGAGCTCTGGACTGGAGGTTGCCAGGTTAACCTCCAGGGGGAGCTCTGCTGAGGAGACCTCCTGCTGGGTCTCCGGCTGGAGCTCTGGGCTGGAGGTCGCCAGGTTAACCTCCAGGGGGAGCTGTGCTGAGGAGACCTCCTGCTGGGTCTCCGGCTGGAGCTCTGGGTTGGAGGTTGCCAGGTTGACCTCCAGGGGGGCTCTGCTTGGGAGACCATCTGCTGGGTCTCCGGCTGGAGCTCAGGGCTGGAGGTCGCCTGGTTGACCTCCAGTTGGAGCTCTGCTGGGGAGACCGTCAGCTGGATCTCCGGCTGGAGCTCAGGGCTGGAGGTCGCCTGGTTGACCTCCAGTTGGAGCTCTGCTGGGGAGACCGTCAGCTGGATCTCCGGCTGGAGCTCTGGGGGTGCTCGCTTGTGGAGCCGTTTGTGGGCACACCAGCTGCCCTTAAAACACTCCTGTGAGCAAATTAGGAGTCTTCTCTCCCTTGTTTTATACAGGTGGGGCATCGTAGTTTGGCCTGTCAGATGCAGCCCTCAGTCGCGCACTCCTGGGTCACGTCGGCCAGCTCCCCCCCATAGTACGCGATGAACGGCCGACTGGGCCGATCGGACAGGCGGTCCTTGCCCAAGAAACTATTGAGGTTGGGCGCAAATTCAGGACTCCCAAACACCTGAATTAGTAATTCCACAAAGCCAGAGACGGTATTAACTTCTTGGATCCCCGGGTGAGGTGAAGCTCCGCCCACTGGCGAGCTGAGCCCACTAAACGGGAGAGGAGGAACCCCAACCACCGTTTCTCGTCGGGCTTGGGGTCCTCCAAACTGAGAAAATAAATTTGCGCCTGTAGGAGAAAACACCGTGGGTAAACGGAAAAACCATCGAAGGCGGAAGGGGGATAAATAAAGGTCCACTGGGGAAACGAAATAGAATCTAACGGGGGAACAAAAAATTCAGCGCAGCGTGCCCTCAATTTCCCCGCTGCATCCATGTTTGGCAAAGTATTCTGTTAGATGACAGAAACGGGGGCCGGATGCATGCGCAGGGGAAAAAGTCACTTTATTAGGAACAGGGTCACAAGTAAAGGAACAGAGGAAAAACGTAACGCAATATCCAGACACGCGCAAGGCAGTAATCCAAAATCCGAGGGGCATAGCAAATATCCAAAATCCAGTAATCACAGTCCGTAGTAATCTGCTTGGTAGTAGACAGAGAAACAAGGTTACAGAGCTAATACTTCGCACTGACGCGAAGAAACAAAAGAGCTTAAATAACATGAACGAAACAAGGCTAAACGTAAAACACGTGAAACTCATAATGAAACATGATCACAAAACCAATGAGCACACAGGGGCGGAGACATGACATGAACCAAAACAAAGAAACACATGGCAACGTAAACAGAACAAGAGTCTATGAAAGCAGAAGTGCGCTACTCGCCAACCTGAGCAAGCAGCGCAGAGGGGGAAACCCTAACACACATTTACTGAATAAAATCCTCGATACGCATCAAAAAAGTCGTGATTTTGAATCAACAAATCATGTTTGGATAGATGAGTGCCAGTTTCCCCGGAAGTGATGATTTTGTTCTCTTGAATACATGGGATGGAAACGGCGCTTTATTCGTAAATGTTTTATGCAATATTCCAATTTTTCGCATAAGTTAAATTTGCAGCTTGGATGGAAACATAGCTAGTGTTACTTGGTAAAAGAAAAAAAGGATCTAGTTACCGCAAAAGCTACATTATTTTGAAAAGAGTTCAAATACTGTCACAGTACTAAATAATGTAGTCAAGCTAGTAGCAGCCCTACTTGTAGCTAGCTACCCCCCAAAACTGGTATACAGATACAGAATACAGGATGATATAAAATAACAGATCTGCAGTGCAAAGGTACAAGTTGGAAATGTTCCACAGGTAAAAGCATTGTGCTAAGGTGGAGCCTTCTCAAAGGTCTGTCCAGAGACTCTTAACCTTCATATTCAAACTCAAGGTCAAAGGGCAAAGCAGCTGATTAAAGCACTACACTGGAATAATATTTTTCCCATGGTTCTCTGCTCCAGATATACTCACAATGTGTTTGTGTGGATATTAGACAGTGCGGCAGTTCCTAATCTTCTATCAAACCTTCCATAAGCTTTTGATATATACAAAAAAAGTTTGATTACAGCCTTAATGCCTTAGCTCCTAGAAAAGTAATAACAGCAATTTAAAAAAAAAAAAAAAAAAAATGAAGGAATGCATTTTCAGGGCTTTTGCAGAACTCTAAAAACCTTTAAGCCTGAAAAATATGAACAAGACTAGGGACAGCACCAGGAGACATCATCATAAAGACCTAAGTCCACCCAAATGTTCAGTCATCATAACCCATAACCCTTCAAATGCACATAGTATTAATGTATACTCAATAATATGAATCATATATACAAAAAACAACTTCACTGTGCATCAATGTGCATTCGAATAACTCGACGCAACTACTAGAACAGTTGTCAAACCTGTACTCACAGATACGACACTGCGCATATAAACTTTTCTTAGATCTAAGAGAAATGGTGGCCAAGCTGCAGAGCTTTAATTGGGATAAAACTAGCATTTAGTCGTCCCGAATCAGGTCCTCTGCAGAAACTCTACACCTTTTATTAGTATGAGTTCAAACATCTCATGCCGGCATCACAAAAGCCAAATGATGAGTAAAGAGCTCTGTGAAACTCATCTGCACACCTGCACATTTGGAAGCAGCCATCAGTGCTACTGCAGATTATACACAACAACACTGTACTACACAGAACTGGCAGATCTCAAATCATGTATGGAGTTTCACTTATTTTCCCAATTCATGCTTCAGGTGTATCTGTACTATCTGTTACTGTACTGCTTTTTATGCATTATTATGACCAACACTGGTTTTTGTTTTACCTATGTTTTATCCACTGCTAGTAATGTCAGAAAGATATTGCACAAATAACTCACAAAACTCCTATACAGTCTCTATGACCATAACAACTTTTAATGTTGCTTTATTCACTTTGTCAGTAATTGATTTGTTATTATTTAGCTTTTATTTTGAATCTACTGTAGCAACTGTGAGAATTTCATTGTACAAGGCAGCTCGTGCATATGACAATCTTGAAGCTTGGATTAATCCATTTTGCCAGTTCGTGAGGAGGAAACATTTGACTAAGTCAGCAATATCAGCGAACTTCAGACACGTTTATAACTATGTCGGTTTAGATTGCATAACGAAAAAAGTAAGACGTGAGCGCTCACCTGTTCACTTGATACAGTGCACTGAGAGCTCCTCGCTCTCTCTCTCTCTCCCGACCTGACTGCTATGTGGTTTGAGCTTGGAGCAGTACATGCTGAAGGTAGCTGTAAAGGGGGCGGGGCCAAGCACAGAAGCCATTCCGTCAGAGCTCACACGTGAAAGCTATCGAGAGATGAGAGATGACTCTTCCGGCTCCCTAACGGCTCATTGAACCCCCCCAAAAGTAAACAAAGTTTGCGCTATTATAACCGGATATTTTGTCAGAACGTGTTTAAAATTGTTTCATGAAATCTTACTCAGTTAGCCTATCTAATTAACACAACAACACGACTTTGCATTGTATTTAAGAAAATGGATTTAACCACTGTGTTCTGTGGAATAGTATTAAAAATATTTTCCCCAACAAAAAGCTTTATTGTCTCATTTTCTCTCCTTAATCTCCTCTTCATGAAGGATTAGATCAATTTGACCAGCTTAACAGAGAATGGCGTGGTTGGTCGTTTAGAGCATTATATTAGCTCGTCTGTCTCAGCCGCACAAAGTCAATATAACTCATGAACAGTACACAAAGTAGTGAACAGTAAACAAGGGTTAAATTACTGAAAAATCAGCAAGGTAGCACAAACCCAGCTAACAATTTTTGGTTCCCAGAACGTTCCAGGAAGGTACAAAAAAAAAAGAAAGAACCTATAGGGATGGTTCCTAGAAAAAAATAGCCAAAAGGGAACCATATGCTAACGTTAGGGGAACGTTCTGTGTTTGCTGGGAATGTACAAGCATCCCTTAATGTTTAATTAGCCTACACCACAAGAGTAACGGCATTGCTTGCATCTAAAAAAAAAAAAAAAAAGAAGAGTTCATATATAAGAGTCGACTCTCAGCGTTCACCCCAAAAGAACCGATTCGTTCAAGAACGACACATCATTGTGGAGCGCGAGCAGTTTCATTACCATGACATCGAAATGGTCAGTGTAGCATGCACTAGCATGAATATGATTTATTTTGATATAATGAATATGATAATTAAGTTTTGGGCGACTAAAACACAGAGACATTTAGCAGGTGTTGTGACAGTATTGTACTCATTTGGTGCTTTGTTTAAATTGTTGTTATTATTATTTTTGTTGAAGATTTAGGATCTGTTTGAGCTGAAGTTATAAAATGTGGCCTCTGAAAAACAGAGGGAGAGAGAGAGAGAGAGATGAACTAAGCGTTTCACTGAATTACACTACATACAACTTTTATAGTTCTGTCTCAAAGCATGCTCCCTACACATAATAAATACAGTTTAATCCTGCTATGTGTGGCTGAAATAGGTTTCCTTTCTCTTTTGAGTAAGTTTTAACATCTTACAAAATAATTTCTTAATTGTATAATTGCTTAATTGTCAGTACCTGAGACACACTTTCTTCAATTCACATTTCCCCCTAAATGACAATGAAAAACCAGTGTTTACAGTTACAGTTCCTAAAAACAATTGTAGTAAGTTTATTCTGTTTCACAAATTTCATTTAAGCAATTAAAAAATTGCAAATACATATTAAATATTATAGTTCCCAACAATAAAACGCATAGATAAGATAGGGGGGCACAGTGGCTTTCTCATGCTTGCCTCGCACCTCCGGGGTTGGGAGTTTGATTCCCGCCTTCGCCCTGTGTGCGTGGAGTTTTCATGCCCTCCCTGTGCTTTGGGGGTTTCCTCCAGGTACTCCGGTTTCCTCCCCAGTCCAAAGACATGCATTGTAGGTTGATTGGCCTTTCCAAATTGTCTGTAGTATGTGAATGGGTGTGTGAATGTGTGTGCGATTGTGCAGAAGAAGATGGCCTGTCCAGGGTGTCCCCTGCCTCGTGCCCTGAGATCCCTGGGATAGGCCCCAGGTCCTCTGCGACCCCATGTAGTATAAGATAATAAAATAGATAATTGTATTGTCCTTTGTATTGTATGGCTATCAATTTTGCACCAAGAGAAAACTGTAAAAAAACAATTCTGTAAAATAAAATCCTGCCCCATGCATACTAAGCATTAGTAAAAATGTAATATTGAGTGACATATTTTGTGTCATACCTGATAATGGTTTGTATTTGGATCCTTTATTACATAACTGACATGGGGTCCTAATAAACATACACTGGCAAATAAAAAAAAAATATGTAATGAGGTTATGTAATGAATTGAAACTGAGTAAAATGAAGTGAACTTTGCAATGGTTCTCACTACAGCAATAACCTTCTGCCTCCTTGTGGCAATGAGGTGCTAACACATGTGATGTATTTCACATAAATACACCGAAGTCCATACACACTGATTGCATACACACTCTCAGTGGGAATTTGTATAAGTTTGACTTGTAAATGACATTAAAGGCTAAAACAGCAAGCTATGAAACAACCTGGACCACTTTCTAAAGGTCAAAGATCCACTGCTTTTAATATATTGCCTTCTGTGCTAGCAGTAAACATAATTTAATACCATATTACACACCACTGTATAGTATTTCAGTGTTCAGAATGCCATTAACATGCGAGCTGAGTAATAATAATAATAATAATAATAATAATAATAATAATAATAATAATAATAATAGTAATAATAAGATTTATTTATATAGCGCCTTCCCACAAGCTCAAGGACACTTTACACTTCATATACATTTAACAGGACAAAGTACATTAATATACATTTCAACAGAAGTAGCTTTCTTCACTAAAGAGGGATACTCCAGGTGTACACTCTTAGATAGTAAGCTCATCTCCTTATTCTGTCAGTAGTGTGTTCTCTGCTGTTAGATACTGACTGGGTCCTTCGGTCATATCCAGGTTAAAGTGAGGAGACTGAAGTCTCTGCTGCAGGAGGAGGGTGGAGTACGCCTGGTTATGCTGGGCATTGTGGTACATGAACCTCAGACCTGAAAGGTGTAGCAGATGGTCCTGTCTCTTTTGCAAGTTCCAATCAACTAGTATTCTCTCAACCTGCTGAGGTACAGTGCAGCAATGTTTAACATTTAACATGCTTAAATATCAGTGTATTCTCTAAAACGAATATTGTGAATTCATACTCATTACCAGGCTGTCTGCGTTATAGTATTAGCTATACTAAATAAGATGTGTTCTGAATTTCTAATTTCTGTTGTTTAAAGCACACCTGAGAGGTTTCGGTCTCCATTTCTTCCAAAATCTTTGTAGAGCGCTGTCTTAATGCATCCCATAATGCCTTGGCACTTATCTGACCTGGCAAAAGAAGAAACATAGGGCATTGGAGATGAGAAAACACAGTTATGGGCCAGTACATCCATATATCAAGTCAAGTCAAGTGTGTTTTTATTGTCATTCCTCTATATACAGTTACAGGTTATATACATTGGAATGAAATATTGTTTCTTCAGGACCATGGTGCAACACAAAACAATATACAAGACTACAGAAAGTGCAAATATACAACAGTGTGAGACAAGTGCAAGACAATAAATACACAGAACATAATAAATACACAGGACAATAAATGCACAGAACATGGGCTGTAAACTGTAAACTAATTTGTAATGTAGCAGCACAAGTATTGCAGCAATATTGGCAGCAAAAACATGTTCCATAATATAAAAGTGACTGATGCAGCTATGTAAAGTGCAGTGTGCAATGGTGCTGAGTCATACTGGGTTAGGTGTTTGACTAGCCCAGGTGAGGGCAGCAGGGTGGTTAGTAATCTGACTGCCTACTGGAAGAAATTTTTGCAGAGTCTGTTTGGTAGTGGCACAGATGCTCCTGTACTTTCTGCCAGATGGCAGGAGTGTGAAGAGTCCATGAGAGGGGTACTGCAGAATTATATTATTATATACAATATATAATACTGATATTGATATTGAAACTTTTTTTGATATTGATTTTTTTATTTTATGACTTCTACATTATCAAGTCAGTACAAAAACATTTTAGATTCCCAAACATTAGTTTTCCAGCACAAAATTAAATGTTACAGAAAAATGTTTGTATGTCATTAAAGAAAGCAGCATATTATGTAAGAGACCTAAAAAAAAAACACAATGAAGGCTGCTGGGTTTTGCTGCAAAAATAAGAAGCAAATACGACAGTCGAAGTCTCTAGAAGAACTGTGGCTGGTTCTGCAAGATGCTCAGAAAAAACCTTACTAATTGTCTTATAAAACTGCACAAATTGTACCTGAGACTACAATTTTTTTTTTAAAGCAAAGGGGCATCACACCAAATATTGACTTTGTTTCATTTATTACTGTTTACTGCTCTTTATAGTATTTATTAAAATGTAGAAACATTTAATTTAATTATTTTTGAAGGCATCTTTGCCCTACAGCATTTCTTTGCATGTGCCTAAGACTTTCGTACAGTACTGTAGAAGTAAAATCAGCTACTTTTTACTTTTAACTTGCGTACATTTAGTTGTATTCACTTTAACTTTCATTTTGACTGCCTGCATTTAGATTACTTTTATATATCCATGCTGTTCAGGTCAGCAACTGCCATTTCATGAAACAGCAATTTGAAACCACTAAAGAATTAAAAAAAAAAAAAAATTTTTAAAAACATAATGTTTTATACTATAATATAAAGTAAATCAGCCTGTATTGAATGTACTACCTCTCATTTTGTCTGTTATCTCTGTGTACCAGCCAGGAGGGTTTCTGGGTAGGTAGGAAGAGCTGAGGAAATACTCAGCCATCGATTCCCCAAACAAGCTGAAAGAAAGAGAGCCAGCTGATCAAACTTTCCCTATCATCCATCAAATGATCTCCACTTCTCTTTCAGTCCCATGCCCATGCATCACTTACGTCAGGCAAAGCTGGTACATATTCGCAAAAGCCACAGATTTTGTTTAAAAAAAGAAAAAAAAAAAAAAACAACACAAAACAGCCATGTGGGGACCAGCCAAATGTCCCCACAAGGTCAAAACTGTGA
The DNA here is from genome assembly GCA_023630585.1 of Cranoglanis bouderius. Taxonomy (NCBI): domain Eukaryota; kingdom Metazoa; phylum Chordata; class Actinopteri; order Siluriformes; family Cranoglanididae; genus Cranoglanis; species Cranoglanis bouderius. The sequence goes on from CM042559.1 coordinate 7,812,657, forward strand.
GATATTCCTACCCTATTCACCAAGATATAAAAACATAGCTCCTGCCACTCACACACACACACACACACACACACACACACACACACACACAGACACACACACAGAGAAAAAGAGAGGGACTGTTGCTGTTTTGTGCACCAGACCTGTGCAGGTATTGCTTGTAGTATTCATCTGAGTCATGCCACACTGACTTGACAGAGTGTTGATCTGTGCTCAGGTCAGTCATCCGTAGTGGTTAATGGCAACTGCTCTTCTCAGCCACAAAAAGACGATCACTGTAATGTACAGCAATTGTAAATTTCAATGATTTGATGTTTAGCTACTGCAGCAGATAATGTTCTGATTCAGTGGATTGATACTTGCCAATCAATGGACACATTTTATGATTTGGTGACTTGCTACACCTTCCCTACTACTTATGTCTCTTTTAGGATAACTTTGAACTGATCTATTTAACTAAAAATAACAGGCACATTAAAACAAAGGCTTCTGGGTCTTCTGTAGCACCCATTTTCATGTTATCTAAATCAAACTGATAAACAAACATATAAATGCAAAGAAAATTGTATTCTCTTACCTGTGGCTGCAGCTACGTGTTTGACTCCGACTTTGAGACTCCAAGTGTCTTGGTCTAAGCCCGCTGACGTCATATCTACTGACTTCAGATCAGCTTGACTTGGCACAGACAGGCCGATGGGCTGCTTGTGATGTCCATGGAGACATGGTTACCCAGGTGACAAACAGCACCTGATTCCTCCAGGATGGAATCCCTCCCGACTCTCGCTGCCCTGGGACTGTGTGGTACTGTGTGTTCTAGTGTGTGTGTATGTGCATGTGTGTTTAATGATTGACTCTGAAACCATGAGCCCAGTCCTACCGTGTTAATCCAAAACTTTTTGTGAGGTGACGAGTAGAGGAGATCAGGAATGAGGCAGTTATGTGTGATGCTAACAGCAGGGAGAGACTTTTAATCTTCTCTGACATTTATTGCATGTTAAAACTTCAGTAGCAACATGGACTCTGGCATGTTCATTTTTACTAAAAGATAAGAAGTGGAAGAAGCCTTAATTCAACCACTTTCTTCAGGGTTCAGGGCTTTTCAACCGCTTCCTTCAGAGATACCAGACTATAAAAACAAAAAGAAATAAAGATTTCCTGCTGATCTGTAGCCCTGTTCAATATCGATCTGGACAAACTTCATTAACACAAACCAGTGCACTGCTGAATTACTGCACCGTATCCTCACAGCTAGTGCAAATTCACTCAGACTGTATGATGCTCTACTCATAATGTTGCCCATATAGTTATATTTGCATTATATTATACATGCTCAGGACTATTTATTTGCTATTTTAGGACTGTTTATTCTGAACACACTACTTATCTGTACTTTACAGATTGCACACACTGTAGAGTTGTATATATTCATCTTTATCTTTGCATTATATTTATATACTCTATATTCACATATATCATATTCTTTGCACTTGTCTAATTCACTGATTAGGTTTTATGGGGAGCTAAAAAGGCCAGATACATGTGGTTACTCTGAAGCAGGGTTGTCTTATGATTTATGAAACTACCTTCACTAACTTCCTTATTGTCATGAATGGAGTACAATAGGACGCAGGTGCAGGTTCAGCTTTTATTAACACCAGGTTGCTGTGGACGCATCGGGAATTCTTTCTATCAAACCAATTAAGGCCAGCATAAAGTGTGTGTGCACTTGTGAAGGAGATGGTAGTGTAGAAATCAGGTTTGCCAGATTGAACTTACTCTTCAATCCAATCTTGGTTTAAAATCTTCCCATGTGAGAAATAGCCTACCATATCAAACTGTGGCAAAAATCTAAACTAAGTAAAATACTTCCATAATATTATTTGTTTCCAGATGATTAAAAAAAATAAATAGTCTACTTGTACTTGTGAGACATGATCTGGCAACATTAATAAAAAAAGTCGCTTTTCATCTATAATGCAGTGTTAAGCAGTGCAGTGCTGCTGTAGACCTTCCTTTTTAAAAAAGCAAGTTCTGTAGGATATTCATATGTTATGCACTGAAATATATCCAGAGCAAATTAAAATATTTAATTATGCTGTGTCATTTAATTAGGCTTGCATTGGTTAACTAGCTAACTGATTAAAATGGGTTTTACCTACACTGCATTCTATTTTATGCATGTGATTTCTCAAATGAACATATAGGCATGTAGGTCTACCACCAGGGCTGTAGATAGTTTTAATGAAATGATAACAAGTATGATTATAAGAGCAGCAAAAAAACAAACAAACAAACAAACAAAAAAAACAAAAGTAAGGGAAAGGGAAACAGAAAGCTGGGCTGAAAAAAAAACTAAACTAGCAGTTAAAGAATAGAATGGAGTTTTTAGACAAGTACAGAGAACACACAATCCCCAGAACCTGCTGGGAAGGCAAAGGCAAGTAGAATGATAAGACAGACAAAAAGGAAATTTTGGGAGAATATTGTTCAAGCATTGGCAGGACAAAACCTATAAAGTAAATATGGGGTATGATTAGGAACAAACATATATAGTGTTTAAGTTGCGAAGCAAGTTATAAGTTGATAACTGTATCATTATTCGTTTCCAAAGTGAACAACTGAAGACCAACCAAAAGGCATCAGACAGACAGTTTTATCAACACTGGAAGATCTTGACTATGCAGACAACATGGCACTGGTCTCCCACATCCATTAGCACATGCAGAAAAAAAAAAAACATTTCTCCTTTACATGTTTGCACAACAACTAGGCCCAAGGCTTGGGGTGTTCAGCGTCATCGCTTCTGATTTTTTTTTTTGTCTTATCTTCAAGCCTAGTTGTTGTGCAAACATGTAAAGGAGAAATGTTTTTTTCCTCCAGTACAAGTAGATGGAACAGATTTGCCTATTATTGAAGAGTTCTTCTATCTGTGCAGCACTGTCAGAGGAGCAGGCAGTGACATCAAGATCTAACTTTAGAATACTGAACAATGTGTGGTGGTCACTATAGTATAGTATAGGTGGGAGTTATGTTCTTCAACACAAGGTACCTCCTCTGAATCTTGTGGCCCAACACCCTCTCCAACCAGGAACTACTTGGCCAGTGCAATCAAGAGAGCATGGACACTTCTATCATGAGAAGGTGAAGAAATGGACTGAGCATGTCATCTAAGGAAAAGAGGACAACATCCCACAAACTGCCCTTTACTGGACACCAGAAGGAGAGGAATGCCTAAGAACACCTGGTGTTGTGCAGTGGAGGGAGAACTCATAGCCCTGAAGGATGCTTGGGGAAACAGACAGAAGTGGAATCTTTTGTTGTTGTCCTACATGCTAGTAGGTAATGCTTATTAATAGCATATTTTGTACAAATTCTACATTTTTAAGTAAGAACCTCAATGATCAGCCATAACTTTAAAACCACCTGCCTAATGTTGAGTAGGTCCCCCTTGTGCCACCAAAACAGCTCTTACTCATTGAGACGTAGACTCCACTAGACCGCTGAAGGTGTGCAGTGGTATCTGGCATCAAGAAGTTAGCAGCAGATCTTTTAAGTCCTGTAAGTTGTGAGGTGGGGCCTGTATGGATTGGACTTGTTTGTCCAGCACATCCCACAGATGCTCGATCAGATTGAGATTTGGGGAATTCGGAGGCCAAGACAACACCTTGAACATTTTGTCATGTTTCTGAACAATTTTTGCAGTGTGTCAGGGCGCATTATCCTGCTGAAAGAGGCTACAGTCATTAGGGAATACTGTTGCCATGAAGGGGTGTACTTGGTCTGCAACAATGTTTAGGTAGGTGGTACATTTCAAAATAACATCCACATGAATGCCAGAACCCAAGGTTTCCCAGCAGAACTTTGCCCAGAGCATCACACTGTCTCAGCCGGCTTGCCTTCTTCCCGTAGTGCATCCTGGTGCCATCTCTTCCCCAGGTAAGCGACGCACGCACACCCAGCCATCCACATGATGTAAAAGAAAACGTGATTCATCAGACCAGGCCACCTTCTTCCATTGCTTCATGGTCCAGTTCTCATGCTCACGTGCCCAATGTAGGTGCTTTTGGTGGTGGACAGGGGTCAGCATGGGCACTCTGACCGGTCTGCAGCTACGCAGCCCCATACACACCAAGCTGTGATGTACTGTGTTCTGACACCTTTCTATCACAGCCAGCATTAACATTTTCAGCAATTTGTGATACAGCTGTGGATCAGACCAGCTGGGCTAGCTTTTGCTCCCCACACACATCAGTGAGCCTTGAGTGCCCATGACCCTGTCACTGGTTAACCGGTTGTCCTTCCTTGGACCACTTTTTGTAGTAACTAACCAATTCATCTAGCCATCAAAATTCGGCCCTTGTCAAAGTTGCTAAGATCCTTACGCTTGCCCATTTCTCCTGCTTCCGACAAATCAACTTCGAGAACTGACTGTTTACTTGCTGCCTAATATATCCCACCCCTTGACAGGTGCCATTGTAACAAGATAATCAATGTTATTCACTCTACCTTGTTCTTATTTTTAAATAATTTGCACTTGTTAATATGCTGAACTGACCCCATTTGATGAGCACCACACCTGCACGTGCCTACAAACTGCTCCCCTACATTGAGTGTCCATGTGTGTTCAGATAGCCATGTAAAAACTGCTCAAATTCAAACCCACGTGTACTTTGTTGATTCTACACAATGCTACACAAAAACTTACTTACACTACACTTACACAAATGTTCCTCCACCCTAGCTCCACTAGCAGTTTGCAACTAATAATCTCTTTGAAAAGATAACACCATGGAAACTGACCAGTACACAATGACATATACAGCAATGACTCAGAAACAACTCACTGACACATTTGACCTAACAGAACAATGGAGAAGAGACTGGTGGTCAGCAGCAGTGGTTAACCACCAACTAGTGGAAGATCCTGAAATCTGAATGTCCAGTTTTGACGTCCTTCATGAACAATGGGTGCTACTAAACCACTTTCACACCAGTCAAGGTCAGTGTGATGGAAACTGATTCCTCTGGTTTCAACACATCACAGATAAGTGTGAATGTGGTAGAATCCAGTCACTGACACACACTGTCAAGCACTGTACTCTAACCAGACTAAAAGGGCTTTCCACACCACAGATTTCATAGCACAGCCATTGCTACAAATGTATCCAACATACAAATGTGGCCAAAAACTGCACTGGTCTTTAAGTGTTTGTGAGTCACTGCTTGATTCGCAGACAGCATGCCTTTCAGCACAACCGATTTCAAATGGTGCTAGAAAACTCAAGTCCACTCTGAACACCAAAAGAAATCAGTCATGCTGGAAAAGGGCAAACCTTTTACCTTCCATGGTGTTTATGCAGCTCTAGAGTAAAAAAAAATTTTTTACAGGATCCACTGTTGACTTGCCCATAGGGGCACATGAGGCATATCAGCCATTTAACAAATGGTTAATCTTCATCAAGTCCTCATTCACAACTCCATAGATTTTAAACTCTGTTAAGATACTAATAAGCTCTTTTGAGTGACTAATGATTTTAAAAAGTGCTCCTATTTGACAGATATAAGCTGATGTTCCATTGATTTATGCAGATGTTATGCAAAGGGTAGAGGACACTCACTGCCCCACTCAGCTTCTATAGAGTTATTATTGCACCTAGTGGTCAAAAATTGGAAATGCATCAAGAGATAATAAAGGTCCATTGGGGATGGGACACTCTCTGCTGCTCTCACGCTTGCTTTTCAGTGGAGGAGGAGTAGCAAACAAGAGAGTTATGACAGGGTTGCCAGATTGGGATAGTTTAAAAACACTCCGTGGCCAACAAGAGCTTGTTTTATAACACATAATTAGAATTAAATCTAACAAATTTTCATAAAGATGTAAAGATTAGAAGAAGGAAAGGGGGATTATGAAGTAATGTCCATTAATCAGAATTCAGAAATGTATTTGGAAACTAGTATTTCCACATGCTGAGAAAGGCTGAGAAAAAGAAAATTAATGTCCTCCTGCTCCACCAAAATCAAACGGATCAGACAGAGCTTTGATATGTCAATAATTCTTTCAGTACAGAGCCTTTATGGAGCAAAATTAGGAATGAGCTGATTGTCTAATTCATTTTGTGGATTCAAAAAATAAAGAACGACTGAGGGGAAAAAGAGAACAAATATGTGCATTATACATTTAATAAGGGTACTGGGTCATTTTCACATCTAGTTTTCCATGCATGTCTACAGTTTTGGAGCTTTCAGCTGTTCTGAGATTGAGAGAGGGCTTTCTTAAGGCTCCTCAGTGTCCGGCAGTTGTACCCTTGTCTGGGGGCCTGAGAGACGCTGAAGTATGTCATAGCTGCTTAGCCACGGGTCATCAGAGTTGAAAAGAAAGGAGCTGCAAAAGCCAGCATGACCAGTGGATCTATGCAAGAAGAGGGGAATAACGAGTGTGTATGTATACACGGCCACACATGACCAGACACAATTACACGCTTACATGCAATAAGGGACACACGAATGTGTACATGCTCCAATTGGCTGTCCCATTATTTTTAGCATGATTGTCTTCATGTCCTCATGTTCTGAATGCTTAAATTTATTATTAGTAGTATTAGTATAAGTATTAATAATAGTATTAGTATTATTGTTCACTATTTTTATTAATATTTTTAAAAAATATTTAATGAAATAATTTTTGAAAACGTAACTATAGCATAGAAGCTAGACAAAACTATTCTGTTTTTTTTTTTTTTTTTACAAAGTCAAGCAGCTTTAACAGGTAATAATTAGTGAATGTGTGTTTGGATGTTTGTTAGCTTAAAATCACAGAAAGACAATTGGAAGTTGGAGCATAATCAGCATAATTTGGCATGGGTGATAAAATAAATCTTGCCATTTCAATCAAGAGACTGTTGGTAGAAATGTTGTTAGTGTGTTGTTAGGAAAGGATACAAAGATAGTTTATAGTCTGGATGGATATTTAATATAATAATATGTGAGAATGTGAACAAGGAGAACATCATATACCCATACAGAGAGCATTTTCAGTAAACACCAATTACCCCTTTTCTTGCTATGTCTACCCATGCACTCTAGCTTGAATTTATAAGTTGCCATATACACAGATAAATCATTATGAGACAACTTTGGAATGTTTTAAAAATCTGCAGAATGTATCCAGAATCACATGTTTCTTCAAGCATGTGTCTGTGTTGTGAACTCACACATGACTACAGATCAATAAATGATCTGGTTGTAGCTTTGAAAGTTAAAGTTATCACTGAATGTGATAAACACCAACACTGCTGCTTTAGAGTGTGAGGGAAATACACTACAATAAATGTCTTCTTATCAAGTGGAAAAATCTTAAATATAGTAAAATGTATCTAGTATTTCCCATTATAATTCTTTTTTCTGCCAAAAGAAAAAGAAAATTTAAATCTTGAAATGAGTAAGAATGTCTAGAAATAGATTTGATAATCTTATGTATGGTTTATTGCAATCTTATAATAAGAAATACTAGATACATTTTACTATATTGAAGACATTTTCACGTGCCAAGATGTCATTTTTTGTAGTGTAGAAAAAAAAAGCTGCTTCACACTCTCACCAGCACACACTCCTACTTCAAAGCACCTACAGAAACATTTACCTAATTACAAATCTGATTTTTAATCTGATTCAGTTCATATTGAATAACCAGCTTCAGCTTCTTTCCTGCCAAGTGGTTCAAGTGGGTTTAAGATTATCTGATCCACTAACCGACAGCTTTGAGACAACATACAGTACATGTAAGTTACCTTTGGACCATTTTTTAGCATCACATGATAAAAATTAATGACATAATAGAAGTCTACGTCATCACTTGCAAATGATGTTACTCACTGGTGTAATATCCTTCTAGAAAATACAGTCTTTAATGCACCAGCCTTTAAAATCTATCATGTACATGCAGCAACAAAGATGCCATGTGGCTGGTTTGGTAAGCGGTGGCATGCTAGACTGGCACATGGTTTATATTAAAAAGATTACTAGACACAGACTTATTACAGACTCACCTCTCGATACAGTGTGATGTTCGCCTCTAAATTCTTCTCTGAATCACGTGAGCATTACACAGTTCCAAAAAAAGGCTACAGAAGTGTGTGGTCTGGCCATGTGCTCACCACATCAGCACTGACTCAGTGTGTGTGTGTGTGTGTGTGTGTGTGTGTGTGTGTGTGTGTGTGTGTGTGTGTGTAAGCATGAACAATAGAGATATAGAACGGTTGGGACAATCTACATGAAATGGCAAAATTAATTTGAAAATAAAATCCTACATTGAGCAAAGAATAGATGAAAGATTGGGTGAAAGAAAGGAAGATGGGTTAGAAGCTTGCTGAAGTGGTATTGAGCCATGACAGCCCCCCACCTACTAATGACAACACCCCTGCAGCCCCGAACTACCCCTCCTTTTTCTCACTACTGTCTGCATGCTAGCAGTAATGGGAATCTGTTCAGTCTGAATTTCTGAAAATGTGTTTAATTTCCTTAAGCTGCCAAACTTTTTCTTTTTCATTCTTTTTTATTTTTTTTTAAATTTTTTTTTTTTTAACACACCAAGGTTTCATTCCTGCAGACATGTATAGTGGGTATAGAAAAGAATCACCCCCCTTTAAAATAATCACATTTTGTTGCTTTTCAGCCTGAAATGAAGACAGACACAGTTTTTGTTTTATCCAGCTGTATTTACTCAGTGCAACTTATAACATCCAAGTGAAAGATATAACACCAACATGTCAGAAAAACAAAATAAAACAGAATCACTCAGTTGGAAAAAGGATCACCCCCTTCCTAAAAATGACTTGTAAACTCAATAAGGTGCAGCTAATCACCTTCTCAATGGCACACAAAGCCATTTGACTTTCAACTGTGATCAGCTGTGGTCATTTTGATTAGCTCAGCATGAAAAGAGCTTTCCTGGAGCATTTTGTAGTGCAGCTGAATCAAACAATCAACTATGGGTGGCAAGGCACTGTCAAAAGATCTCTGGGATAAAGTTGTGGACAGGCACAAGTCAGGAGATGGATACAAAAAAATTTCAAAGGCTTTATCAATGCCTAGAAGCACAGTGGAAGCGAAGTGGAAGGTATTTGGTACAACACAGACCCTCCCTGGATCAGGACGTCGCTCCAAACTGGATGAAAGAGCCAGGAGGAAACTGGTCAGAGAGGCTACCAAGAGGCCTACAGCAACTCTGAAGCAGTTGCAGGAATTTATGACAAAGAGTGGTCATTGTGTGCATGTGACAGCAATATCACAAATTCTCCACAAATGTGGCTTGTATGGGAGGGTTGCAAGAAAAAACGCACGACTGATCTTTGCCAAAACGCACCTTGAAGTTCTGAGGCCACATGAAAAAAGGTGTTATGGTCAGATGAGACTAAAATTTAATTATTTGGCCTCAACACCAAACGATATGTCTGGCGGAAATCCAATACAGCTCACCATCCAAATAACACCATTCCTACAGTAAAGCATGGAGGTGGTAATATCCTGTTATGGGGGTGTTTCTCTGCAGCAGGGACTGGAGCACTTGTCAGGATAGAAGGAAAATAGATGGGGCAAAATACTGTCAAATTCTTGAGGAAAATCTGTTGCCCTCTGCCAGAAAGTTGTCAATGGGAAGAAGGTTTACCTTCCAACATGACAATGACCCAAAGCATACAGCAAAACTGACCGCACAGTTGTTGAAGGAGAAAAAGGTGAATGTCCTTGCATGGCCTAGTCAGAGTCCAGACTTAAACCCCATTGAAAATCTGTGGAATGACTTGAAGACTGCAGTCTACAAATGGTCACCATCAAATTTAACTGAACTTGAGCAGTTCTGCAAAGAAGAGTGGGCAAATATTGCAAAGTCTAGATGTGCAAGGTTAGTAGAGACATATCCCAACAGACTAAAGGCTGTAATTAAAAAAATAAGGCAAATTAAAGCAAAGGGGTGATCCTTTTTCCAACTCAGTGATTCTGTTTTTTTATTTTTTATTTTTGTCTGACATGTTGGTGTTATATCTTTCACTTGGATGTTATAAGTTGCACTGAGAAAATACAGCTGGATAAAACAAAAACTGTGTCTGTCTTCATTTCAGGCTGAAAAGCAACAAAATGTGATTATTTTAAAGGGGGGTGATTCTTTTCTATACCCACTGTATTGAATCACTGACATTAATAGATGCATAAATGAACACAACACTATAGGCAAGAAATGCCTGTGCAAATGAGGGTGTGGGGATGCTTTTGCCTTTGTGGGGGTTCGATTCCCACCTCCGCCCTGTGTGCACAGAGTTTGCATGTTCTCCCCGTGCCTCGGGGGTTTCCTCCAGGTACTCTGGTTTCCTCCCCCAGTCCAAAGACATAGGCTGAAGGTTCGCTGTAGGCTGATTCGCGTCTCTAAATTATCCATGGTGTGTGTGTGTGTGTGTCTGTGTATGATTGTGCCCTGTGATGGATTGGCACCCTGTCCAGAGTTTCCCCCACCTTGTGCCCCGAGTCCCATGGGATAGGCTCCCCACAACCCTGTGTAGGATAAGCGGTACAGAAAATAGATGGATTATTATTATTATTATTATTATTATTAGTCGTAGTAGTAGTAGTAGTAGTAGTAAGGACAGGTAGCATTGAGTCCTTGAAGCTTGAGATTACTGTCTGTATGAGTTTCCCATGTTCTCTCTGTGTCCGTGTGGGTTTCTTCCGGGTTTTCCAGTTTCCACCCACCTCCCAAAAAGATTCCAGTAGGTAGACTGGCTCATCTAAATTGCAGATAGGCATGAATGAGTGTGTGAATATGTGTGTGTGTGTGTGTGTGTGTGTGTGTGTGTGTGCATGGTGCCCAGTGATGGATGTAGATTCTACACAACATTACACCTAATGTTACACCACCAGGGTGTAGTCCCACCTCGCGCCCAGTCTTCCCAGGTATAGACTCTGGATTTACTGTGACCTTGACCAATATATAGTGGTTAAGATGAATTATTTAATGAATTTGTTGTTCTGTACTTTTTTATTTCAAAAATAAAAAAAGTTGAATCATTTGTTATACTTTGTCACATTGCCATCTATGGTCATAAAAGTCTTCAACTTTGTAGACTGGTGCCAGATGCTGTATTAGCAAAAGCCTGAAAGAGTGTTTCACTGGGGCTCAATCATTACTCTGACAATTCTGTAGACTTACTATTATATGGCTAATATGATTAAAGTGAGGTTAATATGGTGGTGCATATCTGCCAGTGGCACTTATTTATATGTTTTCCTGAAAATACCTGGAATGAATTGTATATAAACACCAGTTTATTCATTAATGCTATTTATCAAGTCTTTTGGCCCGACACTTCTTAGCCATATTGAACAACACAAGCCAAAGTAAACACATAAATGCACTATGCAATCCAAAACGAGAAAAACAACAACACATCAGATACCAAAACCTCATCAACTGCTCCTTCAGTTTACTTGATGCCAGCCATCAAGTGGATCCACCAATTAGCCTGAACAGTCCAGCCCTTTTGTTCACATAAAGCAATCTGCTGCAGGAAGTGCTGCCGTGCCTCTTCCTGATTTTGGTCTTGTTGTAACGCATTACGCAGGTAGCGCATGTCCTGTGATGTGCTGAGCTCGGGGATTCCCGTCAGCAACATGAGGGAGAAGAGTGTGACCAGCAGGCGGGACTGAGAGCGCAGAGACAAGTAGGCCTGTATACAAGTGTCCTGTGTGATAAGAAAAGAATAGAACAATAGCTGCTTGTTCCTTGTGTTCTGTTTATAAAACATGCACAGGTCGTACATCTGGTGAACAAAAATAATCCAGTTCTCTAATACTATAAAATCCAAAGTGCAGAGGCATTTATGGCAAATTAAATCATCCTTCTGAAAAAAAAAAGAAAAGAAAAACCCCCACACACAATATATCTGCTTGATTTGACTTTGACAGCATATGTTAATTAACGAATTAGGTGGACTGGAATGTTGACTATTTGATTTGGCATTATACTGGATTTGGTCTGCTCTTCAAAGCAGTTACCAGACTTGCTACCAAGACAAGAAGTCTGTAAGATCAAATTGTAAGCTACTGTATATATGTATATGGTTTTCACCTCCTAAAGCCTCAGAAGCACTTTGCTTGCACACGTGATGAAGGACTAGTGTCCAAAACATACAGGTTCTCTGGAAACTTTGCATATTATGCTTGATTTTTTACTAAATCCAGTATACTCTCCATGCACACTTACTAACCACTTTATTAGGAACACCTGTACACCTGCTTATTTATGCAAGTAATGATGCAGGTCAAGAACATCAGTTAATGTTCACATCAAACATCAGAATGGGTAGAAAATATGTATGATCTCAGTAATCTCATCTCGTGGTATGGTTGTTGGTGCCAGACATTTGGAATGTTTGGAATCTCATTTAAGTATCTTAGAGACTGCTGATCTCCTGGAATTTTCACAGACAACAGTTTCTAGAGTTTACACAGAATGGTGTGAAAAAACAGTGCATCTACTGTATTGAGTGATGGCTCTGTGTTCACAAACTGCTTGTCAATGAGAGAGAATGGGCAGAGTAGAATAGTCAAACTGATTTGAGCTGACAGGAAGGCTATTGTGAGGCAAATAACCACCTTTACAACTGTGGAGAACAGAAAAGCATCTCCGAATGCACAATACATCAAACCTTGAAGTGGATGGGCTACAAAAGCAGAAGACAGCATCAGGTTCCACTCCTGTCACTAAAGAACAGGAATCTGAGTGAACACAGGTTCACCTAAACTAGACAGCTGAAGACTGGAAAAATGCCAGGTTTGTACAATGTTTGTTCAATCTTCAACTGTTGAACCTGTGCCAACTTTAGCTTCAAATTCCTGTTCTTGGCTGAGAGGAGTGGAATGAAATGTGGTATTCAGCTGTATACTATATGCAAAACCTTGGATTTGTTAACTGATGTACAATTTTAAAGCTCAGCTTCCAGATACTGTATATTGAGATTATGCTTACAAAGGTCTCCAATATCCAAAAAGTCACCTATTTTTCTTAAAAGAGATTCATGTTAGAGGAATTTACAGTTCAATAGATTCACTGAGTAGCTTCACTGTGAACGCCAGGTTTCACATGCACACATTTCACACACAGTTCACACCCCTATATATATTACAGTGCTGGAGATATTTTGAGAAATTGCACAAACCTTAAACCTCTGGAAGTAGAGGCTTGAATGTTTATTCACTCTACCCATAACATACAGAAAATCAGGAGTGAGGACAAAGGGGACCCTCTCTCTGCTCACACCCAAGAAGCTCTTGGTGTTGCCCAGGATGTGCCCGAAATCAATGTGGAACAGATTCCCTTTGAATGACAACACAACTCACATGAAGAACTGAAATGAAATCATTTTAAAGTGCATACTGAGTATTGCGTTGTGTGCAAATGGTTCTCCAAACTAAATCATCTTTTATTACTAGAATTGTCTCCACTAGAGCTTTTCCTTACCTTGGTTCGTTATCATTATATTGTCATTGTGCCGATCACCAATGCCCAACACATACGTGGCCACACAGTAACCAGCACATGAAGTGACAAACTTCTCCATTGCTTGATAGTGCTGGAGCAAGAATGGTGGAACATGGAACACGAGAAACAATATTTTTTTGGGATTGGGATTTTGAGAACTGTAATCAGCACTGACTGTTTTATCACAATTTAATAATAAATGAAGATTCTCCGGTTGAGGGAAAATATTAAAAAATGGATAATTTGCAGTACAACAGCACACAAGTCCAACAATGTCGGTATGGATGATAACTTGAATACTAAAACTATACCTTCTCCTGTAGGGGACACATTCCCTTGAGCCACTCAAACAGGGCATTATTTTTGAATGCTCCTGTTGTCCCACCTTGAATCCTCTGAATAGCAGCGATAGTAACAGCATCTCTCACAATCTCAATCATACCTACATGAGAAAAACACATAGAACAAGAGTTTTACATGGGTTGAACTTAATTTTTTATTTAAACTATTAAGATAATATCTGTGTTTGACTCAGAAAAGTAGGATTGTTCTTATTAGGCAGTCCCTCCAGGATTTTGAGATTTTGCAGATCACAGAAATGAATGCAAAATCAAGGAAATGCCACTTTTTTATTTTTAAATTTACCACAGATTTTCCACAGATTTGATGCAACCCTCCCCATTTATCCGGGCTTGGGACCGGCACTGAGAGTGCATCAACCTGTGCACCTCCAGTGGCTGGGGTTGGCAATCCTGAGATCAAGAATCCCATGCTCTACCAACTGAGCCAGCCAGGCGCTATTCTGAATGAACAGATAACATGTTTAAATGGATAATAATACAGATATGTATTATACAATATATAGGAGGTGCACTATTTGTCTTTTTAAGAAAGCTTGCCAGAAAGGTTAACAGGGCATCTGGTTAAGACTAACAGTGTGCATCAGGACTGGGATCCTATGGGACGCGAGAAAGATGTCGCTTGAATGGAAGGTTTTTACTTTCATGCGGGTGCAAGTGAGCACTCGGATATGATGCTCAGCGAGTGCTCAGATACACTTCAGGTTTAGGTTTTCAGGTTTTGAATACAGATACAGATATGAATACTTGGAGCACTAAACAGGTACAGACACAGATAGCAGCACTGAATTATACCTCTAGGTCATATATACCTATTTGATATCCTGTTGAGATACAGCCATAGGGCATCAGGTTGAGATCCAAGCAGTTTTCCTGCCAAATTGAGTCCATCACCATCAGTGTCTAAAAAGCAGTACGAAACCATATATGTTCAACACATTTCAAATTTTTATGAGACATGGATATAATAAAATGAGAATTAATGAGAGTATGAATTAGCACATGGCAGACACATAGGTTTTTTTCTACAGTTCAGTGTAGATTGAATTATAAAATTTACCTGAATGATGAGCATGTCCTGTCTGAGGTCATCGCCTTCCTTAAAGATGATACCCACTGGACAACCAGCAGATGCCTCTGACTCCACATGGGAAAACTCAAGCCAGAGGGGCTTCTTTTTGGAAGCCATCACTTTACATTCCTTCAGCTGTAATATGTGTTGTTTGTCTGGTTAGGAGCTAACACTTAAAATGTTAAAAAGCATAAGACTTGAAAATGTGACTATTTCAAATCTGAAAAAATAAAAAAAATCTAATTATATTTTTCCATTAAAAAAAAAAACTGTATGAAACTCACAAGGATTGCTCCTGCCCTGACCCTTGGATCAAAAGGCACCTGGAATTCAGGAGGAAAACTATAGTCCTGCAATATTTCTTGAAGTTTCTGAGCAGCTGACACAAGAGAAACAGCAGTAAGAATTATATTCATTTTATTAAGAATATTGAAATAAATTGTGTGCTTATTACCTAACGGTGAAAGAGTACTTTTTTCTGGATACAGTGTTTTCACCCTGATGGCCACTTCATGCAGGATCTTGACAACTTGAACTTGATGCTGTAAACTCGTCAGCATAGCCTCACCACAGCCCAGGAGGTACGCTTCCAATATGACTGCCATACGCTGGCGGAAAAATGGGCAACCTGCCACCTCACTCCGCAAGTACCAGAAGAAGAAGTGTCCTACTCGCTTGCTCTGTGTTACAAATTTTGAATGTTAAAGCATGCCATCATATACACTAACCAGCCACTTTATTAGGAACACCTGTACCTCTGCTCATTTGTGCAATTATCCAATCAGCCAACCATGCGGCAGCAGCACAATGCATAAAATCATGCAGATATACAGTAGGTCAAGATCTCAGTGACTGTGGTGTGGTTGTTAGTGTCAGATGGGCTAATTTGAGGGTTTCAGAAACCCGGAATTTTCAAGCACAACAGTCTCTAGAATTACATAGAATGGTGCAGGGGGAAAAAACAACTAGCACTTGACTGTGTCGATGGGGATGCCTCCACCAACAAGTCTGATCCTTCTTGTTACTAATTTTATGCCAGAAATACCCTTCAAATATTGTTGATTTCAAACAGGAAGTTGAAGAAAACTATTTCATTTGACCTTACTGTGACCTTGACACTGTTAAATCCAAATTCTAATCAGTTTATCTGCTGCTTACAATGGTAAGTCAGTCACCAGATATGAATCCAACAGAGCACCTGTGGGATGTAGTAGAATGGAAGATTCGCAACTTGAATGTGGACCTGACAAATCCACAGCAATTATGTGATGCAATCATATCAACATGATCCAGAATCTTAAAGGAATGTTTCCAACACCAGTGTTGGAAACATTGAGGCTGTTCTGAGAGCAAAGGGAGGTTCTACCCAGTATTAGTATAGTCTTCCTAATAAAAATGGCCAGTGAGTGTAAGGTCCATGCTAAGATTTGTAGTGCTATCAGATACTTTTGTACAGTTTTGCTTTTTACACAACAAACCAAAGCAGCTGACTTACCCTGAGTGCCCTTTGAATTAGGAATCTTGCCAGATAGCTGTCATGGTAAGGTTCTACCTTGAGGGTCTATGAAGTAGATAATGTAGCATGACATATTGTTGCATTGTACAAAGGTGTATAAATAAGTACTCATAATATGTGATAGTGTGGGATATATTGTACAATACAGCTAGTAAGTAACTCTTGTATATTTGCCCCATTAGAATTGCGGTAGTTCAGAGACGTATTGTTTCCTCGGCTGAAGTTGCTGCAGTGCTTAAAAAACCCTGTGTCTGACTTGGAAAATATAAGTATGTACAGTATAGTATATTATTACAATAAAGGCTGACTGCTGCATAAATAATGTTCATTTCTGCTAATGTGGCTATTACATATTTAATGTAATGTTAGAACGAATTGTACCTTAATGTCTAATTGATCAAATGTTTTAGTAGACTTTAATATATTTGTAATTGTGTCTTATAAAGTAAAGAAGGTAACAACATTAGGTTGACGGGAAAATTAGAACACATAGGTCATTGTCAAGTTTCAGTACCTACAAGAGGGCAAATGAAAAGTCCAATCTTCTAGTCCAGGATATAATTAAGTGGGCATTCTCACGTTAATCACAACATCCTAATTCAGTTTTGTAAAGAGTGTATCTAGTGTATTCCTGTAAGGGATTGGCTTTGATTTTACATACATTTTATACTTTAATCAAGTAGTTGAACTATCAATGATCTTGAGAGTGACTCAGAAACTCAACAGGTGGGCTATTAGACTCCATATGCCTTCTTACCTGTACTAGCTGCAGTAGGTATCTTAGTACCTCCTCATTGGACATCATCTCCAATCTTTGGACAGCCAACCTTCGAACCTTCTCATCTGTGTAATCAACACTAAGCAGCTCCAAAGCAACAGGCAGTTCCAAGTCATCAGGCTCCCAGTGACTCAGTAGCCAGTGAACATCCTGTACAGCACTGGGCTTCAACCAGTCTACCGTGCGAAGAAACTGAGGAAGGTTTGAAGCATAACGAACACTCTCTTCCCTGAACCTTTTTAGGGAGTATTTGTCTGAAGAGTATGTTTGTAAAGTCATATGACCTGGCGAGGATTGGCTGGATCCAGTCACATGAAGAGATGAGCTGGGATTGGTTGAAGTAGATACTATAGTAGAAGGTGTGATGTTGGATGACATCCTGCTATGGGGTAGCACAACAGGGAAACTGTAGCGATCAAGTAGAAATGTGATTGCCATGGATTTGGCCACATCAGGGTTGGTGGCAGTAGAGAGTTTATCTGCCTCATAGGTGAATGCTTCTTCTTCCTGTTCTGGGAAGGACCACATATGCAACGTGTGGGACCCTTGGCTTAGGAGAGATCTGTGGTCAATTAACTGAAGGTTTACAAAATATAATACTTTGCCTTTTCCTTTCTGGTAATCTGGAACTTTGTATCCGGGGTAAGAGGACTTGGATTCTCTAGTGGGGGCTGTATCCATGCTACTGGCATTAATTGTGAAGCCTAGTTTAGCTCCACGAGGGATATCTTTCAGAGGGAGATCAAACTCCAGCCAAGTGTTCCACAAGACCTCTTCTGCAAATTCCTTTGGTGAGGAACAAACTGATGACACCACCTTACTGCCATAAATAATTGAGGCCTCTACATAAATATATTGAGGGATTTTGGTTGGCATCTCAGGAATATCAAACCCAATGAGCTTCACCCGTAAGTTCCTCTCACAATCCCAAAGGGATATCATTACAATTTCTTCCATTTCTTTCCCCTTAAATGAGATTTCTTCATGGGAACTAGAGAGACCTGAAAGACTATCAACCTGGGGCCAGTATTCCTTTCTTACTGTATCATCTGGAAGTGAGGCTATGGCAACCACTTTGAGGTGAAGCTCCTTCACATTTTTCAGGCAGTGTCTGACCCAGAGAAAGTCTGAAAGTTGTAAATCTCCGCACAGAAACTCCTCTCTGCCACAGACTTTGAGAACATGATTAGCTGACCATTTTAAAAAACACTGGTCTTTTGAAGGCATTGATTCCCAAAGAGTCATAAGGAGGTCATGAGGAGTATTAAACAAATCAGCTTTAACATGCGCACTTAAATTATTGTGATTTAGAATTATTGGTAGCTTGCGTTTGAGTTGATCTTGCTGCTCTTTTGGAATTGGTGCAGAAGTTGTCCAGGGCTCTGTAGCATAAGCCACAGGATCCCGCTGTTTTAATTCTTCCTTACGTGGTGTGGCAAACTTTCTGCGGGTGAAAATCAGCTCACTCAAACGATTGCCTGCTGCACAGTCAAAATCATAACCAATTAGTTCATTTAGAATCTGCTGGTATTCCATCCTCTCCTCCAGGTTATTCGGCTTTGGCAATACTGTAATCTGGACTGTTTGGTATCCCTCATTGTTTTGAAACCAGGGTGCATCCAGCGTTTTCAGCACCTGACAGTCATCGTAAATTTCATATTGATCTTCCCCCTTTGTGTACAATAGACTATACTTTTCAGGATCAAGAAGCCCGAGTGGATCTTGGAACTTCTTGGTCTCCTGTACACGCATGCAAAGCACCAGGCGAAGCTGCTCTACAGTGCACTGGGCTGGGAGTTTCACTTCTACAGCTTCTTGTTCCCTTGCAAACTGAGGTCCCTCCCTGGTCGGTAACTTGCACATAAACACCAGGCTGTGCTCAGCACAGTGAAGAAGTTCAGAAGTTACTTTAGATGTAGATACTTTTTGCAGACATTTCTCTGATTTCATCGCCATACCTGCTGAAATGATATTATCATAATACATTTTATAGTATGCATACATATATGCATGTAGTGGATATACAAAGTCTTCACATCCCTATTAAAATCACAGATTTCCTGATATAAAAATTGAAGCCAGGATAAATCATGTCAGATCTTTTTCCAGCACCTAATGTGATATAGCATCAATAAAATTCAAGTAAAAAACAAAAAAATGTTTTCAGAAAAAAAAAAAAACTCATAATAACCTGCTTGAACAAGTGTGAACACCCCTAACTGATACTCCGTTAAAGTATATATATATACACACACACAAACACACAGTGGGTATAGAAAAGAATCGCCCTCTGTTAAAATTTAAAAAGCACATTTTGTTGCTTTTTCAGCCTGAAATGAAGATGGACAGTTTTTCTTTTATCCAGCTGTATTTACAATCATTGAGTTGGAAAAAGGATCGCCCCCTTGTGTCAGTATTTTGTTGAACCACCTTTTGCTTTAATTACAGCCTTTAGTCTGTTGGGATATGTCTCTACTAACCTTGCACATCTAGACTGTGCAATATTTGCCACTCTTCTTTGCAGAACTCTCAAGTTCAGTTAAATTTGATGGTGACCGTTTGTGGACTGCAGTCCTCAAATCATTCCACAGATTTTCAATGGGGTTTAAGGCTCTGATTAGGCCATGCAAGGACATTCAAGGACTTTTTCTCCTTCAACCACTGTGTGGTCAGTTTTGCTGTATGCTTTGGGTCATTGTCATGTTGGAAGGTAAATCTTCTTCCCATTGACAACTTTCTGGCAGAGGGCAGCAGATTTTCCTCAAGAATTTGACGGTATTTTGCCTCATCCATTTTTCCTTCTATCTTGACAAGTGCTCCAGTCCCCGCTGCAGAGAAACACCCCCATAACAGGATATTACCACCTCCATGCTTTACTGTAGGAATGGTGTTATTTGGATGGTGAGCTGTATTGGATTTCTGCCAGACATATCGTTTGGTGTTGAGGCCAAATAATTCAATTTTAGTCTCATCTGACCATAACACCTTTTTCCATGTGGCCTCAGAATCTTCAAGGTGCATTTTGGCAAAGCTCAGTTCTGCGTGGCTGTTTTCTTGCAACCCTCCCATACAAGCCACATTTGTGGAGAATTTGTGATATTGTTGTCACATGCACACAATGACCACTCTTTGTCATAAATTCCTGCAACTGCTTCAGAGTTGCTGTAGGCCTCTTGGTAGCCTCTCTGACCAGTTTCCTCCTGGCTCTTTCATCCAGTTTGGAGCGACGTCCTGATCCAGGGAGGGTCTGTGTTGTACCAAATACCTTCCACTTCTTAATAATAGACTTCACTGTGCTTCTAGGCATTGATGAAGCCTTTGAATTATTTTTGTATCCATCTCCTGACTTGTGCCTGTCCACAACTTTATCCCAGAGATTTTTTGACAGTGCCTTGCAACCCATAGTTGATTGTTTGCTTCAGTTGCACTACAAAATGCTCCAGGAATGCTACTTTTCATGCTGAGCTAATCAAAATGTCCACAGCTGATCACAATTGAAAGTCAAATGGCTTTGTGTACCATTGAGAAGGTGATTAGCTACACCTGATTGAGTTTACAAGTCATTTTTAGGAGGGGGTGATCCTTTTTCCAACTCAGTGATTCTGGTGTTATATCTTTCACTGTGTCCGTCTTCATTTTGCAAAGCAACAACAAAATGTGATAATGTTTTATATATATATATATATATATATATATATATATATATATATATATATATATATATATATATATATATATATATATATATATATATATATATATATACACACATACACACAGTCGTGTGAAAAAATAAATACACCGCATGGAAATTGTTGGCTTTTTGGACATATTTGGAGAAGCAAACATTTGATCCTCTTTGAAACAGTGCCTATTAATAAAGTTGATCTATCAAATGACACTGTATAAAATATGTATATATATATATACATATATATATATATATATATATATATATATATATATATATATATATATATATATATATATATATATATATATATATATATATATATATATATATATCTCAAAATCAGTGCCATGGCCATCCCAGTCCCCTGACTTGAAACCCATAGAAAACCTGTGGGGTGAACTGAAGAGGAGAGTCCACCAGGGTGGACCTCGAAATTGGAAGGATCTGGAGAGATTCTGTATGGAGGAATGGTCTCAGATCCCTTGCCATGTATTCTCCAACCTCATCATTATAGGAGAAGACTTCGAGCTGTTATCTTGGCAAAGGGAGGTAGCACAAAGTATTGACTAAAAGTGTACCAATAATTGTGGTACACTTATATTTAACAAAGATTTATTTTTATTTTTATTTTTTTTATAAACCTGTGTTTTGTTTGCAGTTGTTTGATATCCATGAGAGCAGAGTATGTTTGTGAATTTTTTTTAAACAAAAGATCAAAAGGTTAGAAGAGCATATGGTTTATTTTTTCCTGTGTTTCCAACTATTAGCTAAAGTGCATTGTAAAGCATTCTGAATGGCAGGAATTTATTTGATTTAAATGTCTGTATTAGATTTTAGAGCCAATAGTGAGAAATACAATATGTTATTAAATAAAGTAATAGTGTATCATCACCTATTCTTTACAGCTATTTAGTAGGTAAAATTTACCTTGCTACTTTAAGTTTAAAAAAGACAAATAATTATTCTTACCTGAGATTTTGTCAGTCCGTCTCTGGCGTGTGTGCAAATCATTTCCCTTACAGTATGAGTTCAGTATAATGGGGATGTTTGCAGTGTAGGTTTTTACTTCCTCATTCCTTACACCTGCAAGGAAGTAAAATCTGTCATAAGCTCCTTCCTCATATTGATTTCACATAAAAAGACCTCTGTTACATTTATGGTAAATCTGGATTTTTAATCACATGGGTGGGTCTACATAAAGGGAGCTTCCCAACACTATAATGCTGATTTAAAAAACCTTTGCTTTATGCAATGCAGTATATTTCTGCCTGTTTTGAGTTTATAAGCAGTTCCATTTACTGGCCACTGTGTGCCAATGAATGTAGGATGTATAATGATACCGTACCTTCCTCTGAAGCATATGAAACAATAAAGCAATTTCTTGCTCTTTCACATGAGCTAGTCAGGTTTAGTCATGTTTATTTATGGACTTAAAGGTGGAGCCAGCAATTTTTAATTCAGGAAACCTTTTGCAATATTTGTAAGTAGTTTTGACATTCTGGCAGCTGTCAATAAAATATCTGCTCAGAGAGAAAAAACCCTATTATTTCTGTGGCAACACATTCTCTGTAATGGAGAGAACATTACATTACGTTCCTTTTAGAGGAAACAATAAAGCACCAAAATACTTTCCAGGTGGTAGCAAAACAAGGAGAGTTTGTTGAAGGGTATCAGTGTGATTGTGCTATAATTTTCTTCCATGAAGATGTCTAAGCCTGAATAGCTGGTACACACACCCAAACCCAGACAAGTCATGTCAAGTCATATCCAACATCCAATTTGTATGCCATTAATCATCACTAGGGTGGGGCACAACTGATCTAAGCAATTTAAAATGGCTGGGGAGTTAAGGGTGGAGATAATGAAGCCTAAATTTACATCATACACTGCACCATGGCTGACTCTGTGCTCTGACCCCAACGTCCTAACAAGCTGTTTTTTGACTATGGTAAATTTTTTGCAAGACGACTTCAAGCACTTGAATAAAATTCCTAACAATTTTAATCAGTTAACAAGGAAACAACAAACAGATAACAAGCATAGTCATACACTACACCATGAAGTAGGGGAAAAACATAACCTGTGACCTAATATTTATTGCTGCAAATAGGACTGCTAGATTTTAGCATGCAAGCTAGTTAATGTTTGCTTATGTTCCTTGGTTCCTTACTGGTAAAAGGAGCAATTATGGTCAATAACCAAAATCAGTGTGTGTAGCCAATATTTTTCTCATTTGTGATTCTTTCTTGCACTTTTAATTCCATAATCAAATTTCAATTTAAAATGGTGGAGCAGCAGGTACTGTAACCTTGCTGTCTCACAGCTCCAGATCTCTGGTTCAATCCTGAACTTGGATTGTCTATGTGGAGTTTCTGGGCATGTTGTGCAGCCATAACACTGTACATCTCCTCACATAAGGTCGATTTTTCTGCACTACTTTTTGGAGGACAAACATTATACTTTAAGTATTATGCTCAGTCCAATCCTGCACAACAACATTTTTGCACACTGTTATAACCTGCATATGAGTATATCTGGTTATATTCTGTCCCATTTTACACATAAACCTATATTTCAGTGTATATATTCTCTACAGAATTTACAGTTGTTTTTTATTATTATTATTATTATTATTAGTAGTAGTAGTAGTAGTAGTAGTATATTTTGATGTATTTATTTTTTTTAAACTTATTTAAATACTCCTCTGCTGCTATGCTGTTTTGTATACTTCTATTTTATCTTAAATGATCAACTTCTGGTTTTACACTTGCCCGAAAATCATAATCGTGTGTAGGTAAGTTTTTATTCTCTTTCTTCTATAAGTTCATGGCGGATGATCACAAATTGAATGTGCATACCGCCACCTACTGGTCTACTGTGGGAAATAAATGGAGAAATTTGAATAGTTGGGCGGGGCTAACCTGCAGCGCTCATTCACAATTGACTAATGACTAATTGATTCCACGGGTGTGGTGTGATTGGTCCGTCATGGCGGCTGACGCAGTATATATACACTACCCGAAGACTTTCTGTTGACGTTTGGAATAAGGTACTGTGGTGAATTTAGGATGTCAGATAACATGGCTGAAAACGCGGCGGGTCTTAACGTTAAAGATCCTGTGGACTTTGCAGGTTGGTGTTTTTAAGTGGAAGCGATTGCAACATATAAAGTATTAACACGAAAACAAATCGAAACATCTTCTGGTGCTTTTCCCTTTCTTTAGAACCGGAAAACGCAGGTGCGACTCACGTTCGGAGGACGAAATTTCAGTGGTCCACCCAACCCTGTCTCAACATAGCCGCTGTCCGCCCTTTACCGAGATGTGATAATCCCGAAATGAGTACATCAGTTAGCCACTGCAACTAACTGTTTATAACTCTCTTCTTTTACATTGTTGTGCTTTATCTGGGTATTTTAACGCATTGTTTTAGGTCCGGATCAGCCGCAGTCACCTGCTCTAACGTCTTCATTCTCACCTGCAAGAACAAGTCTAGACATGTCCGCATCACAAATCGGGTCAGATCTCAACATTTTCCTTGCTGATAATAACTTAAATCATTTTATATCTGCACTTTATTCAGGTTTCCCCAGAGATGGCCTGCCTCAGTGTAAAGTGTTTTTTTAATTGATGGCCTCTGCATTGTTCTGTTCATGGTCCCAAAAAGTAGTATAGCTACTACAAAATACAAAGGCAAGATCTAAACTCTGCCGTTTTAAATTGCAACTTCAAAAGTGTACTTTCCATCCACTTTATTAGGAACACCTGCACATGTATGCAGTTATCTAATCAGCCAGCCATGTGGCAGCAGCAGAGTCCATACAAACATTCAGATAAAGGTCAAGTGCTTCAGTTAATGTTCTCATCAAAAGTGTGATTTCTGACGGTGGTTGTGGTGTGGTTGTTGGTTTGAGTATTTCAGAAACTGCTGATCTGGGGTTTTCTCACACAACATTTTCTAAAGTTTACAAAGAAGGGTGGTGTGGGTGGATCAGTGGGTTTGAGGTCAGGGCTCTGTGCAGTTGACTAGAGTTCTTCCACACCAGGAATATTGTCATGCTGGAACGGGTTTGGACTAGGCCCTTTGGCTGCAGTGAAAGGAAATCTTAATGTTATAGCATACAGAGACTTTCTAGACCATGCTGTGCTTTAAACTTTGCAACAGTTTGGGGAAGACTTGCATGTGGGTGTGAGGGTCAGGTGTCCTCAACTTTGGCTATGTAGTGTATATTCAAAAACTGTTATTATGGGGGCACAAACAACTGGAATGTACAGGTGCATCTCAAAAAATTGAGAGACTAAAAATTAACATGCTTTTCAGATGGTTGACATTTTTCACAATCAATACTTTTAGATGCACCTGGACTTTATAACATTACAAAGTACAGGCTGTCAACCTAGTCTTGTTACAAAACGGATGCTTGCAGCTGGAGGAAAATGCTAACTTGTCAAAAGCATATACTCTTTATTTTGGCTATTGATCATTTGCAGCTTTCCCTGTTGTATTATATACCTAACCTTGACTGTACTGAATCACCATGTACATTCTAGATCCAATGTGACCTCTTCTCTGGATCGAAGATCGAGGCACATGTTCAGGAGGAGTTGCACTCGGCTGTGTCCCTTCTCCTTTGATTTGCGTGACTCCAGGCGAAGAGTTGCCCGTGAGCGAAAGCTGGAGAATCTGAGGCTGGTGGAGGAAACTTGTCTGGCGGTGGTTGGTTTTTCTACCATCAGTCACTTGCATGTTTCATTCATATGTGTCTTGCTTTCCTTTTGTACTGTGGGTTTTTTAATTTTATTTTATTCATTTGTTTTTTGTCGAAACCATTGACTGTCTTGTCCAGAGGACTAATTTGGCTTTGTCTTGTTGCTGTTTAAAGGCGTCCACTTTTAGAGCCAACCCAGTGAGGAAGTACAAACCACTGGTTCTGAAGCAGAGCACACGTCTACTCACAATCCCCAAATCGCCCTTTTCCAGTGGTGACCCATGAAAGTAGACAAAGTCTTTTACATGATTTTATTAAATAAATACTATTTTTATGATTTGTATAATAAAACTGTCCAAGAGAATGTTTTTCAAGCAATGTCTTGTTTTGAATTGAGTTTTTTTTAAATAAATAAGGAAACATGAGGGGTAGCTGCTATTTATATCCAAGTTCCCCCAAATTGTACTAATGACTCTTCTCAATTTTCATTAGATATGCATGTTTAAAATCATGTCTGTGCTGTTTTAAAGGCAAGGCTGCAGCACTTAACTTGTTGGTTGACTGGAGTTCAACACTGAGATGAAATGCTGAACTGCAGCATGGATGTACTGTAGATGAAAACTAGCAATCTGATCATGTTCACTGACTGCTTAGACAATGTGACTTAACTGGTTTTCAGTTTAATATAGAAATGAGCAGGTAGATTGCTTCACATAACTGGTTTGTAATATGAATGTGCTGTTTTTACTCAAAAGTGGAAGCATTGAAGTACTCAAGTGATAATAGTACTTTTAAGTGTACTTAAAAATATATATATATATTTTTTATAGTAATCTGCAGGGTAGTAAGTATAATGGCCACGGGGCAACTGGAGGAACTTGCCTGCTGGACCTGTACAAGACTATAAGTGAACTGCAGCAAAAGTAAATGAGTGAATGTTGGCTCTCAGGAGTGTGTTTGTTTATGTCTTGCTAATTTTCTGACCAATGATGTGTAAAGACCATTAAAATCGTAATATTTTAATACTTTGCATGGCTTTTTTTTTTTTTTGCCCGGGAGTGTCTTTCTGACTCTTTCAAAGTATTATTTTCACATTACTGAGTACGGCATAGCAGTGGCAATCCTTGAATATGCATAATATATTACATTATTTTACTTTCTAGTTATAATCAAAAAGAAGTTACAGTACATATGATCAAGTACAGTACATACTGGCCTTTAACTTGTTTTGTGAGATGGTAATGACAGCAGTGTTGGAGATGGTGAAAGTTATAAAAATGTGCACCCAAACAATCCATTAGAATTTTAAATGTATAGGTTGTACAAAAACTGGGATGCCAAAAAAAAAGACTTTTCTAAAAGTCAGTGTTCAGGTAGTACTTATCCATCTTGACCCACTCTTGCTACACTGTTGACTTCAAGGACACATGCATGAAATTGTATGAGGAGGGGACAAGGTGGAGGGTCTCAACTCTGCTTCCCTTATTTAGTTTGAAACACGTCTCAAGTTGGTCTCCAGGCTACAGCTGCTCCTCTCAAGAATGTCCAAGAATAGAGTGCGGAAAAAAAGGTGGAGCTCAAGTGAGAGTGAGTTAGTGTGTGAGTGTCTATCCTCCACCTGGTGCTGTCAGTCACCTGAGATTAAGCCTCTGAAATGGCTGGAGTTACAACACCTACTCTAGGAGACGAGATGCCTGTTAACTGAGCTGTCAAATCTGTTTCTCCCACGTACACGGCTCCAAGCGACACACGAGTGTTGCACAAATACATTAAGTGACAAGCAACTGAGTATAAACTGAAAGAGCTTTACTTTTCCCTAAACCCACTTGCTGCTCAGAGACTTGTATACATTTGTACTGATTCATCCATATCTTTTGGGTAATCTGGGATCGGGTACAGACTGAGAGAAACACTATACCTAAATGTCCACACAACTAATTTTATTGTACATTTCATAAACATGGCATATTTTGAAAGATAGAAGGAGCCGAAAGGCATTCAGCATGTCAAAACACTTTCCAGGTTAAAGTCAAAGCTTTCAAGTTGCGTTTGGTGTTCTGCACCAAAATTATTTAAGTACTTAAAATAAAAATCACACAAAAAGTGTGGCTATATGAAGGTTTCTAAATTAATCTAGCATGCAAATTCAACTGTACCATGTAGACAACTTGGACAGGTGCAACAGCTACAGGAACCAAGAGCTTTCCAAAAAAGGGACTGCATACTACAAATAAAATTATACTGTATGTAGTTTTTCCACATAAAACTACTTAGATATTAATAAACAGTTTGTATTAATGTATTCAGTAAGTCCTAACTGTCATGGTCAGTAATTTGTCAATGTGACAGAGGCTGTAAACTGGGTTACTTATTAGGTATGAATATTTGTTATTTGTGGATCAAGGTTGTGTTTTGGAACATGAAGTTTTGCAGGGTAATCAGTATAATGGCCAGTGGGCAACCAGAGGAACTTAATCTGGACCTGCTGCCAGAAACATCATTAAGACACTGTGTTAAGTATTAGCATCACTTTATATTGGAACATCATTAAAATACTTGAATATGCTTCTGATTTGTGAAAGTAGATCCCACAAATCACAGCTGTTAAAACCTTCAACTTCAATACAAAAATGTTCTGGATATCAAAAACATCCAAAACAAATGTATCATAAGTAGGAAACATTCTGGTCTTTCTGAGAGCTGGGATTTAAGCAAATCTGAGGAAACAAGAAACATTTGGAAAAGACCCTTTGCCCTATGTATTAAGCATGGAGTTACAATTATGTCTTCTAGCTAAATAGCAGTAAGTGACACAGAATATACATATCTGCAAACTCTTGAAGAAACTGTCTCTGAATCAGTGAAGATACTGATCTTGCCATGAGGTTAAACATTACAGCATTTCATGCAGCACCTTGTACATACAACAACAAATAATTGAACTATAGACCTCTGTTTTCTCATTCACCAGACCTCTTTAATATTATTGAATTTTATTGAAAATTCTTGAATATTATTGAAAGGCGGTTTAAAAAAAGCAAACAAAATTTACAGTTGAGGTCATAAATTTATATGCCTTGCAGAATCTGCAAAATGTTAATAATTAAAAAAGAAAAAGAAAAAAAGAGCTAATTAAAATTGCATTTTGTTTTTTATTCAGTACTGCCCTGAATAAACTATTTCACATAACGTTTGTTTTGTTCATAACATCGTTTGTAACGATGTTTAAATATAATCCACAAGACAATAATAACTGAATTTACATAAATTAACCAGTTCAAAAGTTTACATACACTTGATTCTTAAAACTGTGGGTTGTTACCTGAAAGATCAACGACTGTTTTTAAGTTTTGTGATAGCTGTTCATGAGTCCGTTGTTTGTCCTGAGCAGTTAAACGGCCCACTGTTCTTCAGAAAAATCCTCCAGGTCCTGCACATTCTTTTCTTTTCCAGCATCTTCTGCATATTTGACCCCTTTCCAACAGTGGTATGATTTTGAGATCCATCTTTTCACACTTAGAACAACTGAGAAACTCACACATACACTATTACAAAAGGTGCAAACATTCACTGATGCTCAAGAAGGCAACACAATACATTTGGAGCCAGGGGGGTTTTAACATTTTGAACAGGATGATTGGTGTCATTGTGTTATTATTTTGTTTACATCTCTATGATAAATGGCTACTTTTTAAAAATGTGATGATGGTTTAGACCACCATCAGCTACTATTGTTATAGTTGTTCTCATTTTTAGTTGGTTATTAGGCCGGTTACCTGATTTGATTTGAACTGAATTGACTGTAATACTTATGGGATTAGATTTGTGCCAAAAGTATTGAACGTAACTTTTCAAGAAACAAAGAAAAATATACAATGAGAAAAAAAACCCTGAAAACAGTGAACTCAGTGGCAAAAATGTAACATTGTCTTCAAATAAACATCATTCTTTGTTATCAGTTTTCTAAGTTGCCAGAATGGTGAACGTAAATTTGCGGAGTGTAAACGAAAAGTTTGAAAGCGCAAACAAAAACTCTGGCAGCACATTCATAAACCGTAATTAGTGAAAAGGAAGCTTAGAAAACTATTAACAAGGAATGATATTTATTTGAAGACAATGTTACATTTTTGCCACTGAGTTCACTGTTTTCAGTTTCAGAGTGTTTTTTTTTTTCTTTCTCATTGTATATTTTTGTTCGTTTCTTGAAAAGTTATGTTCAATACTTTTGGCACAAATCGAATCCCATAAATACTGAGCTCGCTCTGTTTCTGTTTATAGTCCCCCGTGTCTGGTAGGTGGTTCCTCCAGGTTTTTCGGTTTCCTCCCATCTCTTGAACATGCCAGCAGATAAATTGGCAACACTAAATTGGTGTGAATGAGCGTATGAATGTGTGTGGGCACGGTGGCATCCCAACCAGGGTGTATTCCTATCTTGCACCTAGTGTTTCTGGTATAGGCTCTGGATTCATCACAACTCCGACCATTTACTCAAATTGAATTGAAGTGATGGTGAAAGGGTGTCAGTAACTGACTGAAAGCAGTATCTGGTGTCAAAAAAAAGAAAGAAATATTTTTAGACTTGAGCAGAAATACTGATATGGTAGTAATAGTAGTGGTCGAGAAGATTACTTTAAGTTAGACTAAATAAGTCATCTGGTGAAAAAAACACGAGTAATTACTTTACAAATGAGTAGACACCGCTAAATAGAAAAAAAAGTGTGCTATATCTGAGGAAATCATTGTTCAATGATCAATTATGTTAACTAACCAAGTGTTGAATTGAACACCACCTCCATTATTAACCGTATTTTAAAAAAGATACAGTGCCCTCCACTAATATTGGCACCCTTGGTAAACATGAGCAAAGAAGGCTGTGAAAAATTGTCTTTATTGTTTAACCTTTTGATCTTTTCACAAAAATACTCTACTCACATGGATATCAAACAACTGCAAACACAACACAGGTTTATCCAAAAAACTTAACAATTATTGGCACCCCTATGAATTCATATGAGAAAGATATATTTAAAGTATATTCCCATTGATATTTTACTTTTTTTTTTTTAGTACACCTGGGTGACTAGAAACAGGAAATTGTTCAACCATGACTTCCTGTTTCACAGGGGTATAAATATGAGGTAACACATAGGCTAAATTCCCTTAGTCATTCATAACAATGGGTTAGACCAAGGAATATAGCTGTGATGTGTGGCAAAAGGTTGTTGAGCTTCACAAAATGGGAAGTGGCTATAAGAAAATAGCACAAGCATTGAAAATGCCCATTTTCACCATTAGGGCAATAATTAAGAAGTTCCAGTCAGCTGGAAATGTGGATGTGTGTCTATATTGTCTCAACGCACTGTGAATAGGATGGTTCAAGTGCCCAAAAAATCTCCAAGGACCACAGCTGGTTAGTTAGTTGTGTCTTGGGGTCAGAAAGTCTCCAAAACTACAATCCATAGCCACCTACATTACCACAAGTAGTTTGGAAGGGTTTCAAGAAAAAAGCCTCTACTCTCATCCAAAAACAAACTCAAGTGTCTTCAGTTTGCCAGACACTACTGGAACTGATCAAAATCAACACAAAAATGGTTTACTGACCACAAAATCAAGGTCCTGCCATGACCATCCCAGGCCCCTGACTTGAAACCCATAGAAAACCTGTGGGGTGAACTGAAGAGGAGAGTCCACCAGCATGGATTTTGAAATTTGCTCTTAGATATATTTAACACAACAGGTAATCTCTACAAAAAAAATCTTAAGTTTAATACAGAGCTTTCATACTGTAAAACATCAGACGATCTGGCTAGCTAGTCTATCTCCATGTGTTTTGGCTTGCATAATTTGCAGATCATGCTGTTTCCTTTAAAGCATTTAAAATGGAAGATACCTGATAAATTGGGCCAGGGATGTTCTTCCTTCTCCACTGTCTCAGACATTGCTGCTGCTGATTAAAGCACTTGCCACCTGAAGTGTAGACTTTCTCCTGGAAACTGCTTTATTTATAAGTAAATTGAGGTCCTGAAATTAAATTATTTAACATTTGTACATGTCTTTAAATTAGCTTTTTAAGCAAATTTGCTTACAGTCCCACATTAAATTCATAATTATTTTTTTTACACTGTAATGGTGATCAAAAATAAATGTAATGAACTCGATATTTTTGTTGTAATGCTAAATGTACTATGATTTAATTATAATCAATACAACAATTCATGTTATTAATATGGATGCATGAGGGGTTCACACTTGTACAGATCACATGGTAATTTTATTTAGCATATTTCCTTGTTCCTGCATGAAATTCATTCCTAGCTATGCCACAAATGTAGACAATTAAATAAATTAAGCTAATTAAGCTAATTACTGTCATGTCATTTAACTTCATTATTCATTTCAATCATTTCATTATTAAAATTAAAATCAATATTAAAAAAAAATCAATATGAATTTTATCCCAATAGTCATGATAAACCCTAGTTTTCTTAGGCAGTGAGAGAGAGAGAGAGAGAGAGAGAGAGAGAGAGAGAGAGAGAGAGAGAGAGAGCTGTCCGAGTTAGCTCATAATTACCATACACTCCTGGCATCAACGTCCTCACACCCCACATTCACAGCAAGTGATTATGAACTCATTACACACTGTACAATTATTTTGGGCCACCATGCTAGTCCATGGCAGAAATGTGTTCATTTCACACCATCAGAATTTATTTTTACCTATTACTTTGACTATGCTCATTTGTGTGTTTATATACTGTATACATGGCCAGACATCTGATTTTACTTTTAATATTGAGACTGAGCTCTGGGTCTGAGATAAATGTGCAAAGCAAAGGAAACTCTATCTAAGGATCACTGCATGAAATCAGATCAAGCAAATGTATATTACTAATGATGTGGAGAAAGAGATGAGTGGCTGGTAAGTAACTTCTTTGCTGTCGTACTAAATATCTCAAAGACAGTGAAAGTGGACAATGAAGAATTTTGTATTAAAACTTAAAACTGGGAAATTGTTAATATAATATTGGAATCAAAGATTTTTAGTGTACTCTACTCTCACACTAGCTTACTCAGTTGTCCTTTATATTTATATATGGTCAACTGTCTGCAAAAGTGCAAACCAATATGTGACACTTGGACTGGTTTCAATGAAAAAAAATTAAATAGCAAGATCTAGAGAACTGTACAATACTGTGTGCTGTGCAATAATGCTGGGACTGTACAAAGGTGTCAGGCTGGGTCAGTCTGTGGAATTTGCTGTTTTTATAATAAAGTTTGTATTAAAAAAAATAGGATGCCTAAAACTTTTGCACAGTACTGTATGTACAGTATGTGTGTATGTACTATATGTACTACGTTGTCAGGATAATTGTATGCTGCTTTCTAAATGCTTGTTGAGTCCAACACAAATTTGAGTGGAGAATAAGATATTGTTGTTGTGACTCATGGGGACATCCCTTTGTCTCCACTTCAAAGTATTACTGCAGAAGCTCTAACTACAGTTTCAGGGACACACCTCCATACACACAGCTGATTGGCAGATAAGGCAAAGAAATGTATCACGTGTGTAATGCGACAAATCATACCCATCTCCTGTTTCACTGGATGAATGCATGTGTATGCGTGTGTAGTGTGTATCTGTATGTGATGACAAGTGCCCATCTGTTGTTGGAAGAATCTCTGTTTATCCACTGCTAAAATAACCTCTCAGTTCCCCCCACCCTGCCCTCAGATTTTTTTTTTCTTGATAAATGGCATTGGGACATTATCTAAATATGGGTCAATAGAGTTTTCTCAGGGGACGTAAATATTAAAGTGGGATGCAAGGACAGGGGTGGTGCTTTTGATCAAAGCAGGGCTCACATTGGTCAATAGGTCACAAGTCTTGAGCTTCTAGCCCAATCGTGAACTTCTGGACAACAGGTAGATGTCATGAGAGGGTACTTATTAGGGGAGTGTGCAGATCCTTGGTTGGACACTTGTGGGAAACAAAGATCCTTTTCTTTCTGTTGTTGTTCTTCAATCAAACTCACTGTAATCAACAGGCCCTCAACATGGTAAGAGCATCATAATGGGCTACAGTTTAGTGATGTGGAGTACATACAAATGGAGAAGAACATTCAGAGGAGCTTTTACTGCAACTATAAATATTTTTTTAGGTTGGGACTGTTTTGAAGATGCTGAATCTGAATATAGGATGGATAGATCTAAGAATGTCTAGCTGTTTTTAAGGTCCTACACCAAATTATCATAGCTGTACTACTGATTTCTCCTCAATCATGTGCTATTTGTGTTGTGTTATTGGTTTTATAGTGTCATTACTACACGCCACGGGAGGTGTAATTAAACAGTGAACATGCTTTTCTGGGGTTATACTGACATTTGAGTTCTTGTTCTCCTCCTGATGACATGATGTTTTCGATGTGTGAGGCACAAAGGTAATGTTTGTATGAAGAGGAAATGGCAACATTGGATATTCGTTCTAATTGATGTAAAACACTACTCAGTTGTTTTGCAAGGCTTTTTCCTCCATCTGATTTAGTAGAACATGCATCAGAAGCCTAATGCTACAGATTTAAGAAATCGACTGTAGAATCAGAAGAAGAATAGGAAACAATTTGTCTGATCTACAATAGTAAGAGCTTTAAAGTAATCCAAAGTGTAAAGTTGCAGAACAGTTATTTACTGTTGAACTAAAGATTTCTTTTTGTTTGTCAATGTGGTGTCTGTTACATTTGTGCAAACTGAAGATGTATGTGAGCCTGGGTGTGTGTGTGTGTGTGTGAGAGAGAGAGAGAGAGAGAGAGAGAGAGAGAGAGAGAGAGAGAGAGAGAGAGAGAGAGAGAGAGAGAGAGAGAAAGCACTTTGGCATTTGTGCTGTGATAAATTGTAGAGATGAAAGACAAGAGGACATGTGAGGAGAAGGAGCATTATCTTAATTCCAGTCTTCTTCTGGAACACTCCTCGGCTGCTGAGGGAATTAATTAGAGCTATATTAGTGCACTGAATACACAGTTGTGGAATGAGCTCAAGTGTTAAGATCTCTGCCATTTCAGATGCCAGGTGTGTTGAAGGTTTTTTTTTATCTTATTGCACTTGCTAATATTAGTAGGGTTAAATAGGAATCGGTTTGATCCTGAATGTACAGACTAATTGTCATCAAGCTGAAAGCTGGGCAAAAGCATTGCACCTTTCCCACTGAAAGAGAACAAATGCAGCTGCATGTCTGTGCTGTAAACATTAGCAAGGTACTTGATGCCTGGATTCAGTGCCACTGTTGAATGCTGATTTGATGGCATTTTCTAGCAGAGCATTTTCTGGATTCACAAGAATAAAATATGAAACATCTCTCTTTCCAAATCAAGTGGGCTCATTTCACTTTAGTGGTGTTAATGTAAAATGTAAGTGTATGTTAAATGTTGTAAATGTATGTTAAAATGTTAGTATAAAATATATACTGCAATATCATTCATGATAAAAATCAACCCTAATCATTTCATATTTGCATCACTTAAGGTTTTGCAGCTTGTTACAGTAGTTCTACCTTCTACAGTAGTGTAGAATTTACACAGAAAAATTCATGCTGTTGAAGTAACATTTTTTTACCCAATTTAGTGTAATAATGTGCAGTAGGTGTTAATTCTACACTTCAGATCTTGATGTGTTGGCAGTATACACTAAACATATACCTCAAATATGGTATTAAAATGTCTTTTACTTTCACTACTCTTTACTATGACTCACATACTGTAGCTGGTCAAAGAAATATTGGTATTCTGTGGAAACTTCAGTTCAGAGCTTCAGCACTAACTGTATCTTAATTAAGTGATGATTGCATCATCTATGCAAATGGTCTGTAAGTCA
The DNA here is from genome assembly GCA_023630585.1 of Cranoglanis bouderius. Lineage (NCBI taxonomy): Eukaryota > Metazoa > Chordata > Actinopteri > Siluriformes > Cranoglanididae > Cranoglanis > Cranoglanis bouderius. The sequence goes on from CM042559.1 coordinate 7,848,176, forward strand.
AATTACACTATAATTTCATAATGGTTTATCATGCTGTCTTTCTCTCACCCTCTTCAAACACTCCCATTCTTTTTCCCCCCATCTCCACCATTTTTGTAGCCGACTGAAGCCCAGACCGATGCCCGCTCCTTCCTGAGCGAGGAGATGATCACTGGTGAGTCATGGTCATGGTGTGCATGACAGGGTCTATGATTATGGTCACATTATGATTATGGTCACATAGCTATAAATCTAACTACATGATTAATAAAATGCAATTTTTGGATGGTGGAAGATGTAGAATTTAAGATACAGTAAGCCATTCTTGTGTATACACAAATCATGCAAATATGCTAGAATATAAATAAATATAATATAAATAAATTATAGTAGCAGGGATAACATGTTGTCACATATTATCTTATCATATTGTCATGCTTTGATCTGTTCATTCGTTACTGTAGAGTTTAAGGCTGCCTTCGATATGTTTGATACTGATGGAGGCGGTGACATCAGCACTAAGGAGCTGGGAACCGTGATGAGGATGTTGGGTCAGAATCCAAGCAGAGAGGAGCTGGATGCCATCATTGAGGAGGTTGATGAAGATGGTATGGTTTTACTTGAATAATCAGATTTCAGCCTTTTTTAAAAACATGGCAGTTCTCAAAATATTTTTCCCTAGAAATTGGGCAGATGCAATCTATGCATTGTTTCTCATCTGACTATGAAATAAAATTAACTGTGTTGCATCAGGCAGCGGCACCATTGACTTTGAGGAGTTCTTGGTGATGATGGTGCAACAGATGAAGGAAGATCAGGCAGGCAAGAGTGAGGAAGAGCTGTCTGAATGCTTCCGTATCTTTGACAAGTATGGAAACTACTTTTACAGAGATAACAGTCACTGGATAGACTAATTGTGTTTATTCAACAAGGGGTCAAGGAAGATTTTTTTACTTAAATGTTTATGTATGGTTCTACCACAGAGGCAGGAATTGCAAAGGCTCTCATCAGATTTTTGGTTTCTGGACTGAATTCAGCCAGTCATAATGCTAACCACTTCTTGGATTGTATTTAATCCAGTCCAATATTTTTATCAATTAGCATACAAATGTGTGTTAAGGTTTTTGATATACCATATAGTAGAGTCAGCTGCTTTAGTATACTTGACTAATCTGCCTAAGAAAGCCATAAGATCATAGTATTACATATAATTTTACATAATTTTACATTTTACAAAATTTTGTATTACCTATACACACACACACACACACACACACACACACACACACACACACACACACACATATATATATATATATATATATATATATATATATATATATATATATATATATATATATATATATATATTAGACAAATTGTATATTGTAGACAAAGAGAACCCAATTAAACAAATGAGACAAAAATATTATACATTTATTTATTGAGGGCAATTGTCCAATATTAAGTATCTGTAAGTGGCAAAAGTATGTGAAACTCTGAGATTAGCAGTTGATTTGAAGGTGAAATTAGAGTCAGGTGTTTTCAGTCAGTGGGATGACAAACAGGTGTGAGTGAGCGCCCTGATTTATTTAAAGAACAGGGATCTGTCAAAGTCTGATCTTCACAATACATGTTTGTGGAAGTGTATCATGGCATGAACAAAGAAGATTTATGAGGACCTCAGAAAAAGAGTTGTTGATGCTCGTCAGGCTGCAAAAGGTTACAAAACCATCTCTTAAGAGTTTGCACTCCACCTATCCACAGTCAGACAGATTGTGTACAAATGGAGGAAATTCAAGACCATTGTTCCCCTCCCCTGGTGTGGTCAACCAACAAAGATCACTCCAAGAGCAAGACGTGTACTAGTCCACGAGGTCACAAAAAAACCCAGGGTAACTTCTAAGCAACTAAAGGCCTCTCTCACATTGGCTAATATTAATGTTCATTAATCCACCATCAGGAAAACACTGAACAATAATAGTGTGCATGGCAGGGTTGCAAGGAGAAAGCCACTGCTCTCCAAAAAGATCATTGCTGCCTGTCTGCATTTGCTAAAGATCACCTGGACAAGCCAGAAGGCTATTGGGAAAATGTTTTGTTGATGGATGAGACCAAAATAGAACTTTTTGGTTTAAATGAGAAGTGTTATGTTTGGAGAAAGGAAAACACAGCATTCCAGCATAAGAACCTTATCCCATCTGTGAAATGTGGTGGTGGTAGTATCACGATTTAGGCCTGTTTTGCTGCATCTGGGCCAGGATGGCTTGCCATCATTGATGGAACAATGAATTCTGAAGTATACCAGTGAATTCTAAAGGAAAATCTGTTCATGATCTGAATCTCAAGAGAAAGTGGGTCATGCAGCAAGACAACAAGCACACAAGTAGTTCTACCAGAGAATGGTTAAAGAAGAATAAAGTTAATGTTTTGGAAAAGGCAAGTCAATCTCCTGACCTTAAGCCAAAAGAAAAGTTGTTCTGTACTGAGGAATGGACTAAAATTCCTCCAAGCTGATGTGCAGGACTGATCAACAGTTACAGTTAATGTTTAGTTGCAGTTATTGCTGCACAAGGGGGTCACACCAGATACTGAAAGCAAAGGTTCACATACTTTTGCCACTTACAGATATGTAATATTGGATCATATTCCTCAATAAATAAATGTCAAATGTGTGTATGTATATGTAATATCATGATCTTAGTTAAGAGTTTAATATTTAATGGCAGAGGGAAAGAGAATCTTCTAAAAGCCAGTCACAATATGCTAATGTAAGGCCGTTAATGTAATGACCACATTTAAACAGTTCACCTACGTTGCAAAATCTGTTATCCATATGTTCAGAATATAAGTGTTTTTTGTTCCAGAATTGGACTGCATCATTATTCAAAATGTATTTTTTAAACTAAGGGCCAAAACATGGTTTTGATTAGTGCTTGATGTTAAGCCCCTCATGCTTGAAGCTAAAATTACATGTATAAGGGCAGGACAAGCATGAAACATCACAGCCCAAATTGCATCATTAAATTGTAAAGCAAATACATTGAATTTCTACCAGGTAATATTTTTTTAATCTTAATTTTATGCTGCTTCTGGGCAACTGGGCAACTGTGCACTGTACGATGATGTGAACTGTGACTAGTGAGGAGCACTGTTCAAAAATGTGAAACTCTTTCATTCTTTTCATCTCTGATTAGTTTTATAAAATGGAGCAGTTTCCAGTGACTGGTTATACAAAGGATGTGTGCTTTCTGTGGGGTTTCACTGCTGCTCTTTGTGGTATGAAAAAAACAGGAATGGAGATGGTTTCATTGACCGTGAGGAGTTCGCTGACATCCTACGCACCACTGGAGAGCCAATAACAGAAGAGGAGATAGAAGAGCTCATGACAGATGGAGACACAAACAAAGATGGCAAAATTGACTTTGATGGTAAAATGAACACCAGTCATTTTACACACACAAAGCTAATTCTTATTTCCTTTTTATTGCGTATTTAATTTTAATAAATACAAATTATGTTTGCATTCTCATATCTTAACAGAAAAACACATGCCTACATGCGCACACACACACACACACACACACACACACACACACACACACACACACACACACACACACACACACACACACACACACTAGTTAAGTATTCTAGAGTAAAATCATCTTGAAGGTCACTTAATCTTGGAATTTCAGATGACATTTTGGTTTACTATAAACATTTTCACAGCAAAAGGTGCATTACACAATAAACTTTATTCAATTCATACATGGTTGGCAAAGATGTAATAACATCAGTGTAATTATCTTTTTTTTTTTTTTTTTTTTTTTCCTCTTCCAGAGTTTTTGAAAATGATGGAGAACATTCAGTAAAGATGCCACATTCCACCCTTTCATCTTTGGCCTCCGATCATAATTCAACAAACTTCATGAAACAACCTGGCGGAAAGTTAAACTCATGGAAAAGTCATAGAAGAAAGTCTGTCTCATGGACAATGTGGAATGGATGGGAAAACACAGTGGCAACATCCTTCTGGAACTTTCTCTTTGGGACAGTGGAAATGGCTATAAATAACTATCAAACCCTTTTACGAGGAATTCATTCACACCCCCCCCCCCACACACACACACCCCACTGCCCCTATGCCCCAGCTTCTTAATGACATATGATCTACCACTCCTTGAAAACTTGACCCTACTTTTGCCCTACATGCCCACCCTGTAGTGTTCCTAAATAAACCAGACTCAGTCTGCCTTTATGTCTTGGTGTCATGGTAAATGAGGTGTCCCAACATCTATTGGTTACAGTACAAGTTCAGAAGTGTTTGTGCTTTTTCTAAGATTTGCTGGTTCACTGTATGACAATTGCCATTCTCAGTTTGAATAGCAGAAGCAGATATTACTATTAACAATTACTGTAAAGAATGTGATCAAACAACACTCCTATCTGATCCAACCCTTTCAGTCCACCATAATCAAAGCTTCAAGGTAATCAGGTTTCTGACATTATGCTGTACAGAGAGGTTCCATGGTTTGACTTCCCCAGTGCTCCTTTGCTGCTTCCACTATAACCACTAACAGCATGGTTCTTGTCCTTATACAAGAGTCTCCTTCTCCAATTAGGTTTCTAATGACAATACTGAAGCTTTCTCCACCTGTACTTACCCTCTGCAGTAACAGACATTCAGGGATCTTCACACAGCCATGCAGGTTACTATGCGAAGAGTTTACAGTTGATCCCCAGAGACTAAACTTACCAAAACAGCACACTAGGTTGTGTGTTGAGACTATTTTCATCCAAAATGGAAAAGGGGAACGTAAAACCCAAAATGTGTTCTTTTTTCTTCTTCTTTGTGCTGCCTAGTCATACGATCCTTTGGCATTTGTATGTCTTCCTCTCATGTGAATGGTGATTCAGGCACCATCTTCAGGAGCGTCCTCTGTGTGGCATGTTGCGATGCTTTACAACAGGTTGCCAATACTCTTGTGGTGCACACCACCCTCAAATTCTCTTTTTAAAACATTGCACTTCTGATGTAGGGTATATGATTTTTACCTCCTCCCATTTCTCACCCTATTAGATTTTGGCTGCACTTCACAAAACATACACACACGTCTGATCATCCCTCCTTCGAATTCTCCAAAAGACACTCCCCACTCAGGAAACACATGCCATACAAGGAGTGTGATGTCTCGAGCTAGCTACCTGCACTATTTGTTTGGAATGGGCGGCATGTAGCTTGAGACATGCTCACATAACATTAATATAATTTGCTATTCAGGGCACACTGAAGTTCTGCATGACAGCACTTTTGCACTGGGGTTTATTTCTGCTCATGACACAGGGCAGAGCACCTCCCCTGAGTTTATGTTCACCTAACAAATAATCCAATTAGCCTATTATTCATATAAATTGCAATTACCAGCCATGACAACATGCTACACTGTTTAGTAATCTTTACTAGTGGAGTGTCTTTAGAACATTGCATTAGTCTGATCATGGCTGGGTAGCATAAAACGTGAAGTGAAAACTTTTCCAAATCCCCTTTCTGTCCGGTATGAAAATGTTCCCAGTTTTCACATTGCTTGGATCTAACAATTCTCACGCTCCTGCCTTGGTCAGTAAAAATAGACTAGTTTTCTTGTGTAACTGCATCTGACATACCATCCACACTGTATTCCTAGCTTGTGCTCAGTGCTCCTGGGATAGACACCATGACCCTGACCAGGATAAAGTGGTTATTAATGGATAAATAAAACAGTTACCAGTTGGTAGTATTGTACGCCTACTCTGTGACTTGGGGGCAAGCATAGTATTATGTATCATTTCCAAACTCTTATCACAACTAACTCACCCCTTTGATAATTTGCTACTTATTTAACACTTTAACATCCCCCCTTTTTAAACCTCCTGAAGATGTTAAATTTGCTTCTTTTCCCCTGTCAAAAACAAGGGACTTTTCTTCCACCCTTGTAGACCCGACATTTCAGATTTAGATTTAGGCTCCTCAGAACCCTAAAAGTTCAACATTCTAATTCTGGCCATCCCTGGTGGGCGTGGCTTCGGAAACGTGTTCAATACCGTGTATCTGGATGGTCGTTGACGGCCGGTGGGCGTGGCCTCGCCCGTCCTGTTTAAAGTGTGTCTGAACTCTCCATTGACGTCTAGTCTATCTGTCGGGGTGCACACGGATTGACCACTCCTTTGGGCTTGATTGGTGGATAATAGTGGGGAAAACTAATCCATAACCATGGTAAGAGATCACAGAAATCAAGCATGAAACAAAAATAAATGTGTCTAGGATTGCTAATGGCAAATAGACGAAATAATATATATATATATATATATTTAATTGAATATGTAAATTATAGAGAGGAAGCATTTATTTTGTAAACGGTTTCAGTTTAATCGAGGGGAAATGGTGACATTCAGTATTGCCATATCTACTTTTTTAATATGTGTTGGATACTTGTATGATTAAAGCATGTATCCGTGGGGTTGTCAGTGCAATTTTTAATATTTCAGGTTTTAAAAAATATCAGGGAAAAAAATGTGTAAAGCCTATACTTGCCAGATTTTTTGGGCCTTTAATTGTAAATTGTGACTTTGTATTTGAAAGATATAATTTAATTAAGGGATATGACAGCTGTTGTGGTCATAATGTAGTGGTGTCAGGAAAAAAATCAAGCAGGATGGAAGACTGATGCCGAAATGCCACTTGATCCGGACTCGGTCAGCAGAGTTGGTGTGTGAGCGGGTGACATGCTTAGGCGACACATTCCAGGAGTTCAGTTTCGGAGTTACCATGTACAGGCACAGAGTTAGGAAGATTAAACCTGTTGATCCCTAAAATAGCAAGAAGGGTTCACCAACTGCTTGTGCGCAGTGGTTTGGAGGTTTTTAACCCAGCTGCTGAGTCAGCATATTTTAATAAACATTAAAAAATGAGAACACATTTTCCCTCACATTGGCGCACTGTTAATTACCTGGCTCAAATGTTTTTAAACAAGTCATGACAAGCCATGAAAACTATGTTTCCCTCTAATTAATCATCGTCTGTGCGGTGACTAGGCTATAGGATGCACGATTGTGGAATTTTAAAAAAGCCTAGTTGGTGCGTATTTCAGTAAAGTGCCGTGTTTTTTTCCCCTCTCTTCCACTGTAACCACCTTATTGCTGCACATACAGAAAAATGGATATATTAAACAAAGAAAAACAATAATAAGAACAACTTTCTGTCATGCCGTTTTGTAGACTGACGCGCAACAGGAGGCCCGCTCCTACCTGAGCGAGGAGATGCTCGCCGGTGAGTGGAAAACAATGCGCTTTATTTATTCCCACTGAATATATTTCATGATTGCAGTATATCCTAATCTTCTGTCCCGTTTCACAACAGAGTTCAAAGCTGCCTTCGATATGTTTGATACCGACGGTGGCGGCGACATCAGCACCAAGGAGTTGGGTACCGTGATGAGGATGTTGGGACAGAATCCAACCAGAGAGGAGTTGAATGAAATCATTGAGGAAGTCGATGAGGACGGTAAGGACAACCAGACATACTTTACTTTATGTCAGAGCCTCTCCGAACTTTTTTTGCAGCCAGGCAAAAAAGCTGTTTAAAAAAAATCCACTGAGTGTCTTGGTACAGATTTATTTGATGAACTATTCAGAATCCATAAAGTTTTTCTTTCCTGACCTTTCCACCCACAGAACACATGAGGTCCATGTTGATATTATTTATAGACCACAGATAAAACCACAGACCCTGACCCCACTTTGCATACTATTACAATTTTTGAGGTTCACAACACCAAATATTAACACTATAAAATCCCTGAATGAGTGGACCTACAACATTGAATAAGACACAAAAGAACATTATAAGAGGTCCTTCAGCACTGCTAGCCTATGTGTACACTGTTACAGTTTGGCCTTATGTTGTAAAATCCTAGGCAGCGGAACTATTGACTTTGAGGAGTTCTTGGTCATGATGGTGAGGCTCCTAAAGGAGGACCAGGCCGGCAAGAGTGAGGAAGAGTTGGCAGAATGCTTCCGTGTGTTCGACAAGTATGTACCGTAATACAACTGTGTATTTTACAGTATAAAAAAAAAAAAAACTTTCAGCATCTTATTTGCATCTTACTCTCTATTTGCTCACAGGAACGCAGACGGCTACATTGACAGAGACGAGTTCGCCGAGATCATCCGCAGCACTGGGGAGGCTATCACAGAGGACGAGATCGATGAGCTGCTGAAGGACGGAGACAAAAACGCCGATGGCATGCTGGACTTTGATGGTAAGACACCTTTTTTGAGTGATTATGCCTTTGATAAGTCAAGAATTTGTGTATTATAGAGTCTTGATGAATGAATGCTGTATGAGGATGTATTTGTGTGCGTAGGCCTTGAATTTGTAATCTTTTAACAAGATTATGTGTTTTTTTTCCCAGAATTCCTCAAGATGATGGAGAATGTGCAGTAAAACAGAGACTCATGGACATTCCTCTACCCTTTGACCCCCCCTGTCAACTCAATCCCATCCCCTCAAACTCACTCATGACCCTTTACCATCTGGTCCGTTGCCTCTCATCGTCCATCTTGACAACTATGCCGCTTCAACAGACATACAGACGAACATCCGAATAAGGTCTGCTAAGGTGCAACACATGATGCTCATGCTCCAGGGAGAACCCTGCATGTTCCTGCAAAAGAACAGAAGAGCCAAGCAGTGGTGTGTGGTTTGCAGCACCATTATATTACATTGCGAAATAGATCAACAGCTCAAACTGTGGTAGACCACACATGGCTGGGCGTTTTAGTCTACATTTAGACTAGATCAGCAGCTTGTTATCGCTGCCTAGACCAATGCTAAAACCTCTTACACATCACCATATTTAAACAAATGCTTGAGAGAACAGAATAAAAAAAATAAACACATGCTCGTATTTAGTTGGTCTGATGTTTGTAAATTTTTGTTTTGAGGAGGTTGCCAATAAAGCTTTTTTCTTTTTCTTTTTTTCTCCCCCCAGTGTCATTGAAACAAATAAAGTTTAAGATTACTGGTTATTTAAATGAATGGTTGCTACTACATTGTCAATGAAGATTCAAACTTAAACCATGCAATAATCCAAATTGCATTTGGTATACCTTCTACAGTCATTTCCAATTTAAAACAATAGTTATCCATACACTGCTAACAGTACAAGCCAAGAGCTGTGAAAATCATAGAAGCACATTCTTAGAAGAGATTGAACCTTTGGAGTTGAAAAAAGAACTTGAAAGTGCAAATAGGAACTTCTAACTATCAAAAAGTTTCAACATGGAACTTAAGATCCCTTGGTTTTTTGGCATATATCATCAGTTCTTTTTAGAACCTTTGTTGTGGCAAAAGGGTTCATATTGGAACCTGGTCTGCTGTCAGGGTTCCTTTATGAACCTTTTCGAAGATGGACTGTAAAAATGTTACTACTATTTTGTTATTAGTTGAGGCTCATGCTTTGCTGTTAGCCCTGGAACATATTGGACATGCACAAGAATGGAACTTTTTAATTTTTACAGATTCAAAATCTTGCCTTCAATCACTTGAATTGTTAAAGACTGGTCACCCCATAATTGTTCATATTTTAAAGTAGACCTGTTACAAAAGCAAAACTACAGCATTTTCTGTTGAATTCTGGGTCATAGTGTTTTATTTCAATGCACAAGCAGACATTGCTGCTAAACAGACCCTTACAAGAACCACAGAATGCCAGATTCCACTTTCAGACCTCAAACTCTTATTCAACTCCAAAAACGGCAAGTTGAATGGAGAAAATGTGACAATAAATTATTTTAACTTAATCTGGCTGGCAAATTACTTTTTTTCTAGACATGATCAAGTGGTGCATACAAGGTCATACAGATCACAGACTGACACATGGGTTTTTATTAAAGGGCGAGGAACCATTCTGTAACACTCCTTTAACTGTGAAACATATCCATTTGGACTGTTCTGCTTTTAATGTTATTAGACATCAGGAAATACATTTAAGTATGTGTTGTGTAAGGTTTCATCAGGAAAAGTTTGTTTATTTAATTATTATTATTATTATTATTATTATTATTATTATTATTATTATTATTCTGTGTTCAGATTGTTTGTACATGTAATAGCCTAATCATTTTTACAAAAACAAAACAAAAAAAAAGTTTTGTAAAAATGTTTATTACATGCACAAACAATCCGAACACAAATTAAACCCCCAGAATATTTATTTATTTATTTATTTATTTATTCATTTAACCTTTATTTAACCAGGAAACGCTCTTAAGATTACAAATCTCTTTTTTAAGAGCGTCCTGGCCAAGATAGGCAGCAGCAAGTCTTTTCACAGTTACAAACGGACAACATAAAACAAAAAGTCAAAAAGTACAATCAAAAACTCAACTACACTAGTTAAAAACATTGGCAGGACAAGGAAACAGAAAATCTTTCAGCAATGACTTAAAAACACTTTAAGTATATTATATAACCTTTTATATAGTATAAGTATATAAATATTGACAAATAGCTAATAACACTTCACTAGTACTTAAATTTCATTTAAGTAAATATGATTATTCATATTGTTTCAATTTTGATAATAAAAAAACAACAACATTTAAACCAGGTGGAAGTGGTAAGTGGCAACGTAAATCTCCAAATGGCTGTCTCGCGCAAAAACCGTTAAACTTTGAAGCGCGAGCGGCGCGAATATCTGAGGTAAGACAATATAACCTATCATAAAATAACTATGACCTTTTTGAAAAGCTAAGAAAATAACATGAACTTAATGTCATAATTACATTAAGGTGTGTGTTACGTAAGGAATAATTGACGACGGGCCATATATATGTTTAATACCACATTGTTTTCTAAATTGTAATACTTCTCTATACAGGCTGAAAGAATGAACACAGGTGATTCACTTCAAAATCCAAGATGTGGATCCCTACATTTCAAGGTTGATCAAAAGACGAGAAACACCTCGACATTCATTGAAAAGTCGCTATTTAATGTGCCATAATGCCAAAACCAAAATGCCACCTACCGTAATTATAATGGCCAATTTTTTTGTTTAACTGGATGTACAGTCCCCTTCGAAAGTTTTTAAACAGCAAGGCAAATTCTAGTTTTTCGCTATGCATTGAATACATTTTGGTTTGAGATTAAAAAATGAATATGAGATGACATCAAAATTTCAGCTTTCATTTCCTCATATTTACATCTACAGTCCCCTCCAAATCTATTGGAACACCAAGGCCAATTCATATTTTTGTGCTATACACCAAAGGCATTTGTGTTTGAGATCAAAAGATGGATATGAGACCAGAGTTTAGGATTTCAGCTTTTATTTCCTTGTATTTACATCTAGATGTGTTAAAAAACATAAAACATAGAACCTTTTGTATCAGACCACCCAATTTGTAGGTGAGCAAATGTATAGGAATGGATAAGTCTTGAAGTAAATTAAATTAAATGACACTTAATATTTGGTTGCATATCCCTTGCTTGCAATAACTGCATCAATCCTGTGACTCATTGACCAAATTGTTGGTTTCTTCTTTTGTGATGCCAGTCTAAAAACTTCCAATTTTCCCCCTGATGAAGTCTTTTGTTGAGTTGGCAGTGTGTTTTGGATCATTGTCTTGCTGCATGATATTCCTCCCAATAATTGGCAGACAGAATGTTTCTGTAAACTTCTGAATTCATTCTGCTACTACCATCATGAGTTACATCATCAGTAAAGATTAGTGAGCCTGTTCCAGAAGCAGCCATGCAAGCCCAAGCCATGACACTACCTCCACCATGTTTCACAGATGAGCTTGTATGTTTCTGATCATGAGCAGATCCTTTCTTTCTCCACACTTTGGCCTTTCCATCACTTTGGTAGAGGTTCATCTTGGTTCCAGAACTTTTGTGGCTCATCACTGCATTTCTTTGTGAATTGCAAGCTGGCTTTCTGATTCTTACTGCTGATGAGTTGTTTGCATCTTGTATTATGGCCTCTATATTTCTGCTCTAGAACTCTTATTCAAATGTTGGATTGTGATATCTTCACCCCTGCCCTGTGAAGGCTCTTGGTGACATCACTAACTGTTGTTTTTGGGTTTTTCTTCACAGCTCTCACAATGTTTCTGTCATCTGAAATGTATAGCAAAAACAATAAAATTGGCCTTGCTGTTCCAATAATCTCAGAGGGGCTGTAAATACATGGTGTAGAAAGGGTTATCTTGTTTTAAACATTGTCTTATTTTCTAAATATTATAAATATTCAGTTACATTCTGTTAATGAAATTGATTGTTGTTTTTTTTCATGAAAGACAATATTCCTTTGTTTCAAGTTGTTGTTCAGTGGTGTCATGCCCAAACTATATATTTATGTATTAAACATTTTATGGACAATAATGGGGTTGTGTCTTTGTTATGAAATGGGTTTAAATTAGTAATGGATGATACTAATACTACTACTACTACTAATAATAATAATATGGTAAGGATGTCTAGAAACAAGTTCAAAAAGGAACTCTGATGGGTCGTTAATGCACATTTAATAGATGGTTCCAATTAGAATTTCTTCAAAAAGGTTAAAAAATTAACCTTTAAGGTTCCCCCACAATCTCCAGGAACCTCAAAAGGTTCATTTTTTAACCCTTTCTTCTTAAAGTGTATTACACTGCTTTTAACAATATTGAGAAAATATTTTAACACTGAATGCATAATGGTGTACATTATTGTCAAAACTGCTGGTGAATCTGTATAACAATATTATAGTGTAAAAACCGTAAACACCCAGTAAGCTTTGAAGTTCTTGACTGTGACTGGTGGCCATTAATTTTGTGCCAAAACTAGTAAACTGAAGTACAAGCCCTGCAAGCAAAATAATGAATTCTGGAATTTACTGTTTTCAGCAGCAGATATCACCAACATGGAACTGCAGCCACTGCATTTCTGACACTGGTAACAGAAATAAGATTTGCAGCTTTATGTTAAACCTCTGACTTGAATTTACATTCACATCAATTAGCAGACACATTTATCCAAGTGACTTAAAGAAATGCTTTGTAATCTCCATCAAAAACATCCTCATGCTAGTATACATAGGTCAGGGTTTACGAATATCATCAAGCTCAACCAGTGTTAGAGAGGAGTTTTGGGATACTGACTGGAAGGTTGGGAGTTTAAATCTCAGCATTGTAAAGCTGCCACTTGAACAAGATCCTTAACCCTCAAGTGTCTTAATTGTAAGTCACTTTGGATAAAAGCATCAGTCAAAGAAGCAAATATAAACACAACAAAAACACACGTCAAGTGCTACGTCCCAATTTGCCTACTATCCTAACTGTCTATACTGTCCTAAATAGTATCCGAGATGAGAATTAGTGTGTTCCAAAGCGTAGTATGTTGAAATGAGCATCCCAAACATACCTGGATTGTCTACTATTTCCGATAGATTTTCGAAGTGTGGACACTTTTCCCGCTAAAATTGGCCACAACCCCTTATGCGAGGGAGGAGTTGTTTTGTGACGGTTTATTTCAACAAATTCAACCTGAAAACATGGCAGACGAGTGTACCGTCTGTGATGCGTCTTCAGTATTTAAGTGTAAGAACTTAAATGTTGAGTTTTTTATTGGTTGGATGTTGTGTAAAAAGAGTAGCATTTTAGAGAGGAGTAAATGAAATGTGGAAAAATAAATCATGGGAATGGTAAATTCAGTTATATAGTATAAATTATGTAAGGAATAATGAATGAAGAAAGGCTGAAATGGAACGAGGAGTTTGCTTACGGTGACAGTGTAACTAGGAAACAATGTTCTCTCTCGTAACATGACGTGTTAGTATGTCCCAGTTCATGCATACTGTTTTTCTACACAATCAAATATATGTACCTTTTCCTTCACAAAAGAGTACATACTTTTAGTGCATAGTATAACTAGGCGAATTGGGATGCAGCAAAGTTCTGTTTCAAGACCTAGTGGATACATACAAGTGACAGGTTTCAAATGTTGTAGGCTGCATTAGGTATCCTTTATTAGTAGCAGTTTATCACGTTTAGATCAGCGAGTTAAAAAATAATGCTTGTTATTTTTGAGGAATGTAATAATGTGTACATCTATGCATTATATGAAAAAAAAATTGTTCAGTACTTTATACATGCTTTATTCAACTTACTTAAAAAAAAAAAATATATATATATATATATATGCGGTTCACTGATGAACTAATATGAGAAATGTTTGATTATTTCAAGTATACAGTTCATGCAAAAGTATAAAGATACACAAAAAGTAAAGTTTCCAATGAACTCGGCACACATGCTTCAACTTGCAGTCAGTTTGATGAAGCTGCATACAACAGCTGCTCATATGCTCATAACAACACTGTATATGACAGTTCAGGACCCGTAGTTGGCTTCATCAAAGGCTTTTCTGGCTCTCTTGAGCTCCTCATTCATCGTCAGCAGATCTTTCACCCTCGCAAACTTTCTCGGGTCTTTCCGGATGAGGAAGACGATGTCCTCCACCTGAACGCGGCCTTGGCGTCCGATGGACATGGCTTTATGGGTCATCTCCGTGATGAACTCGATCACCAGGTCCTCCAGAATATCCACCGACTCTGTGTACGGATTCTGGTCGTCGCCGAATCCATACATCATACAGCGAAGCTCTTTCGAGAAAAGTCTCTTCCTTCTGCCATGACCCGAGTCTGCACCGTTCCCCCCTTCATCCAACTCCTCATCAAACCCGGGATCGTCTTCTTCCTCCGCCATGTTCGAATCAGGAGCCTTTAAACAGCTGCTGTGAATATCGAGCTCTTTAATCAATCACAATTCCAATTTTTATATTGTGTTTGTATCAATAACACGCACGCTGTTGGATTTAAAGCAAGCTGCTTACCAAATTTCTGTATCAACACACTCGAAAGCTGCAGTCACAAACAACCGCTGGGTGAAATCCCGACTTCCGACTTCCGGTTGAACGCAGGTTGCCAAGTATATGCAGAAATGATCCTTTTCCAATCATAATACAATCCACAAATAACCCCATCCCAAAACCTATTTGTTTTAAATATGAAATATATTGTAAAAACATATACACAAACTATTATTGTAACATATACAATACATATTTTATCAAAGCAGTATTAAAACACTCTATATAGTTTCATAAACCATCTACTGACACATAAAAAGCACATTCATACAGGAAAGTTAGTCTACTTTTTTTGTAAACCTAATATGCCTTACTGTAGTTACAAGACCCTATTTCAACTCATCGACCATTTTATGTTCTCTCTCTACCCAAGGAGTTCACACATAATGCGTTTTTACGCTAAACCTGTAGACCTGGCAACACTAAAGTCGATCCCCCCCAAAAAAAAAAAAAAAAAAAAAGCTAAAAGACACTTCCTGTTGCTTGTCACTATTATTTAGAGCACCTCCCACACTTATGTATGTGATATTTTGAATTGTTGTGGTTATTATTAAAAAGAAAAAAACATCAAATCCGCTGTAAAATACTCATGTTAATCTGTTAATGATTAATAATTAATAGTAAGTAATATGCTAGAGTCAGAGTATCCCAGAGTGCGCTGCATGTACACGTCACTGGAGCGTACCTGCTGCACGAGCAACATGGCTGAAAGCTAAACGGCTCCTTATTGGACATTTAGTGCACTACTATGGGTCGAGAAGCCGCTCCTTTCTCCACTCTATGTAGTGCACTTAAAGAGTAGTGTGCTATTTGGTGTTCAGGTTACATGTTCGAATGTGGCGAGTGGATGCGCCGTAGATTCATTAACAATAGTTATTTAGAGTGGGTGCTGGCACAGGACCAGTTATGGTAACTTAATATCTCAACTGCAACCTTCTTTTTTTCCGTTGGAAAGGAAAATGCTACAAGTGAGGTAGGAGAACTTCCCGCACAAACGTCTACTGTTAACCATGTAGTCACCACCCATACTGGGACACGTTAACGGACCTGAAAATGACACGTTTATAGCAGCTGGTCGTGTTGACTATAATATAAAGTTTTATAGGTTCAGCAGATTGAACACGCTAACGGATTCCCAGCTACTGTCTGAGGCAAGACTGGAGACACATGCTTAGTTTGCACTGTTTACTTGTTGGAATGGGCAATATTTATATCTATATAGTTGAACTCAAAGTTCATTTTCAGCACAGCTGTGACAGTGTTGGATTCCACAGCTAAGTATGCTAACATCTCCTGTCCTTACGGTTAAAAGGTTCTGTCTCTTTAAGATGTGAGACATGAACGTTTTGACTTTCTGTTTAGCAAAACTCTTGCACCTTTTTGAAGCGTTACTTCAAAATGTAGACATATTATCAGACATCCCACCCTGCAAAAACTCATTTCAGGGAGGTAGCGCCACCAAAAACACATTTCAAAAAAGTTATGAATTGATTTGCATTTTAATGAGGGAAATAAGTATTTGATCCCCTATCAATCAGCAAGATTTCTGGCTCCCAGGTGTCTTTTACACAGGTAATGAGCTGAGATTAGGAGCACTCTCTTAAAGGGAGTGCTCCTAATCTCAGTTTGTTACCTGTAAAAAGACACCTGTCCACAGAAGCAATCAATTAATCAGATTCCAAACTCTCCACCATGGCCAAGACCAAAGAGCTGGATGTTAGGGACAAGATTGTAGACCTACAGAAGGCTGGAATGGGCTACAAGACCATCACCAAGCAGCTTGGTGAGAAGGTGACAACAGTTGGTGCGATTATTCGCAAATGGAGGAAACTGTCAGTCTCCCTCGGTCTGGGGCTCCATGCAAGATCACACCTCATGGAGTTTCAATGATCATGAGAACGGTGAGGAATCATCCCAGAACTACACGGGAGGATCTTGTTAAT
Organism: Cranoglanis bouderius; assembly: GCA_023630585.1. Classification (NCBI taxonomy): domain Eukaryota; kingdom Metazoa; phylum Chordata; class Actinopteri; order Siluriformes; family Cranoglanididae; genus Cranoglanis; species Cranoglanis bouderius. Next base: position 7,865,054 of record CM042559.1, read on the forward strand.
GATCTCAAGGCAGCTGGGACCATAGTCACCAAGAAAACAATTGGTAACACACTACGCCGTGAAGGACTGAAATCCTGCAGCGCCCGCAAGGTCCCCCTGCTCAAGAAAGCACATGTACAGGCCTGTCTGAAGTTTGCCTGAATGATTCAGAGGAGAACTGGGTGAAAGTGTTGTGGTCAGGTGTGGTCAGATCTCTTTGGCATCAACTCAACTCGCCGTGTTTGGAGGAGGAGGAATGCTGCCTATGACCCCAAGTCATAACACCATCCCCACCGTCAAACATGGAGGTGGGAACATTATGCTTTGGGGGTGTTTTTCTGCTAAGGGGACAGGACAACTGCACCGCGTCAAAGGGACGATGGACAGGGCCATGTACTGTCAAATCTTGCGTGAGAACCTCCTTCCCTCAGCCAGGGCATTGAAAATGACCTTAATGACTTGGAGAGGATCTGCAAAGAGGAGTGGGACAAAATCTCTCCTGAGATGTGTGCAAACCTGGTGGCCAACTACAAGAAATGTCTGACCTCTGTGATTGCCAACAAGGGTTTTGCCACCAAGTACTAAGTCGAAGGTCGAAGGGGTCAAATACTTATTTCCCTCATTAAAATGCAAATCAATTTATAACTTTTTTGAAATGCGTTTTTCTGGATTTTTTTGTTGTTATTCTGTCTCTCACTGTTAAAATACACCTACCATTAAAATCATAGACTGATCATTTCTTTGTCAGTGGGTAAATGTGCAAAATCAGCAGGGGATCAAATACTTTTTTCCCCCACTGTGTGTGTGTATGTGTGTGTGTATGTATATGTGTGTCTATATATATATATATATATATATATATATATATATATGTGTATGTATATATATGTATGATCACATATTGAAACTACTTACACACACAGGGACTCCTACAGCGAGGACTCCACATAATCAGATTAAATAATGAGTTTAATTGTTGACATGCAAGGATACGTTTATGTAACATTTTTATATTACATTGTTATATTATATTATTCAACTTATGGAGTCGTTTTTATTCAATTACAACTTTAAGCAAGTCTACAAAGAGCTTAGCCTCATCACGTAGGACATCAATAGAGTTGTAGGCCTCCTCAGTAGCTCAGCAGACATCAATAGCTCCTTAGCAGCTAGCCAGCTAGTTTAAATAACTTTAGCTATGCTAATGACCGAATGACACTTGTTGTTAAACTCACCTCAACATCTTTTACAATCATTTAACCCACCATGAGCAATCGAAAAGTCGCTGCTGAAAAGAGTGCAGCGAGCAAAACTGTCATGACTTTTAACCTTTATGAAGCAGGGGTACACTTTAGTGTAGTCTGGGGTGAAGTGCATTTTGTGTGTGTGTGTGTGTGTGTGTGTGTGTGTGTGTGTGTGTGTGTGTGTGTGTGTGTGTGTGTGTGTGTGTGTGTGTGTATGTGTATATATATATATATATATATATATATATATATATATATATTTTTTTTTTAATCTTTTTGGCGCTGCAGGACACTACAGTGTTACTGAACTACACAGTGGTACAGTACTCTGAACTGATGGATGAACTGAATAGAGACCATAAACCCCGCCCTCAGAGAAAACTGATAGGTCTAGTTAGCAGAAAGAGAGACCAATCAGGATACGCTCTCTGTCGCTCTCTCGCTACGTCTTGTCTCTCGCTCTCTCCAGAGTCCGTCTGCTATTAAAAATTCTCTGGTCTCTTGCTCGCTGTAAATAATAATGATGATGATGATGATGATGATAATAATAATAGTAATAATAATAATATTTATCCTATATAATATTATATATTTACTGTATATAATTTGCGGTCGTCGGGGAGCCGCTATCAGTATGCGGGAGAGGTGGGATGTCTGCATTATCAAATTTCTGTGTAGTTAGAAAGTGAATTAGAAAGAATAATAAGAAGTAAATCATTAAACAGTGGCCAAACCACGCATTATGATTATTATTATTATGATTATTATTAGTAGTAGTAGTAGTAAATGCATACGAATATACACAAACATGTCTTACTAGTCTTCTAGCTGACCTTCAGTTCTCAGTTCCACTGGAAAGTTCACTTTATTAATCATGTATTTAGCTAATGTAAGTAATATTTAATGCTGTTGTAATCTAATGTTAAACACTATCAGCTTTCTGTTGTGCTGAAGACTTTCTAATGTGCCAGCACATTATTATTCGGCATAATAGGTATTGCTATTTTGTGACTAGTCTTTAAATTCCCATTTTCTTTTAGTTAGTCTCCTTACTGCTGCCTGGATGTGAGCAGACGCTCGGGATGGCATACCCGATGTCCATCATTTGTCGGGCTCTCCGCACCGTAGGCCTAGTCCTTTTCTTCTATGTCTTCTCCATCGGGATCACTTTCTACAACAAGTGGCTCATGAACGTAAGGCATACAAGGCACATCTTTCTAAGACCTGCTGCTGTAATCATAAAGACTGAACTTTATGAAGACCATTCGACTTTATTTTATGCAGTTGCTTAGGGATCTCCCCCCCCCCCCCCCCCCTTTTTTTCCGGTAGGCCTTGTTCTCAGATCTATGTTCTTGTTGTCCATAGGACTTCCACTATCCTTTGTTCATGACCCTATTCCACTTCATCATCATATTTTGCTTGTCTGCGATGACACGGTGCGCCATGCAGTGCTGGACACGGAAGCCTAGAGCCACTCTAAGCTGGAAGGACTACTTTTACAAGGTGGCACCAACAGGTATGATACACGCACATAAACCTGAGCTTTTCATCATCCTTGTTTTTGGTCACTTGGTTATAATGCAGTTAAGGTGAGTGTGATAAGATAAGTAGCCTAATCATGTTAATGTTTTAAACTAGACCGAAGTCCATGCTGACTGTGACTGTGTGGCATGAGTTGTCAAGCAATTTACCAGCAATGTATAAAGAATGTAGTTTAATAGTTCTTAAATATCAAATTAGGCTTGCCACCGGTTTAAAAGGGGAAACATTATGAATGAAACTTACTTAATAACAACAGTTCCTATGTCAATATCCTAATATCCAGCCTTAAATAATGTATAGGTGCCTAATGAGTTTGCGACTCATGATAAATTAAATTAAATGAACGCATTGAAAGTTAATTACCAATGCATCAAAACTACACAGGTAGCATAGCACACGCACTGACAGAAGATGTTACGTTTAACTGACAGGAACAACTGTGCGAAGTCAGAGGGGAAACACAAACGTGTAAAATATTAAACAGAACTCCGTGAAGCTATCTATCTAGCCTCATTTAGAAGACAAAATGGAGACCATTACTGAAACGACTGAGCGATTGATTCCCAAATGAGGAGTGGCATCTCCCATGTGGCGATACTTTGGCTTTACGCCCAACGAACACCGAGAACCTGAAAACACATATGAAGCCATCTGCAGAAATCTCGTGAAAAAAGTTTCAGCGAGAGGTGGGAATACGTCGAATATATTTGCACTCCTTTTCACTCATAACCCTGCCGAAGCAGCTAAACTGAAGGGTGATAAAACACCAACATTGGGCATGCAACAACCCACAATTACCCCATAGCACTATCTAGCGTCCAGTCAGCACCAATACTGGGTTGAACTAGGGATACCGTACTGGTGTGAAAATTATGATATCGTGGCAAGGCTATATCAAATGCCCTTTAGGTGACCATTAATTCCCCTATGTACTCATTTTATGTCCTCATACAATACATACAGTGTATTCACAAAAGCAACATACAGTTTAGGTAACTACTTTATTTTAACTTAGCACAGTCACTCTGCCGACAACACAGGCTATTTGTTTAAAATCAGTTTTGCTCTGTCTTTCAGCACTGGCAACTGCTTTGGATGTTGGACTATCCAATTGGAGCTTCCTTTTCATCACTATCAGTCTGTGAGTATGTTTGTGTGTTGGGTGGGTGATAACCAGAAATTCAGCTCTCAAGGATTGCCCAGGCTGAATCATTGTGCAGCTGATACTTTCAGTTTAGTTTTTTTGTTTGATCCGACTTGGTTTCATGCAGCATATAATTAATCAGACTAGAAAACAAAAAAGAGGTTGTGGGTATATGTGAAGAGACAGATGTAGAAATGTAGTTGCAAAAGTGAAAAACTTTGAGCCTACACTAAAGTTAAACTAATGATATAATAATGTAAATGATGGGGTTGGGAAAGCTGTAATTATATTACCTGTATCAAGCTTTTTTGTGTTCGTCGGACTAGATGTCCAGAATACATTGTACGTGGACATTGTACTCCAACACTTTTGGAGTGGACCAAAATTACTCTTTTTTTTTTTTTTTTTTTTTAAAGTGTACGTAGTATGTAACTTCAGTGTGACAGATTTAGGTTAGTACGTATGACTGAAACAGTACATGTGTTTTAAAAAACATCTCATCAGTGTGTGTTTCCTGCAGATACACAATGACCAAGTCTTCTGCTGTGCTCTTCATTCTCTTTTTCTCCCTGCTCTTCAAATTGGAGGAACCGGTGAGCCTTTCATTTGACTCTAATATATTCAGAATATATATAGATATAGATAGATATATATAATATTTGGACTACTTCCTTTGTAATGAAAGTGAATCAACATGACTCATGGACAGGCCTGACATGCATATTGCCCAGGCCCAGGACAAGCCATTTATCAAAATCAAAATGCCCCCCAAAGAAACGCACACAAAACCTGCAAAATGTAAAAGGCTGTATAATGTAAAGACTGGATATTCAGTATTGCTATACACTCGCTTAAGCTAACCATTTTTCTTCTTTTGCACCCACGATATCTTAGCACGTGCATGAATTAAAGTAACTAAAAGGCCTCTACATGTGAGAAAATGTCTGTAATGAACCACAAATTTTCAGTGGGTGTGGAAGATCTTACTACGAAAATGCAGCAGACCAAACAATTTCACAGAATAAGGGAACTTATCTGATGAGTTGCAAATGATGCATAGGCCTGCATTTTTGACCATCATAATTTGAGCAGAGAGACGTTTTCAAATAATATTCTGTATGTCAGTGGACTATTAAACCCTCCAGGGCTCCTCACCTGTCCTGGGCCTTGGGCAGCTTCCATGGTTGATCCCCCACCCCATGATGGTGGCGCTGCTCAAAGGGAAAAGCAAGTTCCCCTCACTTAGCAAATTGGAGCTGTACCTGTTTTTTTCTGGCATGCAGTAGACATTAAAGTGCAGCAGAAGTTTGATTTGAGTGCATGCAATGTGTTTGACTTCTGAGGCCATGACTTGTGTTTGATTAGTTAGGACATGCAGTTCATGTTTGTTTGTTTTGTTTTCCAGAACCCATTCCTGATCCTGGTAGTACTGCTGATAGCTGGTGGATTATTTATGTTTACGCTTAAGTCCACTCAGTTTAACCTGGAGGGCTTTATCATGGTCCTGCTAGCCTCCTTTATCGGTGGGATCCGCTGGACCCTCACACAGCTCCTCATGCAGAAAGCAGAGCTCGGTAAGTCTGACTCAAAGTGTGTGGGAACAGAGCATATGGGCTTTTTTGCTCAACGAGAGTATTGGGGGGGAAAAACCTAAAAAACTATAAAACAAACTCAAATTAGTATAGTACAAATCACTGGGCAATGGTGGCTCAGTGATTAAAGAAAATGTCCACCCTGAAACCTAGAAATATTTGTGATGTGCTTAGCGAGTCAGGTGCTTATTTGTTGGTAGGTGCTGTATTTTCATTATTCATGTGACATGTGGAAGACAGCAGAGACTTGGCTCAGCTAGTTAGCGATCTACGAGACAGTGACAGTGATGTTGACAGCAGTGCTTGCATGAAAATGTAAGCATTAGACCATTTATCTATTTGAGTGAGGATTTGAGAGAGCTGGATTAAAACCCTGCTGCATCAGTTCCTTTAGGTAGAAATGAAGACCAAATGATAGACCAAAATGTCAAAGAAAGTCAACTTAAAAATGAAAGTAAACTTAAACTAAAAAGGTGAACTTCAACTTATTTCATTAGAAAATAAATCTTCGATGCCATCAAAGATCACGTGTTAATTATAAAGATTAGTATGTTGTTCAGGGTGGATTTTGCTTTCTAGTTGCTGACCTCCTGGAAGTTTGAGAAAATCCTGACACTTCCATGCCTTTGTTAGGCCTTTGGGCAATGTCTTTAACCCTCTAGCTTGGAGTAAATTCATAAGTGTTAATATGGGGTTTTCTTTAGAAATAATTAGTGATGCCTTTTAAAGTTGTTCTGAATGTTCTTTTGATTTCCCCCAATGCAGGGCTCCAGAACCCTATAGACACCATGTATCACCTGCAGCCACTAATGTTCATGGGGCTGTATCCTCTTTTCATGTTCAATGAGGGTTTGTCTGATACAGTTTCCTTTTTGTTCACTTTTGTACCCTTTCTATAATTATATAATGTTCCTCTTTAAAAATGTTCTATAACTACAGTATGACATGCTGCAAACCCTAGTTCATCACATGTTGTCTTGTTTCATGTGTGCATGTGGGTGTGTGAGCAGGGCTGAATCTGAGTACAACAGAGAAGCTGTTCCGGGTTAGTGAGCTCCATCCGCTGCTCTACCGTCTCCTGGGTCTGTTTGTGGGAGGCTTGCTGGCCTTTGGGCTCGGTTTCTCCGAGTTCCTGCTTGTCTCCCGTACGTCCAGCCTCACGCTCTCCATCGCAGGCATCTTTAAGGTGAATGCACACACTTCTTGGAATTAGCATTAACCCTTTGATTGTTAGTGAAATAGTAAAAGTTTTTTTTGTTAAAATAGCTTCCAAGCACTGTCTTGGTGGGAAGGATGGCATTCTCCCTCTCTCCCCTGTCAATCAGAGCGACATTAGTCAATCGTGGGTGTCTGTGAGCTTATGTATGCGGAAGAGGGCAGAGAGCACTCTCCTCTGAGTTTGTTACGCATGTATGTGCCCTGTGACACAGCATGTGCAGCAGTTTCACGTGTCTTGGAGGACGCATGTGTTTACCCACCCTGCTCTGTTAGTAACTCTCATGTGATAGGGGAGAGATAGCTAGTGGGTGGGAATTGGTCAAGACCAAATTTGGGGGGAAAAGTCATTAGTGAATCATTTGAGTGTTGTGCATAAGCAACATACTCAATATCCAGCATTATTTTCTTAATGTTTTAAGAAATAATAATTAATTAAGAAATGTTTCTTAATATTAAAAAAAGCAGATTATTAATAGTGAAATGCAATTCTTGTAGCTAGCTGTTGGGATTTATTGGCTCCTTCCTTTGCGTGAAGTGTGTACGACTAGTCAGGCGAAGCTTCACTTAATTCTACAAAACTGATATGCTAAAATCAGATGCATTTTGGTAAACAATGATATAGAAATGTTGTTCAACTTTGGCCGATAGGCTAGATCCACATTAAAGACAGGGGAAAAACAAGGCTCTGTGATGCTGTTCAGGTATTTTTCTGTCATGATTTGAGTCCACTTGTCCCCTTCAAGGGAAACATCACTGCAAATCAATACAAAACCATTCTAACTGATCACCTTTATCCAATCATGAAACATTTCTATTCTGATGGGAGTGGTCTCTTCCAGGATGACAATAATCCCATCCACAGGGTTTACTGAATGGCTTGATGAGTATGAAAATCATGTAAATCATATGCCATAGCCTTCAGTCACCTGGGACCATCTGTATAAAGCTGCTCAGAGTCAAATTTTTGTCTTAAAGTGTGTCACATTTCTAAGAATGATGTAATTTAGTCTTATTCCTAGACTTAAGAATAAGTGTGATTCATAAAGGTTCTTAAGTGTTAAGACTAGGTCTCTGCTCCTAAATTATTTAAGAATGCTGGAGAGGTATCCTAACCTAGTTAGGAGTAACAAGATGGCAGCAGATAGGTGGAGATCACGTACTTTCCAACAAAAAAAGAATGTGTTGGAATTATGACAACAGGGAGTTGTTAAAATGATACAGGCTTGATCGTCAAGGTTGTGTAAAATAAAAGCATGTACTTATTCGTAATATTTTTGCACATAATGCATAGCAAATTTTTAAATATATTAAAATAACTGTTTCAATGTCTTCATTAAAATATGATTGAATGGTGTTATGCTGCTGTGACTTTACCCTTGCAGGCTAATTCAGAGGCTGAGGGCAGCCATTTTGGGTTGACATCATTTTAGTCCTTAGTTCTCAACACTTAAATGCCACCTCAGTCAGCACTTAAGAGTCAGTCTTAGACTTTGCTGAAAGTTGCTTTTAGCTTCTTTATAAAAAGCTCAAAGTCCTACTTTTTACTAATATTTTTTTATTTTATTTAATTTTTTTTTACACTTAAGTTAAAGCTTAAGACCATTCTTAAGAGCATTTCTGAGAGGTTCTATATATACGGCCTCAGATCTCAACTCGGTTGAACACATGTGGGAGAGCCTAGACATCGTTCTGCACCACCATCATCAAAACACCAACCAGTAAAATAAAAACAATGTACAAATGTAATTATAAATGGCAGTGAAAAGTTGTCATGGACTCTTTGTCTTTTTATCTCTCCCTCTCCCTCTCTCTGTATCTCTACAGGAGGTGTTCACTTTGCTGCTTGCAGTAGAATTTATGGAAGACAAAATGAGCACAGTGAACTGGTTGGGGTTTGTTGTTTGTCTGCTGGGTATCTCGCTACATGTGGGCCTCAAGACATACTACAGCAAAGGTTTGGGTTGTTTTTCCATTTATTATCTATGGCATACCAGCATTTTTTTCAGCCTGACACTATGACTTTAAGTATTGTATATGGCTGGACTGTAAGCCCAGAATAAAAAATGGGACATTTTTATAAGAAAGAATTAGCAGGAATGGTGTTGAAATATCTTTAATAGAGAGCGTGAGGGCGGCCGACCTGAGCGTGCAGAACAGTATCGGCAAGCATGGTCATTTAAAATGAGCGCAAGGTGCCATGAATTGCAAAATATAGACCCTAGTGCATTAGGGGAAAGGAAGCACGTATCTCAGTGCTCTCCCACATCTGACATGTTCTGTGGACGTGCACTTCACAGCTGTATAGCCAGTTCCTTTGTGTGCACGCAATTCACAGCACTGATGCTGCTCTTGATATTTTCACAGACCACAGTTTGCAGTCTGATTTTCTGTGATTACTGTCATTTCGTGTTTTCTGTTCATTAGTGTGAGAATGTACACTAGGCTTATGTTGCATTATATCACATGGTATTGGATGTTGGTATTGGAGCATTTTTAATGAACACAGTATCCAGTCCTTCCAGGAGTTCACAATTCTGCGACCGCAGAAATGAACGCAAGATCACGCAAACTCCGCAATATTCTGAGGAGCTTGCAATTTTTCAAACGTACAGCTGATTTTCCGCAGATTTGGGCCAAGACGCATAATGTGATGTCATCACAACACTCATTCAGCCAAAGCCCTCGATTCACATGCGTCGAACATGAGTACAGCTAAAAGGAGATTACAGCAAAACAATTTCGTGCAATTGCAATTTTACCAGTTCAAGAAGGTTTCTGCAAAAAAAAGCACAAAAAACTCTGCAAGTTGCATCACAAATTTCGGGGAAAAAATGCACAAAATCACAAACAAAAAAAACCTCTCCGAAATCCTGTACGAACTGAGTATCAGACAGATACCAGATAATAGTATTGGTATTGATGAATCCCTAATTATGACCCAAACATTAGTCATGTTATTATTTTCCCCAGAATATTTTTTATATCCCCTTTTCAAATATATTACAGATGTTTTCACTGATCAAGTCTTTTCCCACTTAAGCATGTTTGCTTTTTTAAAAATGTTTTTTATTTTTTTTAGGTAATGGATCTACAATAAGATCACTGCCAGGCAGAGAAAACCCAGACATGGAGCTCCCTCTTCTTATTTCCAGAGATGATTGCTCCGAGGCAGAGGATGAGGGATAAAATGAAGTGAGACCGTGAGCGTTTCACACACACTCCAAGCAGAAGAAGCAGAAATCCACAGAATGATCATGTTGATCAGAGACCCGTTGAGCACGTGGTATATTTCTGCACATCAGCAGTGTTCAAAGAACAGAGATGGCTGTTAAGATTTGCCTACAAGGGAAACACTGCAGTTTAGTCAGTGAGTCATTGTGAACAGGTCCAGGGCTGCATGGTTCATTCATATGATGAGTATGTTCACAATTCAATTTCCAAAGGCTTTTATCTGCTCTATAAATGGACCAAAAACTGTGCTTCACTAAGCACCTTGACTGAGATGTGAAATGAGAGTTCTTTTAATAAATCTTGAATGTGTACATTTTAATCAGAATGTTTGGGAATTTCAGAAAATGTGTCAGATTGTAACACACGGCTATGTAATTTATTTATTTCTATCATAACATGCCACTTTTCTCAGTGAAACTCAGGACAGTTTCCATGTGGCCTTATTAATTGATATATGGTTGATTTTTAGGTGATGTAATAATCTGTTAATTATGTACTTAATCCTTAAAAGGGATTGTTTTAAATAAAGGACTTCGCTCATTTGTGATCATTCCATAAACACTCTGCACACTTGCCAGGCTGCTCTCCTCACATTCTGGCATGTACACATCATGATGAGTTGATGTTTAAATTACTACCATTTTTACATCCCTCTAAAAAGCACACCCATGTTCACAGTGCGGAAGAATAAAATGTATTTACTACACTGTGTTCTAGCAAACCGAACTGACTAAACTTGAGTTGGCTGTTTGACCTGCTCTCAGTGGATGTAGCCATAATTTGTAATTTGTGCAGCGAATTAGAGGTTGATGACATGATTTTTAATTGAATTCAGAGGTTTTCCATGCCTTAGATTCCTTTAATATACTTTACATTTGATTTAATTTTTAAAACATAATTTTAAGACTTAAGTCTCTGTATGGACTATTCTTCATAGCTGTATCTGTTTAGGCTATATCTTGTGAATGTGAAAGCTCAGGGTCCTGATTAAATGTTTTATTGATCCTGATTATTTTCCAATGTCCCTTTTTCATTTAATACTCGGACTTACTCATTACTGCGTTGTAAATTACTGTGGGAATATGGGGCCCCATAGATAGCCCCCCATAGGAGCCTACCTTACTGAGTTTACTCAGCGGGTGCCAGATGGCTGAAGTGAACTGTTTGAAGCTTAAAATTCCAACGAATCTGGTCCCTCCCTTCAGTGTTCCCTTCGACGCCAATTACCCAAACAACAAACCCAGGCCGTAACACCTCAATGCTAGTGCAAGCAGGGGTTTTCTGAATTGATGGGCAAGTAAAATGACGACCTTGTCCTGATTAGCTTGTTGGATTTGTTGTTTTTTTCCACTCCTGTTTATAGCCTGGGGTACCAATAATTCTCCTCTTGACAGCTTCCATTGTCAAGAACTTGGCCAAACATTACAGAAGTGGTCTGACTCAGTCTAAAAAACTCCATATCTATCAAATATTTCATCATCTAACAAAATGAGAAGCCAGAAAATAAAAAGTGTATCACATTGAATAGCTGCATTGAGCCCTCTGCTGGTTTATCAGGGGAATGCAAGTTGTTTTAATGTGCTTACTCTACAATCCAAAGCTGTCGTTTGCATGGTGGGCTTCAACCTCTCAACATCATTTTGCTAATCTGAAGCAGTTAAAGGTAAGACCTAAATAACTCTTCTCTGTTCTGGCACCTAGGTGATGGAATAAACTTCCCCTAGATGTCCGAGCAGCTGAGTCACTTTGACCATAATTTGGTAGAACAACTTGTGTGCTCTGTTGTCTTGCTGCATGACCCACTTTTATCTTGAAATTCAGTTCATGGACAGATGTCCTGACATTTTCTTTTAGAATTCGCTGGTATAATTCAGAATTAATTGTTCCATCAATCATGGCAAGTCATCCTGGCCCAGATGCAGCAAAACAGGCCCAAACCATGATACTACCACCACCATGTTTCACAGACTGGATAATGTTCTTATACTGGAATGCAGTGTTTTCTTTTCTCTAAAGATAATGCTTCTCATTTAAACCAAAAATTCTTTTTTGGTTTCATCCATCCTCAAAAAATTTCCAATAGCCTTCTGGCTTGTCTACGTAATCTTTAGCAAACTGCAGATGGGCAGCAATGCTCTTTGTTGTTCAGTGTTCTCCTGATGGTGGACTCATGAACATTAACATTAGCCAATGTGAGTTACCCTGGGTTTCTTTGGGACCTTGTGGACTATTACACTCTTGGAGTGATCTTTGTTGACTGACCACTCCTGGGGAGGGTGACAATGGTCTTATTTTTTTTCCATTTGTACATCTGTCTGACTGTGGATTGGAGTTCAAACTCTTTAGAGATGGGTTTGTAACCTTTTTCCAGCCTGAAGAGCAACAACAACTCTTTTTCTGAGGTCCTCAGAAATCTCCTTTGTTCGTGCCATGATATACTTCCACAAACATGTGTTGTGAAGATCAGACTTTGATAGGTCCCTTTTCTTTAAATAA